>CM069909.1:93353113-93798988 GCA_036172215.1 Camellia granthamiana
TCTCCGACTCGTTGCATTCACCTCCATCGCGGCTCGATGCTCTGAATGTGTATGTCCTCATGATCGGAGGAGCATCCTCACCTTTCTCCTTAATCTCAGTCATTCATTTACAGTTCTTCTCCTTCTCTTTTTTTTTTTTTTTTTTTTGTTCTTCTTCTTCTCCTTCTCGCCCTTAATCTTTGCCGTTCACTTGTACTTCCTGTCTGAATCCTTGATCTCCACCGTCAAAGTACACTTTTGATCTCCACAGTCGCTGTTAACTAAGCGATCGAAGCTGAGTTCGAGCTTGGAGACTCAATCATAGAGGCTCTGCAAGTAGAATTCGGAATCGAATCAGTGCCGAACAACCCTCTGAATCGGTGCTGAAATGGTTCATGGTTAATCGAATCAGAGAGAGAGAGAGAGAGAGAAAGATGAATGGAGGTCAGATCAGTGAATCAGAGAAAGGGAAGAAGAAATTGTTGGGTAGAAAGAGAAAGTGAGAGAATGAATTTTCTCTGTAATATATGGGTGTAGGGTTAGGGACCTTAAATATCACAAAATAATATTGTGGATCTCTTCTATCACAAAAAATGAGAGAAAGACTTCAGACTAATTTTCTCTTTTTTTTACACCTCTACATTTTTTTACTCTCTCGATTAGTAATAAATAGTATGAATAAGCTTTTTTTTGGTTTTTTTTTTGTCAGTTTATGAAAAAGGTTGTATCAATCTAACAATTAAAATAGGATGGTTTCGTTATATTTATTTTTAAAAATAGATTAAAAAAATATATAACTTTTAGAAAAATGGAATATCCATTATATCATTATAATTATTAAATTAAACTTTAATTTTAATCCAAATAGGAGATAAGCGATATTAACAAATAGGAGGACTCAAAGCAAAATTTTAAAATAGCCATTTAATATTTGTATATTTATTTATTTTTCAATGGGCCGTTTAATATTCTTAGAAAAAAAAATTAAATTAAATCTAAAATCTACCATTAAATCTATGTCACAAGGTATATTCTATGAATTCGTAAGAAATTTGAGAGAGAGAAACAATTTTCCACCCTCATATTTGAATGTTATGTTTGGTAGAGGTTTTCAAATCATGATTTCAAATTAATTTCAAAATACATTTGGAAAACATGTTTGGTAAACCACACAATTTTTAAATTTTTGGTCTACCCAGTCGTCTGCCCAAACATCCTCCCAGATGTTCGGCCAGTCGTCCAACCGATTGATCAGAACTTTACCTTTTTTTTTTGGCAATTGGCAATCGCCACCTATTATTTGAAAAAATATATATATTTGTTTTTTTTATATATTTTTTAACTACATAAATTATTTTCTATAGACCAAAATGACAAATTATTTTTTTGAATTAAATTTTAAAAAGAGTTTGGTTATGAGTTTTGAATAGAATTTTTAATAGGATTTTGAATTGTGTGTTTGGTTTGAGTTTTGTAACCAAACAAATTTTCTACTTTCAAATCATAATTTCAAAACTCACAAACTTAAAATACAAATATAATTCTATTATCAAATCATAATTCTAAAACTCTATCAAACACTACCAAAAATGTTTCCCGTGCGTTCCTTTTTTTTTTTTTTTTGGCATTGAATTCGAAAATTAGGGTTTTGCTTTATCCATTTTGCTTCAGATCAAATCACAATTCTCATTCGATTCATCATGATCCCCTCAAATTATCGTTCATTATCTCCTGAATCTGATTCTCTCTCTATCTTTCTAAAATGCATGTTTGATTTGTGTTTTGAGATAAATTTTCAAAAAAAAATTAGAGAGAGAGTTTAGAAATTTTTTTTATTGTTGCATATTTTGAAAATAGTTTTGGAGTTTAGGAGTTTAAGATGATTTGATATTTTATTGTAGTTGAGTAGATGTGTGTGAGAGAAAAATGATTGAGAAAGAGAGAAGAGAGAGAAAAAGTGATTGATTAATGGGTAGGCTGGAAAAAGTGATTTTGAATTTTTTTTTTTTTTAAATTGAACCAAACAAAATTTTGAAAATTTGTTTCAAAAATTGTATCTTGAGATACAAACCAAATAAGCCCATTGTGTTTGTAAGGCTAAAATTGGATTCAAATCCAAGCCGATTGAAATCTGGATTTGAATTGCATTTCAAGGACATGCGTGGTTGATTTGAATTCCAGTTTCTCCATTCCATGTGAGTACATTTCACTTGGATCAAAAAATTTGGTTTAATTTCCTTTTGTTGAATTTCATGATCTGTTTTTGAATTGTTTGTTTGTAGAGCATTGATTATTAGATCTTGAAAATTGGCTCCTCAAGGCGGATCACAACACCGCATGGGTGGTCAAATGCAACAGAGCAATGCTGCGGCAGCTGCTCTGTATGATCACCTTGGCGGCAGTGGGTCCCTGCACAATGCAGGTCCCGGGAGCGATGCCGGTAACGCCGTCATGGCTCGCTGGCTTCAGTCCGCCGGATTACAGCATCTAGCTTCACCCTTGGCTTCCACCAGGATCAATCAGCGCCTCCTACCTAACCTTCTCATGCAGGTAATCATAACATTGCCTCTACATTTTATAATTCATTGCCATGTTTTCTTCAATTTGAATTTTGTTGGAATTTGAATTTTATGACTGCTGGGTACTATACTTTATGATTGGCACTCCATAGTTCATTTTATTTTGATTCAGTAATGCCTGTTTCACTATATTTGTGCCACACATGTATGGTGAAAAAAAATGAAAGACTTATATGCATTGATATTAGAGCATTTGTATTTTGATTGCATTGCATTCTCTCTGCTGAAGTATTTATGGGATTCATTATGGCCAGTTAATGTAAATATGCGTATCTCTCATGGTTTCCTTTGGCCTTTCGTTTGTTTGTTTATTTAAATCAATGTTACATTTTGAAACAAATGTTTCAAAACCTGGTACACTTTCGTTCAAAAGCCAGTAAATTTAGCGGTCTAAAACTATCCGAAAAGTTTTACCTATGTCTTTCTTAAAGGTTTCCTTAGAGTGAAAAAATAATAATAAAAATAAAAAATTAAATATAATAAATTAAAATCTAAAGTGAATGGATCCGAGAAAGATGAGATTCAAAAAAATGGGTATGAAAGTTTATATAACAAATTTTTATATAAAATTAAAAGATTAACAAGACAAAAAGATAAACTACGGAGTTTTGTCAAACAACCAAGCAAGCTCTATTAGTGTGAAACCAGACAAAAAGATTAAAACCATTTGTGGCGGTAGATTTTCACCTTCATATTATTTTATTTGTGATTGCAGTTTGTTATGTTCAATTTTATAGCAAACGGAAGCTAAAGAAAGTATTTTGTGAAATGGGGTAAGTTACATGATTAGTTGATGTGATGTATTATTTTTTTTGAAATACTTATGTGATAAAACGTAGGGCCGAGTTTAATGTGATCGAACATTTAGCACTTCGGACTAAACATGAAAAGATTTCTTGAATCTTTTTTTGCCACATGAATATAAATAAATAAAAGGGTACATCATGTCAGTGATTATATGACATACTTGTTACATAAATTATAATATTGTCAAGATTAAAATTTTTTGAATAAAGCTGTGACTTTACACAAAAATTGTTGAATCATTCTAGTGTGACCTTTGTGACAGGAAAGTATTTTGTGTATCGGATACTCTAGGATAGTGTACCTCTCTCTTGCATGCATGTGGGCTCTATCTTTGCTTTATTTTGATAAATTGTAGTCCACTTGGACAAAATCATTTTCTTCTTTACTCATTTACTCTTTTAACCTAATAAAAATACTATGGATTATGAAATTTTACTTCGAAACTTAACCTGAAAGTAAATGTGTGACGAACTCCACCTCCATCACCGCCGTCGACAGCTCTTTCCCTACCGCTGCATCTCCTCCCTCCGCCGCCATCTTCTCCCGCATCTTCTCTCGCCTCTTGAAGGAGAACACGACTGCTGTTTTGGTCTTCCATTAGAACAAGTCTCAATAGAAGAGGATCGAGCACTAGGTGCCTCTGGTCTATCCTTAGAGGCTGAAATTGGTCTCTCAGGCATCGATGGCCTAGATTTCACTGTTGGAGAAGTACCACAAAATGGCATTGGATTTTTCAATTTGGCTCCTGACTTTGTCACTGAAGAAGAGCAATTATAACAGGCCATGTCACCTTTCTCTCTTTTCTTTCTCTATGCCTCTCTATATTTCTTTTTATGTGTGTATCTTATATAATTTTGCTCTCATATGTTGTGAAGGTATATGATTATTTTCTAAACTATAATGATCACCATACATAAAATCAAATTAATAATAATACAGATAATGATCAGTTAACTTGAACTTATGTTTAAATATACCTTTGCAATCTTATTAATTTTTAGTCTTACTATCAATAAAAATTAAGTTAGATTGTGATTTTTGTTAAGATTTTAATTCAATGGTGTCCCTTCTAAGTTAAAATCCTGACTCCGCCACTACTTGTGGAGCCCACCACAGGTCTTGTTTCAATGATCCTAACCGTTCATTTTGTAAGGCACTCAATGTGTATCATTTATATAAAAAAACATTAGTCATAACTCTTTTATCTTTATCGCATTTCTCTAAGAAAATGGACGGTAAATATATTTATGAAAATAGATCATTTATTTTTTTAGAGACAAATACGACTAAAAAAAATGTTAAAATTGGCATAACATTTACAATTAGATTCAAAAAGCATATGTCTCGGCAATTTAGCAAAGAAAAAATTATTCGAATAAATAACATAATTAGTACAGATACAAATCAAACTAAAGATATTAAGCATGACATACATTTTATTTTATTCATCAAAAACATGGGTATGAAAGTTTTGTGCTAAGTTATTTGGGTTCAACTAATTTGTCTTTATGGGTCTCAAGGCCTCCATATATTTCAAGTAGGCATTTCAAATAGATGCTCTAGGAAGATGCATAGCAATTTGTTTGGGCGAAAGTTTTGGAATCTCATTTTTTTCTTTCTTTTGTGGACTAGTAATTTGAAATGTAACAATTTGCAATTTTGAGCGCTATATAAATTGAACTTTTGTCTGGTTTAGGGTATTTTGAGCTTGATATAAATTGAATTTTTTTGATGTTTTTATTGCTTTTCCTGGTTATAATATATTCAACCTTCTCAGTTGTGTGTAGTGGTTTTTTCAACAGAAAGCTTTGAAGGTGTTTTTTTTTTTCCCCTGTGGTTTGGGGATATTATTTTGAGCATTATATAAACTTTAAAGGTATAATATCATTTTTTATCTCATTACCCATCCTTTATTTTTTGCATTTTGTGATGTTTGATGTAACAAAAAATAAAAATTAAGGAAAAACAAGTTTACTTTGACAAAAAATATTTTACTTTTAAAAGGTGAAAAATATTTTCTAAATTGAAGTCCTATCAATGCTAGAACACAACTACAACCGCCATAACCAGCCCCACCACCTCCACCTCCTCACCATTCCCACCACTAATACAATAACTAGTCAATTAGTATTCAAGGATGCAACAAAACATAAGATAAACAGTTTTTGCAAAATTTCTTGTCGAAATTCTTTTTGCCAATTATTTATTCTGAATTTTTTTTTTTTTTTTTTTTTTTTTTTTGCCGAAACAAACTGAGCACTCAACTACAAATGTTGCAAATGGTATATACATGTACAATACATATGCTACTGGTCTGAACCCAGATTGCTTCAACCTGTTGTAGATGAAGTATTGGGGCCAACACAGAAAGAATTGCTTTTCCTCAGAATACCTTTGTCCCAACTGTGGATGCACATGCTGTTTTCCTTGGATTTGCAGGTCCTGCAAAAAAGTTTTTGCCATGTAGTTCATCCTCATAGGCGGGATGTGTACACAAATTTTACATGAAATAGTGACCATTTTCTAAGCACAATAACATTCACGAATAACACAAACACGAATGTATCACTTCATTAGCGTCATGAAGTCGTTGAAATATCTTGAACCCATATTTCAACTCACTATCAGTTTTCATTTGCCAAGAAGAAACACAAGATGAATTGTAAGTCTCATCATATCGTTACCATCTCAAATATTTCAAGAATTCCCCATAAAATGTATGAAGCCAGAAATATGATATATTTTAATAGGATTTCAGCTTCTAATAACGTGTCAATGGTTTTATCCAACAAATGTGAAAAAAGATCAGAACACCTACTGGGAAATTTTTTATTACCTCATAATTGACGAAATCACTAGGAAAATTTGCACATTATGCTTGTTTCTAGGAAAATTTGTGCTTATTTCTAGGAAAATTTGCATGCTAAAGAAACATTACATTAGTGACTGAGCTGTTAATCTGTCTGCGATGTAAGAGTTAGACATTTGCAGCAGTCATTGCTCCCAGAAAAAGTGGTGCTTGAATGCGATCTTGCACCGCACCATCTTCCTCCTCGTCCTCTTCTGTTTGCCAGAGGAAATTAGCATATGCAGCAAGAATGTGGCTGAAAGCAAAGAAACAAATTGACCAAACTGTATGTCAGAAACAAAAACTAAACACAGGATGACAAGAAGAAACTATGATATTCTCCCTGTTTGGTGCAGCTTATTGGAGCTGTTTCTAGTTTTTTTTTTGGAATCTATATTAGAGTGTTTGATGCTAGTTCTGCTCATAGCCTATGAGGCAGATACTACTTAAATAAGCTAAAAAAACCTGATCATTTGGAAGTTGGGGGATGAATGCTTTTAGCTTATGCTTTTTGATTGTCAACTTTCAACTTAAGAAAAGTCGCACCAAACAAGCCCATTGACCCTTCTTGCAAATCCCAAAGCAAGGGAAATGTGCAAATTTTTTTCCATGAAGAGACATCTAGTATTGACTGGTTGTGATATTTTAGCAGCGCCTATGTCACATCACATGGACTCGGATGGGTTTCATGTGGATATGTTTGTCCGGATTCATCTAATTCTCATACCCAAAGACACTAGGGTACAACTAGATTTTATATTTCTCAAATAATTTCTAACATAGAACATTTTATGAATAAAATACTAGTCTTACGCATTGTTCTATAGTAAACTTGACCAATTGGGCATACTTGAAGGGCACATGTTCAACTAAGTATATCTAAGTGTCAGGCTTCTTGCACCGTACTTTAGAAATTTAGAAGAGCCCATGTAGCATATAGCTTCAATTGACATGGGTCCTGAAGCAACCATCCAATGTATATTTTACATTACAGTGCTAAAACTTCATTACACAATATGAACAATTCAATATTGTGACGGGCAATTGATCTAACCTGTCCTCTGGTGTAGCTTGAACTACTCTCTCAAAGTAAGACATGGCTTTATCTTGGTCATGATGAAGTTCCCACACCAACTTAGCATATTGCAAAATTATTTCTCCATCAGCAGGATCAGCAAGTACTGCATGCGAGTAGTATTGCTCATCTCCTTGAAGGTCTCGCTTGGACTGTCAACCGAACAAATAAGTTATTGCACAAGAAGAAACAAACAACTACGCATAGTTTTATACAGATTCATATGATTAGGTCATTATGCTCTATCATGCAGTAAAAATAAGATCCAAGTCCATATCTTCGATTACAAAAGAATTTTACCGAGAGATGTGCAATGCATAGAAACATATAGTATTTATTCATCTTCCCAATGCTTGTTCCCATGTGGTTTGGGGTGATTTCAAGACTTATACAATACATTATGTAAGAAAATTTACTATTACAGGATTGAGGTTCAAAATATTATTTCAAGATCACAAACCCTGTCAAACCATATTGAAGGCCTTCACTTGACACCCTTCTGAAATATCAATAAGGTAAAGACATAGATATTATCATTTCAATATTAATTTTCAATTTCATCCAAACCACAGTGAAATCCTGAGATTTGACATCTGTATGAAATATTAAGATGTCATATTGGAACTCTTCCACTCTGCACACAGTAGAGTTATAATCAATGCTTTACTTCGAAGTTCTGCATAGAGAACCATTGCTAACACATGAAAGAGATTCTGCGAGACTTTTCTATATTTTTTTTAAAGGTTAGAAAATAGTCTGAGTTTATCCACCATACTTCATTCTTTGGCAGCTCACTCTTAGAACAGTAATCAATCAATTAACTGCAAATGCTCGCTGCCTGAGATGTTCACTTTGTTTACAGTGGCTTGTGTGTTTTAAAATATGGCTTTCAAACATGAGAAGCTAAATGGAGAGAGAGAGAGAGAGAGAGAGAGAGATCTCACCTGATAAAGGAACTGAGCATAATTTCTCAGGAACAAAGGGTTGCTAGGGTTTTCCACTATCATCCTCTTGTAATAATCCTCCGTGTTTCCACCTTTGCCAAAATCTGCTGCATTACAATCAACACCATCAATGCCTCCAACAACAGCTATGTCAATCCTCACCCCTGTCGCAAGATGTAATGAAGGGCTAACTAGCTCGTTTTCTTCTTCAAAAGGTGTTCTGAACTTCAACGGGAACTTTATCATCTTCTTCAATCTGTCATATATCAAAGGAGCATTAGTCTCATTCCAAAAAAAATATGAGTCTAGTAAATCCAAAACTGTTGTGTAGAGAAGCACCTGAGTATGATCATTCACAGAACAATCTTCTTTGTCTTCCTCTATTTCCCAGAGAAAACAAGCATAGGCTGCCAAAAAGTGACTGGAGACAAGAAATGAAATGTTAATTTTAGTGAGTATTAATTAACTAGACTGTTCCAAGTGGGGTTTGCTATACTACTTAATTTCTGACCAATTGAGTCTAGAAATTGCAGACTATTTTCAACCTTCCAAAGCACACAACCAGATAAAAGACAAATAAAAAGAAGCTATGATGAATGAAGGAAGTACTGACCTATCTTCAGGGGCAGCTTTCAAAGTAATTCAAGGCTGTCTTGATCTTGATGGAGTTTCCACACTAATTTTGCATATAGCAGCAAAATTTCACCATCTTTAGGATCTGCTAACGTAGCTCGGAAGTAGTATTCCTCGGCTCCATGAAGGTCTCCCTTAGACTGTCATTAGATATTGGACTCCATTTAATAGAAGAAAACATCATCCTCACTTCTATTAAACAAAACACATGGAAGTGCAAAAAATCTTCATCTACAAGCCAAAACATGAAAATCATTTTAATGCTTCTTCCCACTGCATTACTCAGTAATCTTATTAAGCAAATAGTATTGCTAGAGCTTAATGTGAATAACCACTCGTTAATCTTATTAAGCGGATACCCGTTAACCTTCATCAACAATTCATGGTCTTATCAATCCAGAAAATGGAAATAATAGGGAGGGCAAAGCACCACCTATCCACGTTGTTTTAAACTGTTGTTGGTGATTGGATATTTTGTATGACTTTTGCTTTTGAGGCATGATTTCAACCTATAAATAAAAAGTTGATGCTTGAAGGTGAAAATGTTTTCTTCGGAAAATGTTTCTCGCCGAAACAAACAGTTCGTAAAATCTAGAACATCCTTTAATTCTGAATTTGAAGTACTCTCCCAACATGGCCTATATGAGAAATAGGTAAAAGATGTTCAGAGACAAGTACGAAAAGTGAAGATGCTAGAGCTCAACATCAATTCCATTAAAAACATATACAATCATTGATATTCATTAAGAAATTAAAATGCTTGTAACAAACTCAATTAAAATTGCAGACACAAACAAGAAAAAAAAAATATATATATACTAGAATTAATATGAAATTGAAAGAAGAACAAAAGCAAAATAATTGATTAAAAATAAGTAGGATAGTAAAACAAATCAAGCTACTGTTGCTAGACTAGTGCTTGGCTGATTAAGGTCAACTAGTCATATAAAGAGACTAAATTTGAACCCATTTTGAAACTAGTTAATTTTTTAACTCGGTTCGATACAAATATATTCATTATAAAAACCAAATTATACAAATTTGATTAAAAACCTATCAACATTGACTCAAAGGCAAACAAACAAATAAAAAACTTCAAAAATTTTTAATAATCAATTACTACTTAACTCAACTCAATTCATTTATAGCCTAAAAATAACAAAGAAAGAACTCACCTGCAAAAGTTGAGCATAATTCCTCAAGAACAAAGGGTTGGAAGGATCTTCACCAACCATCCTCCGTAATACTCCTCAACATTGCCGGCACCGGCACCGGCACCGGCACCACCAATCCAAAGATCTGTGGCAAGATACAATGGAGGACTAGCTGGTTCTACAACCTCTCCAATGCCCAAATCCCGAAATTCATTCAAAACCTCTTCATCTTCTTCTTCACCATCATTCTCCTCAATCAATCCCATACCCTTTTTCCCAAAACCGAATTCACCACTACCCAGCACTTCAATCCTCTCTAACCCCTCTTTCTCACCATTTTCTTCATCAGACCCATCATTCGAAGCATAAATAGAGAACGATGGAGCTCGCAACATTGAAGACTTATTGGAATTACACAACTCGTCTAGATCAAAAGAAGTTGAGGCTAGCCCTTCTAAACTGCCATCGGATCGAGCTCTCCGAAAGGCTTTGTGGGTAAGTTTGTTTGCTTTTCGATTGAGATCGGAAGACCCAGAAGAGACCGGTGATGAATTGCAGGACAATGAGGTGAGACAGATGTGGTGGGGATGATGAGGACCGCCGTGGACGGAGGAGAGTCTGGTGGTGGTGGCGGTGGTGGTGGTGGGAGTGTCTGAGAAGAGGGATTGAACAAGTGGCGCTGATGATCTTCTGAGTAGCATTGAAGGTGGATCTATTTTTTGCTTTGCTTGCTTGAGGTTGTGTTTGGTTTTTTTGGTACCGTTTACATTTTTAGTTTATATTTATAAAAATTTTATAAATTGCTTTTTATTTATTTTTAAAAAAACATAAAGGATAAATCTGTTTGGTAATTAACAAAATATTTAAAAAAATTTAAAAATATAAAAAAGAGTGAGAAATAGCAAGTGGCGATGGAAGACGGTGGTGGAAAGTGGAGACAGTGGGTGGTGGATAGTTGCTGGTGGTGGTAGTGGTGGTGGTGGTGGGTGATGGCGGGTGGGTGGTGGCGGGTGGTGAGTGGTAGCGAGTGGGCGGTGGTGGCAGGTGGGTGGCGGATGGCGGGTGGTGGTGGCGGGTAAGTGGTGGTGGGTGGGTGGGTGACGATGGCAGGTGGTGGGTGGTAGCGAGTGGGTGGTAGTGGCGGGTGGTGGGTAGTGGTGGCAGGTTGGTGGAGGATGGCGGGTGGTGGTGGTGGGTGGTGGCAGGTGGGTGGTGGGTGGTGATGGTGGGTGGGTGACGGTGGCGGGTGGTAGCGAGTGGGTGGTGGTGGTGGCGGCGGATGGTGGGTGGTGGTGGTAGGTGGGTGGGTGACAGTGGCGAGTGGTAGGTGGTAGCGAGTGGATGGTGGTGGCGGGTGGGTGGTGGGTGACTGGTGGTGGCAGGTTGTGAGTGGTGGTGGCAGGTGGGTAGTGAGTGGTGGTGGCAAGTAAGTAACGGGTGGTGATGGCGGGAGGTGGATGGTAGTGGTGGGTGGTGAGTGGTGGCGGGTGTATGGCAGGTGGGTGGTGGTGGTGGTGGTGGTGGCGGCGAGGGGTGGGTGGGTGGTGGTGGGTGGTGGGTGGTGGTGGCAGGTGGGTGGTGAGTGGTGATGGCAGGTGGTAGTGGGTGGTGGGTGGTGGTGGCGGCGGAAGACGGTGGTGGAAAATGGTAGCGGGTGGTGGCTAGTGTTGGGTGGTAAAAAAAAAAAAAAAATGAAAACTCAAAATAGAAACATATTTTTTGGCCAAATTTATAAACTGAGATCACTGATTTATAAATCAAAAATTTTACCAAACAAGTTTTTATTTGAATTTTTAAAATTTTTGTAAATATAAGTAGAAAACTGAAAACGTAAGTGTTACCAAACGGCACCTGTGTTTTGATATAAATTTTTTTTTTAAAAAAAAAAGGAGAAAAAGTTTAGAAATTTTGTTGGTTTGTTTGGTTGTTTTCGCTATAAGTTTGTAATTTTTATTATTATTTATTATTTATATAATTGTAGGACATGTGGCATCCTTCTACTCATTTTGAGGTTATGAGAAATTATGAAATGTGAAAAGATGATGGAGAATAAAGTGGAGAATATGGAGCATAAATTGGAAGTTAAAGGAAGTTATGAAAATGTGGAGGGATATGTGGCATTGTGGGAATGAAGATGTGAGAGTGGATAATTTTAGGTGGTTATTGGGTAGTTATTGCTGGAAGTTTTTTCTTACAAATATTTGTCTATAATAGTCATTCATGGCTACATTGTAAAAGAACCAAAATTCAAATCAAAGACAATTGATTTCAATATTTCTTGTCATTTTTCTTATCTTAGGAGTAGTTTAACATAAATTTATATTTTGAAGCATTTATTTTCAACATTTTCTTTTCAAAGTATTTAATGCACTTTCTTTTCGAAGCATATGAATATAGGTAAGTAATTATTACTTTGATTGTTCACTCAATCGTCTTTCTCCGTCTCCCTCATTCTTCTTTTAATTTTTATTTTCTCTACACTTTGACAATTTTGAAGTCCTCTTTGTTGAGGCAAAAGAACTGTCAACGCAATCGCTTGATAATTGGCTTGAATTTAATTTGTAAGGATTTTTCAATCCTTACTAGCACGCTAGCATTTATGATATTTTCCTTCGTAGGAAAAATAAGCCCAGCAATAACTACCCAATAACTACCTAAAACTATCCACTCTTCCATCTTCATCCCACAATGCCACATATCCCTCCATGTCTTCATAACTTTCTTTAACCTCCAATTTTATGCTCCATGCTCTCCACTTTATTCTCCATCATCTTTTCACATTTTCATAACTTCTCATAACTTCCAAATGAGTAGGAGAATGCCACATGTCCTGCAATTATATAAATAATAAATAATAATAAAAATTACAAATTTATGGTGCCAACATTATCTGCGCAACCCTTAAAAATGATGTTTACTTGAATTTTTGAAGGGCCGAACCAAGCACATGACTAATCTAAACAATAAAGTGCTTTGAATAATATCAACAAAGTGCTTCAAATGATATAATATCACCAATAAAAGTACTTCGAATGAGTATGAAAATATGATTAGATGTTGCGAATTATATATATACGCATTGAAAGGATATTATTGTACAAAAGCTTTGAAGGATAACCACATATTTTCAAGACAAAGCCAATGATTCACTTTAGTAAACTGTTACACATGCTAAATAACTAGCTTCGAAGGTGGTATAAAAGACTAAAATCATCATTCGAAGGTCAAAAGTGCTGACAAAGGACGAATTATATCCTTGGAAATACTCGGCAAAACTTCGAAGGTTCACAACCACCAATATTATTTCTTCAAAGCTGTTGTTGATGTAAGATGGAGTGCTTCGAAACTTACAAAATTATGGCAAAAGGGCTTTCAAAGCAACTTTTGGCCAACATTGTGGTTATTCAAATTTTGTATATTCTGATTCACACATAATTAATGAAAATATTAATTTTATGCTTTGAACAAATTATTAATTCTTCGAACCAACTTTTGTAGAATACTAGTTACATTTTCATGTAACAAATGGCTATAAAAATGATTATCTGTAAAGCCACTAATTATCATACAAAAAATATGCATTATTTGACAATTAATTAATTGTCATTTTACATATATTTAAAGGGAGGTACACATTTCGAAATTTTTCTTGTCCCATGTTACATTTCAAAGGTGTTTATTGATGACAAAATCACCATTCGAAAGTCACATATGTTATTAAAGGATCAAAATTATCCTTCGAAAGTGCTCACGACCTCTTCGAACCAAATCCAAAGAGTTGAATTACTATGAATTTAGTTTGACATTTTAACTAGCCATTAATGGCTATAAAATGATATTTCAATGAATAACATGCTTTGAAGTGTCTTGGGACATGCTTTGAAGGTAACCACAAAATCAAATGGTGATGGTTTTATGGATCAACTAATAACTATATTTTTGGCCCAATATATTGCAATAACGAAATATTATTTGTTAGTCATTCCATTAAAGTCAACATTCGATGTGATCTACAAATCCAAAATGGATTTCGAATAACAAAAGTCATGGTACAGTGTGAACATGAAAATTCATACTTTTTGACACTTTGAAAAATGTCAAAAATTTTAAATTCATGAACAGTGGCTTGTTCATTATTCTTGATCATGTTTGTTTTAAAAATATGACTTTCGCCAAATTGATTTTCATAATTATTTAGCAAAGTGGGTTTTTTTTTTTCATGTTAGCCATTAATGGCTTATGAAAATTACCCACAGATATGTTATTTTCATGACTTGACTCTCTAAAAATTGGTTTTTGGATCTCCGAGCCATGCATGGAACATCATTGTTACCCAAATTTGGCTCAAGAATATGCTCTTTTGTTATGTTAATTTCGTAATTTGGCTCTTTAAAACGGACTTTTGAACCCCTCGAGCAATTAATAAAATCAACTTTTTGCTTTTGTTATTTTCAACCATAGAAAAATTCTGAAAAAATTCACCAATTCCGTCCATTAAAGCCTCAGTTAAAGACTTGGTAGTAAGAGTTGATAACTCATCATTCCATTGGCAAATTTCCATATCAAGTTGATGAATCTCAATTAAATGGTGTCTTTTTTCTTCCACCAAATAATATTGTAAGGGATGAAAGTTTATTTCATCAAGAAAATGGATCTCTTCTTGAAGATCTAAAATTTTTTGTTTACGTCAATAGATTTTATCTAGGCTATTTGAAATGGACAAATCCAGTTCATTTTTCATTTCTTACACTTGACATCCCACTGGGCGTGCCAAAAATTGTTGGCTTATTTTTCCTATGAAGGAAAATATCATAAATGCGAGTGGTGCCAGTAAGGATTGAAAAATCCTTACAAATTAAATTCAAGCCAATTATCGAGCGATTGCGTTGACAATTCTTTTGCTTCAACAAAGAGGACTTCAAAATTGCCAAAGTGTAGAGAAAAGAAAAATTAAAAGAAGAATGAGAGAGACGGAGAAAGACGATTGAGTGAACAATCAAAGTAATAATTACTTACCTCTACTCCTATGTTTTGAAAAGGAAGTGCATTAAATGTTTTGAAAAGGAAATGCTGAAAATAAATGCTTCGAAATATAAATCTATGTTAAACTACTCCTAAGATAAGGAAAATGACAAAAAATATTGAAATCAATTGTCTTTGATTTAAATTTTGGATCCTTTACAATGTAGCCATGAATGGCTATTTATAGGCAAATATTTGTAGGAAAAAACTTCCAACAATAACTACCCAATAACCACCTAAAACTAACCACTCTTCTATCTTCATTCCTACAATGCCACATATTCCTCCATGTCTTCATAACTTCATTTAACCTCCAATTTATGTTCTGTGTTCTCCACTTTATTCTCCATCATTTTTTCACATTTCATAACTTCTCATAACCTCCAAATGAGTAGGAGGATGCCACATATCCTGTAATTATATAAATAATAAATAATAATAATAATTGCAGATTTATGGTGCCAACAGTTGTATATTTTGAAAATAGTTTGGGAGTTTGAGATGATTTGATATTTTGTTATAGTTAAGTAGATGTATATAAAAGAAAAAATGATTAAGAATGGGAGAGGAGAGAGAAAAAATGATAGATTAATGTATAGGAGAGAGAAAGTGATTTTGAAATTTTTTTTCAACAAATTTAAATCAAACAAATTTTTTTCAAAAAAATTTAAAGATTATATCTTGAGATACAAATCCTGTGATGTCCGAGTGAAAGTAATAAGGATGATCTCAAAATACTATAAAAAAATAACATAGAATATATTATAATATAATTATGGAAAAATGGTGTCGTTTGGTAACACTTACGTTTTTAATTTTCTGTTTATATTTACAAAAATTAAAAAAAGTCAAATAAAAACTTGTTTGGTAAAATTTTTGATTTATAAATCAGTGGTCTCAGTTTATAAATTTGGCCAAAAAATGAAAACACAAAAAATATGTTTCTGTTTTGAGTTCTCAGTTTTTTTTTTTACCACCCAACACTAGTCACCATCCGCCACCGTCTTCCGCCGCCTCCGCCACCCACCACCCATCCCCCACCACCACTTGCCACCACCACCCACCACCCACCACTACCACCAGCCTGCCACCCACTCGCCACCACCACCCACCCTTCACCACCACCACCCAGCACTCACCTGCCATCCACCGGCCACCACCCGCTACTACCATCCACCGCTCACCACCACTATTCACCACCCACCTGCCACCACCAGCCACCCACCACCACCAGCCACCTGCCACCCATCCGCCACCACCACCCACCACTACCACCACCATCACCCACCAGTACCACCACCATCACCCACCACCCACCCGTCACCCACCTGCCACCACCACCCACCACCCACCACCATTACCACTACCACCACCATCACCCACTCGCTACCACCTACCATCTGCCACCGTCACCCACCCACCCCACCACTACCACCACCTACCACCACCCGCCATCCACTACCCACATGCCACCACCACCCGCCACCGCCACCGTTACCACCACCACCCACTCACTACTACCCGCTACCGTCACCCACCCACTCACCATCACCACCCATCACCCGCTCGCCATCACCCACCACCATCCGCCATCCGCCACCCACCTGCCACCACCACCAATCACCACCACCCACCGCTACCACCTACTACCGTCACCCACCCACCACCAGCACCCGCCACCTACCCGCTACCACCCACTACCGTCACCCACCCACCACCAGCACTCGCCACCTACCCGCCACCACCACCCACCCGCCACCACCCACCACCACCCGCCATTCGCCACCCACCTGCCACCACCACCCGCCATCCGCCACCCACCTGCCACCACCACCCACTCGATACTACCCACCACCCGCTACCGTCACCCACCCACCCACCACCACCACTACCCACCCGCCACCACCCATCACCACCAGCTACCCACCACCCATCGTCACCACTTTTCACCACCGTCTTCCGCCGCCACTTGCCACTACTTACCATTTCTCACTCTTTTTTATATTTTTCAATTTTTTGAAATATTTTGTCAATTACCAAACGCGTTTGTAGTTTATATTTTTCTAAAAATAAACAAAAACCAATTTATAAAATTTTTGTAAATATAAAATTGAAAACGTAAACGTTACCAAACACACCCTACATTGTTACCCCTGAGGTTTATACTTAATATAGATTTCATCATCATATTTTGAAAATTACAATCCCTTCTTGAGATTTAAAGTCACATTACAAATTACCCCTTATGTTTGTCGATCTTTAAGTCAACTAGCAATTTTATTTTATTTTATTTTATTTTATTTTATTTATTTATTTATTTTTTGATGTCAGCTGTCAATGTTTTATAAATACAAATTTTACCCTTTCTTTATTTCCAGCCTCTTACTGTATTTTCTTTCTCTTTACATATAATACAACAGCTAACCAACAGCCAGCCATTATTCCCTCCTTGCTCCCTTATACTTCATACCATTTACCACATCACAACCTCACAAATCAAAGATAGCTTGTAATGAGAAAATTAATTCTTTGAATCAATTAATCAAATATGTAGGCCTTGTTTAATTTAATTCTCAAAACATAAATTTTTGAAAAAAATTTCTAAATTTTGTTTGGTTGGAAAATTTTTGAATTTTTTTTTTCCAAAATCACTCTCACTCCTACACATCAATTAATCACTTTTTCTCTCTCATCTCTCATTCTCAATCATTTTTTCTTTCACATACATCTACTCAACTACAACAAAATATCAAATCATCCAAAACTCCCAAACTCCAAAACTATTTTCAAAATATACGACCAAACAAACTAAAAAAATTTCTTAACATTCTCTCTATTTTTTTTTTTAAAAAATTTATCGCAAAACATAAACCAAATATACTCATAATGTGCATAAAGTTTTATGTGAAATAACCCCGTGCAAGACAGCTTAGTTCAAAATCCCAAAATCAAATATAAATAAACACCAAGTCCACAACACATAGGCACCCACAACTCACAGCAAACAAAAGAGCACCGAAATTTCAACAACACATGACCATGCAATAAATAACCATAATCATGATCTGGACAATTCCTTTTCTACATACAACCAGTGACACATAATATACTAAGACAATAACAAACCCAATCTCACAGCACTAACGATGAACAACGAGATTGTCCATGGCTTGATTGTACTGAACAGCGAAACTGATTTAGTCGATGATCGAGACATTGAAGATTTGGCAGAGCTTCGGACATTCATATTTATCTTTATTTATTTTAATAGCTACTCATCATTGACATTATTATCGATAGCTTTAATTATACTAAAAGAAAAGTTAATATAATTATGTTAAAAGTATAAAACTAATCTATTTTTTTTTTCAAGCGTCAAGAAATGTGAGTGGAATTTACCTTATTAAGATTTGCTACTTCTGGGCATCGAGATTTGTCTTTTCTAGCCTTCTGCTGCCGGATCCGCCACCACTATTCCATTGCCTCAGTTTGGTACTGAGGTTTTATATTTTTATATTTTTCTATTTCTATATTTTTGTTTTGTTAGTTGTTTGACTGTGTAACTCGGAATCAATCGGTGTGATTGTAAAGCTTACCCTCTCTGTGGTGGTAATTTATAATTTATCTCAAACATCCGTTATTGCCATTTTTTATGATCGGCTCTGTTTTGCAATATAAACACGAGCATAAGTTGTTTGTTTGAATATTTTCATAGTTTTTCTTATTGATAATTTTTTAATATATAAAATAAAAGGTGTGCAGTATGCAAACTAGATTAATATATGAAAATTTTGATAATTGTTAACAAATTCAATCAATCTATTTTTAATCAATGTGTTAACAAATTTTCTTATCAAGTAACTATTATTTTTTAAATTAAAGGTGTGCAGTATGCAAACTAGAGAGGGGACTAGAGGCGTCCACATTTCAAATAGTGTGTTGTCATGAAGTGCCCTACTGCATATTCAAAAAGGTTAATAATATTTTGAGTAAATTATATTAAATTCCTTTAATTATCAACTATTTATATTTTACTTTCATAATATTTTAAATTCAACAATTATTCTTCTCCAATTATTTAAATTTGAACATTAAATTCTTTTATTACTCATCTATTAGATATTTAGATAAAAAATTGTCAAATATTGTGCATATGATTATATTAAATTTTTACAAAAGATAAAATAAGGTAATTTGTTCATAAAATTTAATATAATCATCATGGGCAAACACTTGATAATTTTTCATTCAATTATCTAACAGATGATTAACAGAAGGACTTAATATTCAAATTCAAATAGTTTGAGGGGATAATTGTTGGATTTAAAACATTAAAAGGGTAAAGTGTAAATGGTCGATAGTTTGAGGGGATCTAATAGAATTTGCCCTTATATTTTTTTGGTTTTTACAATATGAGGTTTGTATTATTTTGATTTTTAATATTTAAATTATGTTAAAGATAATGTGTAATTTTAGATATTAAAATGACACAAATTACATATTACAAAAAACTAAAAAGTCTTAAAATTTGTATGGAGTTTTTAATGTCAAAAAAAGAGGTAAATAGAGGAAAATGAATACTAGAACACATACTTTCATAATTATTATGAAATTTAATGTATAAAAATATAAATACAAGTTTGAAAACATAAAATTGAGTTACAAAATTAAATGTAAGCATAATCTAAGTTCCAAAACAATGCCTATGAAGGCCAAAAACAACTAGTTTGACATGGATGTCATGATCTAGGACTAAAACTATGACAAAATGTTTTACACTGCTAATCTAATTAAGTGATAAACTAGAGATAAATAGTACGGAGCTATGTACTAAGTTGTGTTGAATAGTTGATTGTTTGGAGTTTGTTCCATCTTCAAATGACGTATTTATAGTAGCTAAGTGCTCTTGAAAATCATGGCTAACCTCCTGAAAATCAACAACCACCTCCTAAATGGTTTCCATGATTTC
This sequence comes from Camellia granthamiana, assembly GCA_036172215.1. Lineage (NCBI taxonomy): Eukaryota > Viridiplantae > Streptophyta > Magnoliopsida > Ericales > Theaceae > Camellia > Camellia granthamiana. The sequence continues at coordinate 93,373,124 of CM069909.1, forward strand.
TACATAGTGGGGTACTCGGCTTCCTTCTTCCATGCAAGTGTAGACACCCCATTTTTGACCGTTCTCAAGACTTGGACGTCATCATTTGAACACTCGATGATCATCCATATTTGTGTTTGTTTTGAGTTCCCGGAAGTCTCAGTTGCGCGCCTTGCCTTAGGATCTCTTAACTTGACTGTTTTGTACTTGGCTGAACCAAGGACTTGTGGTTTTTGCACCTGAGGGTAGGAAGTGGCTTGTTGGCCACCCCCTTCACCCACCGGCCATGGCCTGAGGCCACCGGCCTTGCTTTCTTGCCACCGGCCAAGTGTATTGGCCGATCAGAACTTTATTTAGTCAGCCGGCCATGGTGTTGGTCGATCGGCCATTTTTTGCTGGCCGAACCCTGTTCATCTGCTTTATGCAGATATTTTGTGCCAGCTGGCACAAACCCTATCCTCCATACACGTGTATGGAGGATTTTGAACCTTTGTTTTAACTTCTTGAGGAAGCTTGAACCTTTTGAACCTTTGTTTTAACTTCTTGACGAAGCTTGAACCTTTTGAACTCTTGCTCTAGCTTCTCCAAGAAGCTTGAACCTTTGCTAGCTTCTCCAAGAAGCTTGAACCTTTGCTCTAGTTTCTTCAAGAAGCTTGAAACTTTTGCTCTAGCTTTGAACCCTCTTGTTTCTCGATAAGAGAAGGCCTCCCTCTCCTTTAGAGAGGTTGAAAATTTGTCTAAGGCACAAGAGATATATCTCTCTCTATATCTCTATATTTGGGTTCAAAAAGTGAGATTCTTGGCCCCTTTGCACACCACCTCACAACCACAGACACCTCCACCATTCATCTAAGGTTCTTGGAGGGTATTTTCAGAGGTTAAAGAGTTGATTTTTGGTCTCAAGAACCTGCTGGTTTTGCTGAGCTACAAGGGTAACTCTATTTCCCTCTTTATTCCCCATTTTTGCACAAGATTTTAGCCAATTTTGCATGCTGTTTTGAGCTTAGTATATAACTGATAAAAGTTCTATTTTTTCATGCTTTTAATTTTGTTTAAGATTACTTTTATATTTGGGTTTGTTTACCCCCTCTTAGGCCTTGTTTGGCCTCATTTTTGTGCTTTTTTGTGAGCTTTGGGACCACCTTGTATTGGTCTTCTCACATTGAAATTCAGAGAGATTTCAGTGGTGGAGATGGTGTTTTGAGGTCTTAAGAAGGAGAGGGCTATCCCCTCTCCTTTGTTGTCTTGTTTACTAGCATATTTGGCCTATCAAAGGAGCATATGTTTATATCATTTGGAGGCCTATTTCAGGCACTTTTTGGTGACTTTTGGGACCTGCCTAGCCTCTGTCCATGGCTGGTTTGGTCCCCTTTTGTTTGCCTCTTGCATGTGTAGAGTAATCCCTTTCATAGCTTATCAAAGTAGCACATCATTCTTGCATGTATTGGCCACGTTTCAGTGAGTTTTTGGCCATCATTGTGTATGCCATGAATCTGTTTTGGCTGGTTTGGTGGCCCCTCACATGCTTCATAGGCTTGTAGTGTAAATCTTGCTTACTAGCTCACATTGCATGTTGTTTTGGCCCTCTATTCTAGCACCTTTTGGCCACACTCCAAACATGTTTTGTTCATATTTTTGGGCTGCATTAGCTTTATTTTTAGGCCTCTTGGTCGATTGGTGCTTGCCATGCATGGTTGTAGTGTAATAGCCATGCTTACCTTTGAGTTTTGGGGTCCCTTGCATGTGTTGCTTAAGGCATTTTAGTGTTTTGGCATCATTGAATGTGATATTTCAGAGTTTATAGGTGTGCCATATTCTCATGTTTATCATGCCTTCAATGTGTTTGAGAGTTGTGCTTTTATACCCCATTTGTGAGCCATTGCATGAGCTTCATTTTTGTGCACTTCAAGGCATCATCTTAGTCCATTTTGCCATTGTTTTAGGCCTGCATAGGGACTGTTTGGGGTTGGTTTGGTCTTTTCGAGCATCGCTTTGCATACCTCTAGTGTAATGTTGCTTCACTAGTTTCGGTATTTGAGCCTTCCTACATGTATTGTGTGAGTCGTTTGCATGATTCGGAACCATTTTGTATGTCATTTCAGAGCTGGAATATATGCCATTATATGCCATACTTCATCTTTTCAATGCACTAGGAGAGTTGCATCTTGTGCTATGAGTTAGAGCCCTTGCACCTTGCATGTTTGCATGTGTTTTGTTGCCCTCATTTCCATCTTGTTTGGCCACTAATTTTGGCATGCTTGAGAGCTACCCATGTTAGTGTAAGTCCATCTCACCATGTTGTTGCATGCTTGTTTCATTTTGCACGTTGTTGCATGCTATACATGTTCACATGTTTAGGTTGTATGCCTATTGCCTATTGCCTATTGCATGCTTGTGTTGCTTTGTTAAGTTCATCATGCATGTATTACATTGGTCTAAGTATACTTGCCTTTGCATGTTATTAAATGTTAGCCTATTGACATGTTCGTGCATGTTCATCCATCTTGTATACTTGTTAAGTTACATGCTTGTTTGCATGCTTGTCTTTGCATATTGTTATATGCTAGTTGCCTTGTATAGCATTGTTGCTTGCATGCTCATGTTGCATTAGTTTGCTTGCATGCTTAGGTTGCATAGCATTGTGTGCGCATCCCTTGCCTCTTGAATCAATCATGATAGAGGTTGGGGCCCTTATGTGTTTTTGTGCATTTCACTTGATATCAAATTGCACACTTGGCGCCTTTGGCCATCATGCATTGAAATGCGTGATTGGTGGGCCGAGGGTCGAGAACCAAACCTCCTTGAGTTCATAGCATGATAGGGAGGGTGGTCGTGCAAACATTGCTTTGAAATGCATTGCCATGTCTTGTCTGTCCTCTGCTGCAGTAAAACAGGATCCTGCTGGAAGAGATGGCCGGTTGGCCATCTCTAGTGCCCGGCCGGCTATGTATTTGTGGCCGATGGCCCCACTTTTGGTCAATGACCATGTTTCCATGGCCGGTGGTCTCATTTCTTGGCCGGTGACATCCCACAACTCTTAGGGAGTATTTCAGAAGCAGCTTGAAGCTTTCACAAGTTTTTAGAGATGCAGAGCAGTGCAAATAGAGGCAACATGTGGCATGGCAACAGGTTTTCCGAGCGAGGCAAATCGAGCATGCATGCATTTGACCGTCTTCTCGAGGCAGCTTTACTGCTTTAATAGCTTAATTAATTTGTTAATTAATTAAGGTGTTGTAATATTTAATTAGCTAGAATAGTTAATTATTTATTTGGTTTGTATTATTCTTTTGGCCCCTCCGAGAGAAGGCGAATTTTGTAATAAGCGTGCGTGTGTGTGATACATGTCTTCCAACCCCCACGTCTTTCTCCCCTTTTACTTACCGGCTTTTAATGGTTAGTCTTAGGGCACGTTTCAATTAGCATACTTATGATAGCATGTTTGCATACATTCATTCGTATTGCACGCACCGGGCTCAGCGCATCATACTAATTGCATAGTATTTCAATTCCAACTTGAATACGTGTCGCATTTCACATGCCATTCTTAGGGTAGCTGAGCCTATCTTAGTTGCATTTTGCATGCGTTGCATTAGCCATTGCTAACATGAACTAGGATCATGCATGATTACTAACTAGCTTCTTGTTTTGGCTCGGAGTACACTATAAGTGTTTATGCTTTAGCATCGTGCATGTATGTGAATGTTAACATGACAGCATGCTTGCCATGAGGCTAATTGCTTATGTGATATAACTGCCTGAATGTCTGTGGGTGAAGGTTGGATTGCTTGAATTGGAACAATTCATTGGAATCTGTGTTTTAGCCTACTTGCGAGTAGCAAACTTCAAACCATTTCCAAACAAACGGATATGCAATGCTTTGTCCCAAATTAGGCGATCTAGTCTATACTCACTACAAGAAATTACATTTTTCCAATGCAACAAAATATGTTGCTAAAAGGGAAAATTCGTTGGCAAAGAGTTTTGCCGACACACAAAGCTACGTTGGCAACCCGTAGCCAAAAGTGAGTTGGCAAAAGTTTTTGCCGACGAAATTATGATTGCGTTGGTAAAAGTAATGCCTTTAGCGACGAACATAGTCGTCGCTAAAAGCCTCCATCTATCGTCGGCAATTTACCTTGTGTTGGTAAAAGTCATTCAAATATGATGATTGTGTGGCACTTTTCGCGACACAAATTTGCATGGGCAAAAAATATACTTTTAGCAACAACATATGCGTCGACAAAAGTAAACTTTTGGCGACACATTTACGTCGGTAAATGTTGCCATTTGCCGACGATTTGTTTGTCGCTAAAGCTTTACTTTTGGCAACGACAAATTGGCATTGGCAAAAAATACACTTCTACCAACACAATATGAGTGGGGAAAAGTAACTTTTAGCGACACATTTACATCGGTAAATGTTGCCATTTACCAACGATTTGGTTGTCGATAAAGCTTTAGTTTTGCAACGACAAATTGGCATTAGTAAAAAATACACTTTTAGCAACACAATATTAGTGGGCAAAAATAAACTTTTAGCTACACATTTACCGACAAGTTATTTGTCGAGAAAGCTTCACTTTTTAACGACAAATTTGCAACGGCAAAAATAATTAAAACTCATTTATAAATTTTTAAAAGATTTACAGATTTACAAGAGGCATCCCTCAGGCACCACTATAACAAACTAATAACATGGATATGAAATCACACAAAATACCCCCTCCATACCCTTCCAGCCAAAACACCAGCAGTTGCCCGAACTTACACCTAATGACAACCCCCATTAATGAAAACCTGATCTATTACAGATTGGACAAAAAGTCTTGCACCCTTCCAAACATCAACAACACCAGCAAACATCCAACAACAACACAGCAGCACCTCATCTAACAAACACCATCACAGCAGCATCACCACAGCATCTCAGCAACATCACAGCAGCACCAGAAGAATAGCAGATCAACAAACTGATTCAACACAGATCATCACCAGTACAGAAAACCATTTCAACTCGGCAGTGTAATGAGTAAAAGTGTCACATGAGTAGAAGTGTTAGTGCTTCTTGCATTAAGGTCTGGTTACTTGTTAGACAGATTTGAATTAGACATAAATTCAGCAAATAGGAAAACAAAAGCATGAAAGGAGTAGCCTACTCCACAAGGGTGGCTTGAGATACACACACAAGTCAACAGGGAATTTCCACACTGGCTCTTTAATTCCAACTCTAAATTCATAATCAAGCAGGGGCCTCTTTATGTGGACACTAGTAAACCATAATGAGAAATAAACTTTCTAAAAATTACCCCATTTAGAGACTGTAAAATATTCACAATCTACCAAAATAAGTAATTCTAAACAAGTAATTGGCTGGATTACAGCCCAAGAAAAGTCTACTAACCAACACACAAACTATAGCAAAGAAATCCCTAAAAATAAAATACATCCAATACATTCTGAAGCTCCTAATAGGGGACTAACAAATTCTAATCAAGAATAAAATGAAGACTCATAAATAAACAAACTTCATACTAACTAGACAAACTTGACATTATTTGCTTGGGAATTGTCCTCTTCTACTTACTGCTTCTGCATCACAATGTCACATTCATGTGAATAATTGGGGCTTATGTTTTCAATGAAAGAACTGAGATTTCAACTATATTACACTGAAAATCAATTGTGAGAACAAGATGGAAAAATTTGTTACTAGCAACGTGGTCAAGCAAGACGAACTCAACACTGGAAACAGTTTTGAGGCATGAGAGTTAAATAATAGGAAGGCAGTTTTAGCTCCTGAGACATTTACGTAAGATTTTTGTACAAAATTACAAAATTAGACCTCAAAACTTAAATCTGTTTTCTTATGTTGTAGAGCTTTTAATAATAATAATAATAATAAGTATGCAATGGAGCCCAACGTGAAAATTAAGGAGTATAAATTGGTCATAATTGCTATCAAATCCAAGTAAAAATAGGAATTTTTCAACGGACTATCTGATTGCCATGGAAAAATAAAAGACATCATTTAGTTTATCAAGAATTATTTTCTCAAATACATTCTTCAACATAACTTATACAACAGTGAAGTATTTACCTATGCTTGATAAACAGAAGGCAATTTCATTCACTGTAAATACTCACCGGAAAATTTTCAAAATAGAAGTCAAAAAGATTCAAGGCCAACCAGAACAATAATTTCTTTGACATATCATTTATCCAAAGTTTGGAGGGTGGGTGATTGACAAAGGATGGCTATTTATACTGTTGCACTATAATTCACATCTGCATGGGGGTGACAGGTCATAAGAGTTTACAGTTTCACCCTCTATCAGTTAGATAAAACCTTAACAAGGATGATTTCAATCAATAAAGAGAAGCTGGATTTGTGGTGATCTCTTCATTAGGTATGTGCCCAGTCGACCCCTCCCAAGCATCCTATGTAAATGGGGAAAAGCATGAGTAAGGGGGAGTCACTAGCATTTTTTGGGGGTGCAGGGGGGGACGTGTGGTGAAGTAGTGCACTTGTGTTTATTGTCATTATTACTCCTAAGTAGCCTTTTTTCCTACTCATTTGTGTACTTCACTGCAGGTCTCATGACCTGTTATTGACCATCAACTGGACATGCTCAAATTTCACTCTACTGATTCTATATTATAAGGGATTACAACAAAATGTTAAAGAGTACCAGGCCTAACTCAAGCAAAGCTAGATACTTCTTCAATAACAGTTTATGCAATAAGTGTTATGCTTACTAAATCAAGTAACCAGTATGAGCTACCTTAACTTTTATTGTGCAAAATATATAGTTCCCCAGGAAGCAAAAATTGCAAGAAGAGGAAATGACCTTATAGTAATGACTTGAGTCCAACACATTACATTACTTTTTTGTTGGCCAACTAGAACATGATAAAGTTTGTTACAGTAAAATACTCCAACATGGAAAACATAGAGGGATTAGAAACTGATGGTAGACCACTTCACTGTGTAAGAGAGAAGGTTGAGAAAGATAGTTAAGTTCGACATACAGGGTAGTTTGTAGGTGAGTTATACAGGGTGTTGAGCATGTTAGTGAGTGAGGTTTGTCAGCTGTGTGTTTGTTGACCAAGAGCAGAATCAACATCCAAAGCAGAATCATACCCTACAAGGAAAAATGGTGATAATCCAGCAATAAAGAAACTTGGACCAGCAAATAGACTGAAAGGGGAGGGGAACATACCAGACTTGCTGCAGCACTGGCTTTTCTGTGTTCTTTATTCTTAAAGAGCCAGTTTGAAAGGTGGTAGACAATGAACTGGATACAATAAACCATTTCCTTTGTGAGACAGAATTTCAACTCCTGAATAAGTGCTTCAGTGAGCAAGGCTACATGAAAGAAAATCCCAGTAAGCTTCAGCATGGAAGTGGGTTACTTAAGGTATGACAAATAAGCCACCTCTATGCCCTGGGGGCAAGGATGAAATGTCAAAACTCATAGTAGGGGCACTAACAGGCTCAGAATTGGTGACTTGTATTGGGTTTAAGATGGAACAGATTTTAAAGCCTCTCTTATTCATATGCACCAGTAGAAGTGTTCTTATTTTATTACCTTACATAAATAGTCACTGTGGGTTCTTATTAATATTTGAAGTAAAAGGCCCACTGAGAAGATGAATAAATTCCTGGTGAATGGGCACAGGCATCCTCTCATACAGAGGCAAATCCATGTTCTAACCTAAACGTTTGATGTGGATTCAGGTTAGGTGTTCATTAAAATTTCATATCCTTTTAGCTTTGCATTTCAAAATGATATTGTACTGGACAACCCGTAAAGGCCCCATCTTCCCCAACTCAAGCATGGAATTTGTTTGGAAAAATCATCCTTCAGAGAACCCCTAAATCTAAATAATAGAAGAAGTGAAAATAGACAAACATAGATTCATTTAAGAAATTGAGGGAGAGGAGCAGGGGCATTGAGATACAAAGCAAAAGGGAACAAACCTGTAATGGGAGATTGAAGCACCGATCTCGCACGGCAGCAGCAAACGGCACAAACCCTACGATCAAGAGTGAAATCGTGAGGGAGAGAGAACTACGAATTCTGAGATAAGGATGTGCAAGAGTGAAATCGTGGAGACTGATTTGGGGAGATCTGATGAGGAAAAAAAAAACTAGAGGGAATTTTAAGAGGGAAAGTCGCTGATCTTTACCTGCTCTACCCAAAAAAATAAATAAAATAAAACCTGCTCTACCCAAAAAAATAAATAAAATAAAATAAAATAAAATATTCAAAATAATTTTTAGATTTGTTTTTTAAAAAAAAAATTAAAAATAATTTCAGAGCAATAAAAATCAAAATTATATTTTTAAAATTTTAAAAAGTATTTATGACCTAAAAGAATAAAATAAAAAAAATTTAGATTTGTTTTTTTTTTTATAAAATTAAAAATAATTTGAAAGCAATAAAAATCAAAATTATATTTTTAAAATTTTTAAAAGTATTTATGACCTAAAAGATAAAAATATACAAAAATAATAAGTTTTTTTTTTCACCCAATTTTTTTTTTAGTTTTTTAGGGAAAAAAAAATTTGAAACTGGTTTCTGAAAATAAAAACAAACATATTGAAATTAATAATTTAACCATATTCTTTGAAAAAGTTTAAATTATCTCAAATTAGTCATATCAACTTAAGAGTGTGTTTGGCTCAATGGGTTCATTTTGTGATCTAATTCAATGATTATTTTAATTTTACAATTCAGTAACTAAAATATTTAAAACTCTTTCAAAAATTATAATCAAAAACACAAATCACTAAATCACATCATTCCACTAGCAAAACTTTTACCGACGAATAGTGTCATCGTCGCTAAATGGTTAACTCTTTGCCCACGCCAACTTGTCGTCGCCAAAAGTAAGCACACTAATAGCAACGCTCATTGTGTTGCTAAAACATAAGCCTCGTAGGTAAAAGTTTTGAAATTTTGGCGCCAACCAAAAAATTTGGCGCTAAAATAATGTTATGCCTTTTTAGCGACGGCAACAAATTGCGTCGGTAAAGGTATACTTTTACCAACGAAATTGATCACTGTGTCGCCAAAAGTATACTTTTGGCGATGAAAAATTGACGTCGTCGCCAAAAGTAGTCGCCAAAAGTGTAATTTCTTGTAGTGACTTGTTTTGCTGTGCGCATCACGTAGTAAAGATTAGCTAATTAACCGGAATAAGAATGCATGTGTTTTCAAAAAATAAGATATCATGTTTAGTACTGGCCGATCTTTGATCGAGCGAGCGGGGGGTGCTCATAGCTGACCTTCCCCAATCGTACCCAAGTTCCCGAGCCAAGGCAACTTTGGTGATGACAGACACGTGGCCTTAGGCAACAAGTCAGGGTTTCCTAAATTCCCCAAAATAAAATATTTAGGTAGCGACTCTGTATCTGGCAAAGCAGTCCATGTTTGGCACTTCTTTCTAAAAATCAGTTTTTCAAAACGATTTTCCGGATTTAGACTCTTTGGTGATTTATCAGTCTCGCATTACACATTGCAGGATCAGATTAAGAACCGTGACATTTGAGTCCGAACTGTAGTAAGCCCAAATGAACAAAACAGGGATTCTTCTCGGGACGTTCGGGGACGTTTATAATTTCTGGCGACTCCGCTGGGGATTTAGAGAACTTGACTCGAACTCATGATATCTTGTTTTGATTACACTTATGTGTTTCTTTGCATTGCATTTGCATTGGTGCGCCTAGGACATCGTGTTTGCCGTCTGCTATTCCTGAACAGTTTGCCGGAGGCTCGCTTTGAGAAACGTGCCATAAGGCTAATCGGTTACGGGCTCTGCCATAATGGGAACACAAATCCCGTTTTAACCGGGGCACCCCCTTTTGACCATTCGACCTAGTGCATATTCGTAATTCGTAGTGACCATTCCAAACTAGGAAAGGTTGCGTACCCGATTGTAGTTTGTTTGAAACCGCTGTGTGCGTAGTGAAACCCTAGCTTCTGACAAAATAGGACATGAAAACCCTACCCCAACATAGGGGTGTTTTGGCTCTTACTTGCTTGTTATGTGCTATGTGCTTTTTGAGTTGACCTCTACAGGAAGGCACATATCTGTTTGTAAGTCTGGGTATCAGGCCTGCGGGCATTGGTATTTGAGAATCAGTTATATCTGCGGGGTATCAGATTCAGTTTTGGGGCTGTAATTTAGGGAGCAGTGATCAGCAATCGAATACAGTTATTCAGCTATGCTCATATCTGTTTTGGTGAAATTAGGCTGAGATGCTGTCTGTTTTCTTCTTTTGCAAGGTAGTCTCGGAACCATAGCTTCAGAAGGCTCCAACATCCCCCGGGTACATTGGACTTGTGTTGATAGACTTTGTCAAGTTAGAGATTTAGTTCAAGGGCAAATCAGTGTTCCTTTGCCAGAGGCAGGGTAAAAAGGCCAGTTAGGCATAGATCATCAGTTCAATGGTCTTCGGACCAGCGGTCACTATCCATCTCACCTGTGCGTAGTTGGGTTGAGATATCTGCTTTTACCTTAGGGAGATACACCTGTTATTCAGCTAGATCAGGGCAGCATGGCAGGAATGGAGGAAATGATGCGTCAACTCCAAAAAAGTATGACATGCAGCAGGACGCTATTCGTCGAGATGAATTTGCCAAACAACAGGCTGATTTCATGGCCCAACAGGCGGAGTTAATCGCTAGGTTATAGTAACAAACCGGAGCATCTGCTTCACACTAGGCCCCTCCCCCACCAGGAGTTCCAGCACTTGGGGAGGCCCCAAATGTCCAGGGAGATACGAACATTCTAACAGGACCGGCTCCGCCCCCAATCCTACCCCAGCTATCCAAAGCACAGACCAACCTACCGGATTCCCTTTTTGAGTTTGAGGTGGACCCTACAGCGTTGAAAGTGAGCAAGCTTGAAAAGTTGTTCAAGAAATCTCAGGGTGTGAAGTCCATCCCAGATATTGAGGACGGGTACACCGACTCGGCCATGACGCTGCTGGACCGTTTTAAGATGTCACATATTGACCGCTTTGACAGATCTGGGGATCCCATGGTGTATTTGTGACTATTTTTGGACATATTATGACCGATGGGCCTCACCAGGTTACAGAAGCTTTCTTTGTTTGGCCGGACCTTGTCGGGTGTAGCGGCCATTTGGTATGCGAAATTGAAAGACTCCGTTAAGAGGGAATTAGGAAGAGGTGGCTGAGGCCTTCATGGCTCAATATTCCTATAATACTCAGATCGAGGTCACAACTCATGATCTCGAGACCACAAGGTAAGAACCGAAGGAGAGTTTCTCCGATTTTGTAACTCGCTGAAGAGCCAAGGCTTCGATGATGACTATCAGGCCTGCTGACAAGGATCAAATTCGGATGGTTGTGCGTAACCTCCAACCCAAGCTCATGCAGAAGTTGATAGTTCTCCCTCTTTCCACCTTTTTAGATCTACATGAGATAGGGGTGCAGATTGAGGACGCTTTGAAGCAGGGTCTGATTGACAATGACCGAGAACAGCCCAGGAGGACTTTCAACCACAGTACAAATGCAGGCACAACCAGTGCTGACGCAGCTGCTAGAACTTCAGACGTGGGCATGGTCACCACCACTACATCAAAAACAACTACCCCATTCACCGGTGCGTCCAGAAGTAGCTCACAAAAAACCAAATATCCATCTCGAGTCAAGAGGGTTTTTACCCCACTTTATATGCCTCTGTCAAAGGCTCTAGAGGTCTTACTCCGGAAAGGGCATTTGAAACCATTGGAACAACGGCCTCTACCCGATCCTATCCCTCCAAAGCATGACCAGACTAAGTACTGCGCCTACCATCAACAAACCGGTCATGACACTGACAGTTGCTTTCGTCTTTGCCATGATGTACAAGATTTGTTTGACAACAAGGTCATCGCCGCACCAACTCCGCAAAGTCTATCGTCATTGGATCAGTGAACCTGGGGGATAATGTGATGTGATCAGGGGATGAACCACCTGCGGGCGGCGCTCAGTTTACTTCAGATGTGGCGTATGGCACGTACTATTTTGAGCATTTGCGAATGCTAGTTTTTGTACTTTCTGACTTGGGTATTCAGTCAATTTTGTTGTCTTATATATAGTCAGTCTTTTTGTACTGAGTCAGTCGGGTCTGTCTTGTTGTATCGAGTCAGTCCTGTTGCGTTGGAGTCAAGTGATTCCGGGGGTGTTACCTCGGACATCACTATCTCGTCTTGTGTTTGTCTTTTTGCTTTCTTTTGAGTCTGTTTCTGCCTTGGAGCTAGTTATGCCAACAGATTTGAATGAAACAGCAGTGATTTTCACACTCTCGTGTTTGCTTCTGCCTTGCGCCAGTTGTGCCAGAAGTTTGAATGAAACGGCAATGCATTTTACTTGCTCTTTTGTGCCTTTAAGTCATTGTATTGACCTAAGTTTTTCAAAACTTTTTGAACAATGTGTTGAAAACAAAGAGGAAGGAATTCCTCGGGATTTGCAAAAATTTGATCAAGTGAGAGAAAGAGAGGCATGCTAAGCCCTTAATGATTGAGATCATGCTTGTTAATGTGAGTACTGAGAAGGATCCTGGCTTGATCCAGATTGGTTATACACTGTCTTCAGCGCGAGCGACTAGTCGCTTTTTTAAAAGATTTCAAAAAATTATTTTGCGCGGTCCTGCGAAGACCTATGTGGAATCACTCTTGAGATTGTGCAGCTTAGGATCGCTCTCGACCTCGAGACTCGACCCCTTGCTTTCAAACCTTGGACCTTAATTCAGAATGTTCAATGGTCAACCGCAATGTGAGGCCTGTGTGGCCAGATTCGAAGCAGCCTATGCATTAAAGGCAATAAAGTCAGGTCGAGAAGGCCAGCCATCGTCAAAAGAAGCTTGCAAAGCTAGATCAGAAGCACCCCTGGAACTAGGGGCAGAAAGATGTTAGATGTGCTTGAAGAGCTGAAGATGGATCATTCTGCAAATCAATGAAGACTGGCAAGAATGCCAAATCCCAGAAGGGAGGAAAGAAGAAAGTTTGTGCTGAAGGACAACTGAGTTCCTGTCCACAACACTTGGGGCAAATTCAGCCCCCATTGGATGGACTCCTACATCATCAGTGAACATCAGCCATTCTCCTGGATTCAGATAACTTTAGGATCTCAAAACCATTTGATATGGACAAAGCTACACTTTTACCCTTGAGAGGCTCGCTGGGCCGAAAACCCGAAAGGGCGACCCAGGCAAAAGTTAGAGCAAGGAAAAAAGAAAAGAGAAAATGAAAAGAAAAGAAAAAAGAACAAAAAAAAAAAATGAAGAAAAAGAAATGCAAAAAAATCTTGAAAAAGAAAAGAAGAAAGGAATGAAAAGAATTGAAAAGAAAAGAAAAACAGGGCTTGCAAGGTTGAAAACTTAGAAAGGGCGGCCTTGGCAAAAGTTAGAGTGCAAAGGAGAGGTTAATACCCGAGTATACCTTAACCCCGAACTACGTAAGGCTTGATTCCCATCTTTGGGATACGTAGGCAACTTCATTCTGAAGTCCAGCCGTAAAACACTCCAAATTCGACTGTGTCCATGTAATGGTTCTGGTCATTTTTGTCTTCTCTGTATCCGAGAATTTGGTTGTAATTGTCACTGTGAGGACTGGTTGCCACGTGCTGCGGCGCTATTCAAACTAGGGGCAACTTTCCGTTGCCGTGCAGTGCTGCGGTGCTATTTAGACTAGGGGCAACTTTCAGTTACCCTGCAGTGCTGTTCAGACAAGGGGCAATTTTTCATTATTTTGGATCTGAGGTTGTGCATGTCAACAGTAAATTCTGCGCTCGTTGAGTAGTGGCCATTTATAAAAACAGTTTTAAGAATTTTTAATGAAGTTGACTAATTTTCTCGAAAATTACTCCATTTTTCCAAAACTGGACCATTTCTTGGACCCAAAAAAGGAAATTTTTCAGTGCTCATAACCTGACTTGCATGATTTCAAATCAAAATCGAACAAGTGTGTTAATCTAACCCTCATATTGGTCAAAATTGATTTAGTAGAAAGCAAGAAAAAAAAATGGTCAAAATAATGAACTAGGGGCACAGTTGAGTCAGGTGTTCTGTCTTTTCCCCGGTTGTCAACATACTTGCTAGAAAAGGGCACTTTACTTGCCAGAAAGGGCACTCTACCTGCCAGAAAAGGGCATAACTGAAGCTAATAACAAAGGGCTGAAAGCTCTCAACATCCTCAAAGCAACGAGGTATCAAGCCAAGTGCGAAGCATGAACTAGAATGGATCAAGATATTCCACTCCCTCGTTTAGATACATTTGATCATGTCCAAAACTCCCCCAGCAGAACATCGTCAACCGATGTCAGCTGTAGATTTGCTACACACCCAGTTGTAGCGCAACCCCTCTGCGGAAAAGTTCACTGTTGTGAACAGAAGAAGAGAATCCAGCAGAATGCTAGGGGCAAGAGCCCACGACTTCATGTTTATCCATCAACCACCCAGGGGAGGGATAAAAAATAAGAGATTAAAGAATAGAGAGATGTGCGCCGAGAGGAAAAGTGAGGAAAGGGTTTTGAGAGAAAAACTGAGCTTGAGGGCTGAGTGATGTGAGAATCACAAATAAGAAAGGGTGGGGAATAATACCCGAAGAAACTGGCTCCTCGTGCACTGAGAGGTCTCTTGTCATTGGAACACGTCTGTGTGTCGTGTCAGTCGTTTTGTTTGTCTCGATTCTTGTTTTGAGTCGTTTCAGGTGTCTATAGACATACTTAGGTTGTCTTACCTTGTCTTTCTCTTTGTTGTTGAGTCGTGGTGTGCTGTGTTCAGTCGTAGGCTCAATACCCAGTTGAGAACTTATTCTCACTCTCAATTTCAAACATAAAATCATTTTGTGCTCAGAGTGCCGTGCCGTTCTCCACATTTGTGCAAAACAAGATTTTGTTCTTTAAAAAAACTGCAGGGTTCAACCCGGGTCATGTGGGAACAGTAAAACTAGGACCTATCTGAAGCTATATAGGTTCCAGACTGCAAGGCAAAAGAAAAGAGGAAAATGTTGGGTATTTGAGCTTGTTTCAACTTCAGTAAGTTCCGAGATTACATTCCGTGTGTACCTCTTCAGGTCTTGCCAAATGCTCCGAAGTATGAGTGTGCCTCTACCTCAAGCTCAAGATCAAGTCTGCTTTAAGCCAGAATGGCGATCAAAAGTGCTCTCCCTGAGTACCATTCCCCACCAAAGGCATCTTGGCTGTGTTCGCAATGAGTTCCTAGGAGACCAACTGCGACGGTGGAAACTAGAGTTCGAATGGCTGTTGCCTAGAACGCAAAGGTTCGGGATTTCCAAGACTAAAGTCTGGTTTAAATACCCAGAGGCATGTCCTCGGCTTGAAATCTGTATGGAAGCCCCATAGGTTGAGATAGCGTGTATGCACCTCAATTCTGGATACTGAATCAACCTAGTCTGTCACCCCGTTGGAGAATAGGGAAAGTTGTGAATATGATCAGGAAGAAAGGCAGCATCCAAAGTGTTCTACGTGAAGAACCCTTGTCAGTATTTCAGAGCCTTTGTACTGTGAGTTGAAGGTAAGTGTTTAAAGAGCACGAGGGGAGATCCTCGTCAGAGTAGAGCGGTTCATTGCCGCTCGCCCCATGAGCTGCTTTCTAAAGCGCTGCTAGGTTTGTTTATTGTATTCCTTAAACATCATGCATTGTATTGCATTGTATCTATCAAGTTTCTTTCTCATTCATGCACGATATTGTATGTACGGTTCATTTGAAACTGGCGCAACCGGGCGATATTGGATGTACGGTTCATTCAGAGAAGTTCCGTTTAAGATCATTCACTTAGTGTATCAATCACACTTCATTCACTTTAGTGTATCCATCACACTTCATTTACTTCATTCACTTTAGTGTATCCATCACACTTCATTTACTTCATTTATTTCATTTACTTTAGTGTATCCATCACACTTCATTCGCTTCATTTGCTTCAGTGTATCTAACACACTTCATTTGCTTTAGTGTATCCATCACACTTCATTCTCTTCATTTGTTTTAGTGTATCTAACACACTTCATTTGCTTCAGTGTATCTAACACACTTCATTTGCTTTAGTGTATCTATCATACTTTGTTCACATAGTGCATCTATCACACTTCGTGTTCACCTTTAGTGTATCTATCATACTTTGTTCACTAAGTGCATCTATCACACTTTGTGTTCACCTTTAGTGTATCCATCACACTTCATTTACTTTTGTGTATCCATCACACTTGTTCACTTAGTGCATCTATCACACTTCGTGTTCACCTTTAGTGTATCTATCATACTCTGTTCACTAAGTACATCTATCACACTTTGTGTTCACCTTTTGTGTATCCATCACACTTGTTCACTTAGTGCATCTATCACACTTTGTGTTCACCTTTAGTGTATCTATCATACTTTGTTCACTTAGTGTATCTATCACACTTTGTGTTCACCTTTTGTGTATCCATCACACTTGTTCACTTTGTGTATCTATCACACTTTGCGTTCACCTTTAGAGTATCTATCATACCTTGTTCACTTAGTGCATCTATCACACTTTGTGTTCACCTTTAGTGTATCCATCACACTTGTTCACTTGGTGCATCTATCACACTTTGTGTTCACCTTTAGTGTATCTATCATACTCTGTTCACTTAGTGCATCTATCACACTTTGTGTTCACCTTTTGTGTATCCATCACACCTGTTCACTTAGTGCATCTATCACACTTTGTGTTCACCTTTTGTGTATCCATCACACCTGTTCACTTAGTGCATCTATCACACTTTGTGTTCACCTTTAGTGTATCTATCATACTTTGTTCACTTAGTGCATATATCACACTTTGTGTTCACCTTTTGTGTATCCATCACACTTGTTCACTTAGTGCATCTATCACACTTTGTGTTCACCTTTAGTGTATCTATCATACTTTGTTCACTTAGTGCATCTATCACACTTTGTGTTCACCTTTAGTGTATCTATCATACTCTGTTCACTTAGTGCATCTATCACAATTTGTGTTCACCTTTAGTGTATCCATCACACTCTATTCACGCCTTGTGTATCTATCACACTACACTCACCTTGTGTATCTATCATACCTTGTTCACTTAGTGCATCTATCACACTTTGTGTTCACCTTTTTGTGTATCCATCACGCTGCGTCCGCTTTGTGTATCTACCACACTTGCTCACTTTGTGTATCTATCACACATTCGTTTGTGTATCTATCACACATGCACACTGTATTCGCAATGAGAATTGCAGTAATTCTCTTACACCCTTTCTGCATGTAATGTAGTTAGATTTGTGTATGCTTGCTTAAAATTGTTGCATATTATGCTTTGCTACAGCTTTCTTTGTGTGATCATAAGTTATGCTCGACTTTGTGCATTGTCTTGCATCTTACCCCTGCCTTCGGGCGCATATCTTTATCTGTAGCTTGTATGCTTTGTCTAAGTCTTCGGCCTTGTCAAAAATGGGTCGTCTTTGGGCTTTGACATTCACTCCCATCATTTTTATGACTTTTGAGTTCTGTCAAAGAGGGGGCAACTGTAGAGACCCCATTTTTGACCGTCCTCAAGACTTGGATGTCATCGTTTGAACACTCGATGATCATCCATGTTTGTGTTCGTTTTGAGTTCCCGGAGGTCTCGGTTGCGCGCCTTGCCTTAGGATCTCTCAACTTGACTGTTTTGTACTTGGCTGGACCAAGGACTTGTGGTTTTTGCACCTGAGGGTAGGAAGTGGCTTGTTGGCCACCACCCTTAACCCACCGGCCATGGCCTGAGGCCACCGGCCTTGCTTTCTTGCCACCGGCCAAGTGTATTGGCCGATCGGCACTTTATTTAGTCGGCCGGCTGTGGTGTTGGTCGATCGGCCATTTTTTGCTGGCCGAACCCTGTTCATCTGCTTTATGCAGATATTTTGTGCCAGCTGGCACAAACCTTATCCTCCATACACGTGTATGGAGGATTTTGAACCTTTGTTTTAGCTTCTTGAGCAAGCTTGAACCTTTTGAACCTTTGTTTTAGCTTCTTAAGGAAGCTTGAACCTTTTGAACCCTTGCTCTAACTTCTCCAAGCAGCTTGAACCTTTGCTAGCTTCTCCAAGAAGTTTGAACCTTTTGCTCTAGCTTCTCCAAGAAGCTTGAACCCTCTTGTTTCTCTATAAGAGAGGACCTTCCTCTCCTTTAGAGAGGTTGAAAATTTGTCTAAGGCACAAGAGATATATCTCTCTCTATATCTCTATATTTTGGGTTCAAAAGAGTGAGATTCTTGGCCCCTTTGCACACCACCTCACAACCACACACCTCCACCATTCATCTAAGGTTCTTGGAGGGTATTTTCAGAGGTTAAAGAGCTGATTTTTGGTCCAAGAACCTGTTGGTTTTGCTGAGCTACAAGGGTAACTCTATTTCCCTCTTTGTTCCCCATTTTTGCACAAGATTTTAGCCAATTTTGCATGCTGTTTTGAGCTTAGTGTATAACTGATAAAAGTTCTGTTTTTTCATGCTTTTAATTTTTGTTTAAGATCACTTTTGTATTTGGGTTTTTTTACCCCCTCTTAGGCCTTGTTTGGCCTCATTTTTGTGCCTTTTTTGTGAGCTTTGGGACCACCTTGTATTGGCCTTCTCACCACTGAAATTCAGAGGGATTTCAGTGGTGGGGATGGTGTTTTGAGGTCCTAAGAAGGAGAGGGCTATCCCCTCTCCTTTGTTGTCTTGTTTACTAGCATATTTGGCCTATCAAAGGAGCATATATTTATATCATTTGGAGGCCTATTTCAGGCACTTTTTGGTGACTTTTGGGACCTGCCTAGCCTCTGTCCATGGCTGGTTTGGTCCCCTTTTGTTTGCCTCTTGCATGTGTAGAGTAATCCCTTTCATAGCTTATCAAAGTAGCACATCATTCTTGCATGTATTGGCCATGTTTCAGTGGGTTTTTGGCCATCATTTGGCATGCTATGAATCTGTTTTGGCTGGTTTGGTGGCCCCTCACATGCTTCATAGGCTTGTAGTGTAAATCATACTTACTAGCTCACATTGCATGTTGTATTGGCCCTCTATTCTAGCACCTTTTGGCCACACTCCAAACATGTTTTGTTCATATTTTGGGCTGCCTTAGCTCTGTTTTTAGGCCTCTTGGTCGATTGGTGCTTGCCATGCATGGTTGTAGTGTAATAGCCATGCTTACCTTTGAGTTTTGGGGTCCCTTGCATGTGTTGCTTGAGGCATTTTAGTGTTTTGGCATCATTGAATGTGATATTTCAGAGTTTATAGGTGTGACATATTCTCATGTTTATCATGCCTTCAATGTGTTTGAGAGTTGTGCTTTTATACCCCATTTGTGAGCCATTGCATGAGCTTCATTTTTGTGCACTTCAAGACATCATCTTAGTCCATTTTGCCATTGTTTTAGGCCTGCATAGGGACTGTTTGGGGTTGGTTTGGTCATTCGAGCATCGCTTTGCATACCTCTAGTGTAATGTGCTTCACTAGTTTCGGTATTTGAGCCTTCCTACATGCATTGTGTGAGTCATTTGCATGATTCAGAACCATTTTGTATGTCATTTCAGAGCTGGAATATATGCCATTATATGCCATACTTCATCTTTTCAATGCACTAGGAGAGTTGCATCTTGTGCTATGAGTTAGAGCCCTTGCACCTTGCATGTTTGCATGTGTTTTGTTGCCTCATTTCCATCTTGTTTGGCCACTAATTTTGGCATGCTTGAGAGCTACCCATGTTAGTGTAAGTCCATCTCACCATGTTGTTGCATGCTTGTTTCATTTTGCACGTTGTTGCATGCTATACATGTTCACATGTTTAGGATTGCCTATTGCCTATTGCATGCTTGTGTTGCTTTGTTAAGTTCATCATGCATGTATTACATTGGTCTAAGTATACTTGCCTTTGCATGTTATTAAATGTTAGCCTATTGACATGTTGTTGCATGTTTATCCATCTTGCATACTTGTTAAGTTACATGCTTGTTTGCATGCTTGTCTTTGCATATTGTTATATGCTAGTTGCCTTGTATAGTATTGTTGCTTGCATGCTCATGTTGCATTAGTTTGCTTGCATGCTTAGGTTGCATAGCATTGTGTGCGCATCCCTTGCCTCTTGAATCAATCATGATAGAGGTTGGGGCCTTTATGTGTTTTTGTGCATTTCACTTGATATCAAATTGCATACTTGGCGCCTTTGGCCATCATGCATTGAAATGCGTGATTGGTGGGCCGATGGTCGGGAACCAAACCCCCTTGAGTTCATAGCATGATAGGGAGGGTGGTCGTGCAAACATTGCTTTGAAATGCATTGCCATGCCTTGTCTGTCCTCTGCTACAGCAAAACAGGATCCTGCAGGAAGAGATGGGCGGTCGGCCATCTCTAGTCCGGCCGGTTATGTATTTGTGGCCGATGGCCCCACTTTTGGTCGA
Source organism: Camellia granthamiana (assembly GCA_036172215.1). NCBI lineage: Eukaryota > Viridiplantae > Streptophyta > Magnoliopsida > Ericales > Theaceae > Camellia > Camellia granthamiana. The sequence continues at coordinate 93,393,548 of CM069909.1, forward strand.
TGACCATGTTTCCATGGCCGGTGGTCTCATTTCTTGGCCGGTGACATCCCACAACTCTCAGGGAGTATTTTAGAAGCAACTTTGAAGCTTTCACAGTTTTTAGAGATGTAGAGCAGTGCAAATAGAGGCAACATGTGGCATGGCAACGGGTTTCCTAGCGAGGCGAATCGAGCATGCATGCATTTGACCCTCTTCCCGAGGCAGCTTTACTGCTTTAATAGCTTAATTAATTAAGGTTTTGTAATATTTAATTAGTTAGAGTAGTTAATTATTTATTTGGTTTGTATTATTCTTTTGGCCCCTCCGAGAGAGGGCGAATTTTGTAATAAGCGTGCGTGTGTATAACGCATGTCTTTCAACCCCACGTCTTTCTCTCTTTTACTTACCGGCTTTCAATGGTTAGTCTTAGGGCATGTTTCAATTAGCATACTTATGATAGCATGTTTGCATACATTCATTCGTATTGCACGCACCGGGCTCGGCGCATCATACTAATTGCATAGTATTTCAATTCCAACTTGAATACGTGTCGCATTTCACATGCCATTCTTAGGGTAGCCGAGCCTATCTTAGTTGCATTTTGCATGCGTTGCATTAGCCATTGCTAACATGAACTAGGATTATGCATGATTACTGACTAGCTTCTTGTTTTGGCTCGGAGTACACTATGAGTGTTTATGCTTTAGCATCGTGCATGTATGTGAATGTTAACATGACAGCATGCTTGCCATGAGGCTAATTGCTTATGTGATATAACTGCCTGAATGTCTGTGGGTGAAGGTTGGATTGCTTGAATTGGAACAATTCATTGGAATCTGTGTTTTAGCCTACTTGCGAGTAGCAAACTTCAAACCATTTCCAAACAAACGGATATGCACTGCTTTGTCCCAAATTAGGTGATTTAGTCTATACTTGTTTTGCTGTGCGCATCACGTAGTAAAGATTAGCTAATTAACCGGCATAAGAACGCATGTGTTTTCAAAAAATAAGATATCATGTTTAGTAGTGGCCGATCTTTGATCGGGCGAGCGGGGGTGCTCATAGCTGACCTTCTCCAATCGTACCCAAGTTCTCGAGCCAAGGCAACTTTGGTGATGACAGACACGTGGCCTTAGGCAACGAGTCAGGGTTTCCTAAATTCCCCAAAATAAAATATTTAGGTGGCGACTCTGTATCTGGCAAAGCAGTCCATGTTTGGCACTTCTTTCTAAAAATCAGTTTTTCAAAATGATTTGCCGGATTTAGACTCTTTGGTGATTTATCAGTCTCGCATTGCATATTGCGGGATCAGATTAAGAACTGTGACATTTGAGTCCGAAATATAGTAAGCCCAAATGAACAAAACGGGGATTCTTCCCGGGACGTTTGGAGACGTCTACAGCAAGTTATTGATCATTCCCCAAGGATAGGGCCTGTTATAACCTCTTTTCAGTCTCAGCCGTTAGGTAGAAGGTAGGGCTATTGGATGAATAATAAGTGTCCCATGCTTGGTTGATGCGAAGTCTTTATTTTAGGAGCAATTAAGACCTTCAAATTTTAGTTGTTGGATGATATACATAGTGGAAACCTTCTGCTTTAGATGATTGCCATGTGTCCCGTGACCAAAAAATAAAAATAAAAATAAAAATAAAAATGTATTTCAATTGATTTAAAAAATAATAATAAATCAAATAAATAAAAATACTTGTTCAAACAAAAATAAATAAAAATGCTTTATTTAGAATTATAGAATCACTATGTGTTGCAAATTAATATATATATATATAATTGCAAGAAAATAAAATAATTGAAGGGAAATTAATTAAGGATACTCGGGCCATAAATTCAAATCACAATTTTGTTTGGCCAAAGGTGCAACCGTTAAAATACTTTGTTCAAAAGGACAAACTTAGACAAAATGACCAAAATACCCTCTATATATATATCATGGATCCGGTTTCCCTTTAGTCCCAAATCGGACTGGTGGGTACTATTGGGCCTGTGGGGGCCCACCATGGGTCCCGTTCTGATAATCCGAATCGTTGAATATGTAGAACTCATTGAGTAATATATGTCTGTAAAAAATCACGTTGGTCAGATATTGATAGCTACGTTATCAAATCAGTTTTATATTAAAAAAAAATGGGTAGTGAAAAAATAAACAATTCACAGAAATCTAATTTGATGAAATAGCTACTTATATCCGATCAACGTGATGTTTTACAAGCATATAGTACTCAAATGAGTTCTACACATTGAACGGTTCAAATTATCGAAATGAGACCCATAGTGGGCCCCCCACAGTCCTAACAGTATCCTTTAGTCAGATCTGGGACTTGAGGGAAGCTAGTCCCACATATCATATATGGTGATGAGATTTTCAAATCCATCACATCTCACACACACACACATACACACACACACACTTTCTCTTCAAACCCTAATGTTATGTTTGGCTGGGAGATTTGCAAAGGGATTTGGAAATGCAAAGGGAAAAGGTAGGTGAAATGTGAATAAAATATATGTACATTTCATTTAGTTTCACATATCTTTTCCCTTTCTATTTCCAAATCCTTTCCCAAATCCCCCAACCAAACATAGCACAAGGCTTTCTCTCTACTGGCGGAACTCCGGTCGCCCTCCTCTGCCGCATACTACGTAGATGCTATTGCCACTGCCACTCTCCAACTGTTTTCATCCCTCTCTCTCCCTCTCTCTCTCTCTCACATCTATCTCTCTGGGCAACAGATCTAAGCGATCTTGATATATCGGAGATCGCGGTGATGGTCCCTCACAGATGCCCATCTCTATCATCGACGCTGCTGTCTCTATCTCTTGCTCATTTTCGTGCCATCTTCGTCGTTATACCTCGAAACCCTAAAAATTTATCACCGACAGTGAGGACTCCGTTGGGTCAAAGTAGAACAACCATAGTCGAAGCTCCAAACAAACACTTGTTCTTAGTTTCAGTCCCAAACGAAATCTCCAGCCTTAGCCGCCTGGGCATCGACCTCTCTCGAGTTGATTTGGACTCCATTCGTGCTCCCTTCTGGTGAGAATGAGGTATTTAAACAGAGATCCTTATTAAAGCACTTATCAAAAGCAAACCCCTAATTCGAAAGGTACCTCTTTGATTTCTTAAAGAACTTTCAACTGCAATCCCAACCAGCTCATTAGGATTTAAATCCCCAATTCAATTCAGTAATCTCTCTCTATACATATATTCAATTTTTAACTTCTGATTACGTCTTTTAGTATAAACATACAAGCTAGTTGATTTTGGTTGTTTCTAAGATATAGTTGATTTGTATAGTTGTGATTTCAGATCTATACATTTTTCTATGCCTCTGTTTGTAACAACCCCGACCTGTGATTAGCTTATAATCTTTGATTAAGAAGGCCTAATAAGTAATTAAAATGAAATACTACATTAATTGCATGTGTTATATGTTATTTGCATTTATGTCTGTCTATTATAGAAAGATCTGTCTATGTTTCTGTTTCATTATTTGAATTGAAGGCCTTATCGGCATCTGATTACGAAATTGACTTGGTTTATGTGTTATTTGAAAGTTTTAGAAATTTATGGTAGGATTAATTGAAATTCGATTCAGAACGAATTAATTAGGATAATTAATGCCAATTTGATTAGCTTAAGCCAAGCTTGATTAGTCAACACTAAACCAAGCCTATAAAAGGCTTTTAGATTGCATTATACTCCAATTTTCACATCCTTGAGAAAAAAAAAATATGTGTGTGTGTGTGTGTGTGAGAGAGAGAGAGAGAGAGAGAGAGAGAGAGAGAGAGAGAGCTTGAGACCAAAGCTTGGAGCTTGGAACGAATTTGCTAGGGAATTAAGAGGAATTGGAGAAATTGAGCAAGAACTCACTAGAATTCACGGAATTGAGAACCTTCGGTAAGAAATCCAATATTTAAGCTTTGTGTTTGACTTACTCATGCTTGAATTCAAGAAAAGTGAGAGATTAAGAACAAGAATTGAGATCAATTCATGCATTGCATGTATAATTCATGAAGTTTTGAAGTTAATTTCAAAGAAACCTTACATGCGTATTCATAATTTAACCTTCTTTGGAGAATTCAACATGTTTTTGAGTTAAACACCTCATTTGATCATGCTTTGAAAGCTTTGAAGCCAAGACAATTCATGCATGTTATCTTCATGTTATGTTCTTTAAGTTCCAAGTTTAATTTTGCACAATTGGCATGCTTTTGGACTTTGATTTTGCGAAATGATTTTGAATTCACAATGTTTTACAAGTTTATATATGTTTCCTTAAGTTTTGGGCCCAAAAGGATGTGTTTTAAAGCTTTGAAATTGAGTTTTGCATCTTGAACATCAATCTGGAAACTTCAAAATTTTGCATCATCGCTCGAGCAACAGAACCTGTGCTCGAGCGACCACTCTTTGTTTTGCACTTCCGCTCAAGCGACTAAAAGTTGGCTTGAGTGTAAAATTCATGCTCCCAGTATTGTTGCAGACATGAGCCTCTGCTCGAGCGAGGGAACCTGCGCTCAAGCGACCGCGCCTATTTTTGAACCTTGGCTTGAGCAACTAGAAGTTGTGTTTGAGTGTAAAACTAGAGCTCCCAGAAGTTTTACAGAATTTTGCAGTCCGCTCGAGCGACCAATATTGCGCTCGAGCGAAAACCCTATTTTCAGAAATTTGACTAAGTGTTATAACACATATTTTGGCATCTTCATTGCATTTTAGGCATTCATAATCCTTAATTAAGACATAATAATGAGTGTAAGGAGTAGAAATGCACTGAGATAAAAAAGAAACAAGTTAAGTGTTTTCAGAATGTGCGTTCCAATGTGTATCCGTTATGTGTTTATGTAGGTCGCGTGCCTTAGCTGCTTGGTTATTTGATTTGTTTGATCTGCTATTGGAGCCATTTAAGTGAGTAATAACTTAGTAAAGCTATGTTCAACTTTATTTATTTTCTGTATGATGAAATAAGATCTATTTTCTAAAATGTTATGTTCTATACAGTGAATGATTGTCCAATTTCTGACAAGTATTCGTGGCATCCTTAGCATATCTGTTAGCTATTACCCGGTATTGGAGGTTCCATTATGGAACTTAGTATATCTGTTATCTGTTACCTGTACTGGAAGCTCCATCATGGAGCTTAGCATATCTGTTATCTGTTACCCGGATCTGGAGGTTCCTTTATGGAACTAGTTACTCATAACCACCATATGTTGTGTATCTATTCTGTATATCTTTTGTTAGTGCTAATGGATGTACCATGTATGATTAAGCATAAACTCTAATTTTGGTATTTGATTTGAATAAGAATGTGAGTATGGATCTGTTTCTGTTCCTGAAATAAATATGAATCTGATATGGGACATAATTCATTTAAACCCTTTTACTCTGTTATTATTCGCTAAGCTCCAACTCATTGTATTATTTATGTATGTAGGTGATCAGGCGTGTGACCAGGCTTAGAGTTGATCACCTGGAGTTCTGTTTGTCTAACAACCACTGTGTCTCCTAAAGAGGTTCCCTTTTGAGAAATGGTCAAGTTTTGTGAACTATGTTAAAGATCTTTTTGTATTTCTTTTGTTAAGCCTAAAGATGTCCTTCGTTGTCTATATGTATTTAGATGGTACGTGGTATGACGTCTTAATTATGTAAATTAAGTTTTAAATTTTCGTCCCATGTATATCTACACAGCTCAACGGACTATGTATGTTTTATATATCTACTTTTGCTGCCCCTTATTATGTGTTAATCTATTCAGAGGCCTTTGGTAATCCCATAATTATTGGCCGATTACGAGTTTGGGTCGTGACATTGTTATAGATGATTTTCGTTGTCTTTTAGATTCTTTCAGATTTATCATCAAACAATTGTTTGGGCTTTTTCTGTAATTGATGTGAATATATGTTAGTTGTTTTGTAATGTTCTAATATGGTTCAAATGATTTGGGTTTGGGTTTAAGTTTTGGCTGTTGAACTATATACTTTTTGATACATATTTCAAGCGGTGAAGAATAAGGTTTAGGATTCGAAAAATTGTCATCTGGTACCGGAACTAAAGAAGATCTACGCCTCTATTTTTTTTTTTTTTTTTTTATAGTTGTTGAACAGAGAGTGGATGGAGTTTTTTTTTTTTTTTTTTTTTTTGAATAGAGAACAGTTCTATACAAAATTTGAATAGATAGCGGCTTGTGTATTTAAATAACCAAGATTTGAATAGATAAAAAATCAAAAATAGAATTCAGGGAAAAAGAATTAAACAGATAATAAAATTTGGACAGATATTTGAAAAGATGGGTAAAAAATTGAACAGATAGGAGAGAGATGAGAGATTTGAACATATAAGAAAATAATAAAAATTTGAATAGATAGAACAGATTTGTTTTAAACAGATCTGTTCAAATATGGTGGAAAATTGAACAAATAGATAAAAAAATTAGATAGATAGACAAAAAATTGGACAGATAGAATTTTATTTGGTCAAATATTTAAACAAATAAGGGAAATTTGAATTGAAAAGGTTAAAAAATTAAATTGATTGGGTACAAATTTGAACAAGTTGGGTAAAATTTTGAACATATAGGAACGTTTTTGAACAGATAGAGAAAAAATTTGAACAGATAGGAAAAAACTTGAACAAATAGTCAACAAAAAGTCAAATAGAAAAAAAAAAAAGTCAAGAGGTAAAATTGAAAACAAAATATCCCATAGAACTTTTCACCAAACTATGGATTTCTCACCAACAAAAAATATTCATTGGACCTAATGCCTTAAACCCTCTCTAAATTAGATTTATCACCAATTTTTTTCTCATTAATTGAATTTGAGAAAAATACAAAGATGGTATTTTAAGATGGTATTTTGGTCTCTAAGTAAAATTAATTTTTTAGTTTTAATAGCTTTACAAGTTTTTAGAGCAAATTATGATGGTAGTCCTTATATTTTGGTTTTTGTGTCATTTTGATCTCTATAATTTCAATTATCTCAATTTTGACTATGAATTTATGATTTTGTCTCAATTTAGCCTAATTGATTATAACTCGTACCATTTTTTTTAATGAAAAATACGCACATAAATGTCATGTGTCATATTTTCAAGGGCAAAATTATAAACTAGCCAAATTCAGTGAGTTAATCTCAATCAATTTAGTGATAATTTTTTGTAAAAAATATTAACGATTGTTGGCTTTTTGGCTTTCGAAGGTTACTTTTGTAATTATGAGCGTGCTAGTAAGGATCAATCAGTCCTTACAGAAAATTAATTGCCAACCAATTATCAGACGATTGTGTTTTAGTTCTTTCAGTCTCAATGGAAATGACTTTTACTGGTGGCTTGATTTAGGAGAATTAAGCAAATAACAATTAAATGAAGAACAATTGAAGCATTTCATTAAAATGAAAAACTTACAATGTTCCAAACTCAGCCGCGTAGAGGTTTACAGCAACAATCTACTTAAAACTACTCCTATGAACGAAGTGCAGTGCAGGAATTTTAAAGTACAGAAATGTAAAGGACAGGAAATGTAAAACTAGAAAGGAAATAAGGTAGAATAAGACTGGTTTTTTGGATCTGAGTCTGGGGGCTTTTTTCTGGGGCCTTCTCTGCTATTTATACTTCTCAAGGATGACCATCGAACTGCATTTCCAACCGTCGAACTGCTCCTCCATGATCGCTGATCATGTTGCCTTATAATTAGCTCCACTATGCCATCACTTGCAGTTAGGCTTCTCTCCTAATTTTGAATTTGAATGTGAGTAACCGTTGAAGCCACATCACTTTGCATCTCTTTGCTGATCCAATGCTACTCAGATCTAATAATAACCAATACTAACTGCCGCGTGTACGATCATGATCGAAGTCTTGAATAGTCTTCCTGTATTACCCTTATTCTGCCACGCGTCGAATTGTAATTGGCTTATACAAAATATGTAGCCAACATTACCCCCCGCATTAATATGCACAATACTTGGTGATATTAGTGGATCAAGGTCTTTTATCCATGTCTTAGAATGTGCATGGGCTTTGCATTCTTCCAGAAATGCAATCGTCATTCATCATTTGCATTAAACTCTCTTTCAATCTTTTGAACACCCCCACCACCTTAGTATTCAAACAAACTGATACATTTTTATGGCCAAATCGATTTTCTCCTCTATTGATTGAGAACACGAAGAGTCATCTGATGATGTTGTTCCTGCTCGAAAGAACCTCCATGCATTAATTAGCCACCTTTACCCACCTTTCTATATTCAAGTCATGGAAGCCTTTGCAAATTATCAACCCTTAGACTACGAACACATTGCCCTTAATCCTTTGATTTAGAAAGTTACAACTATGGACATGAGAAGTTCTTCTTCTGATTTACCCTTGGACTACGAACAAACTGCCCTCAATCCTTTGATTCAGAAGGTTGCAAATATGGACATAGGAAGTTCTTCTTCACAACCCTCTGCATGGGATAAGGCTGTGGCTTCTTCTTCCTCTGGGGCTTCTGACTAGGCAAGCTGGTCGGAACCTGAGGCTTGTGGTTTAAGGGAGCGAATTAACCACCACTTTGTTGAGTTCACTAACCCTTTAGAGTTTCCTTCCTATGCGCGAAGCTCGGTGGTTTATCCTTACCTGCCCATCGACCGCCGACGCAGTTTAGAGGACAATCTGCTTGTAGCGTGATACACATCCTCCGTGCCTACAAAGATAGTGCACGCTACCCGACGCCCAAAAGAGGCACAATGGTACAACCCATCGTTCTTAGCCCAGAAGGCGAAGCTTTGCTCTTCTGATTAGCTCGATTATATTAATACCCTTGTTCCTTCTGCCCTTGCTCCTTCTCCCGAAATGGAAGCTTCCATACCTCCTCCTCCGCCAAATCCTTGCTGGACAGAGAAACTAAGGCTTGTCCTCTCTGCGGATAAGGTCTTTCCTCCTTACAAGCCTTCACCTTTCCCTACTCCAGCTGAGCGGAAGCAAGCCCAACTTCTGCTTGCGGCCTTCTCTCACTTGCCTTTCAATGTTCTTGAGGACGATGTTCCTCTCAAGAACCTTCGATGGGCTTGTGATATTCTGACTCGGGGTCACGTCCTCAACCCCATCGCCCAAGCAGAGCTTCACATGTTTTTGGACCAACTCCCATTACTTCTTCACTGGCATCGGACTTCTGTGCCCACCACTCAATCTTTGGACCAACTCTCATCCCTTTGAGTTCATGCCCAGTACGAAGCAGAGAACCTCATTGAAGAATTCGATAACTTCAAGAATAAAGACTCTGCGTACTGGGATGACTTGGATATGGATGAGTTGGAACAAGGATTGAGAGAAACAGTGTTCGAAATAAAGGCTAAAGAGCTCTTTTATGAAGTGAGAGCACATCAACTTCAGCAGCCAATCCTAGAAGAAATAGAGGATAGAATAAAGAAAGAACAGAAATTCATTGATCATAGTTGGACCAAATTTTATGATCTTGTTATTTATTCTATTTCTTACTTTTATGAACTTGAATTTGTACCCAAAGGGGCCATTCAATGTAATTGCTTTTGCTTTAATACAAAAGACTTTTCTCTTTGTTTGGCATTGTTTGATCTTGTCCCCGTTTGTCTTTAAAAGCAAACTTATGGCTTCGAACTGAACAATCTTATCCTTCGAATCTGGACTCAATCGTTTTAAATGAAACACTAAAAAAACCAACATGAACTTTTCCAATTTATGGAATAAAGTTGACAGTTTTTCCTGATTTTCATTTAGAATCAATGATTCGAATTTAACAATCTTACCCCTTAAAGCTTGTTTTAATCATAACCAACATGTGGTCATGGTTAGTCAGTTTAAAATTGACCATTTTTTCTTCGAACAAAAGTCCATACTTTCAAAAATTATGGAAGCCCCTTTCGAGGGCTGCACTGTCTTAGTTCGAAAATGCAATCTTTTCTGATATATATAAACGAATTATTGGTTTTGATTTTTCGAACAACAATTCCCATCCTTAAGGGATATCAAGTTTTGCTTCGAAGGACATTACTCTCATTAAGAAACCTAAAACTGGTCTTTAATCCCTTTGAAGTAAACAAATACTTGAGCATTCCTACACCCTAAGGTATGGAATGTGCTTCGAAGCTGTTGTTATTTGACTTTTGGCGCCAAAATCTGGTTTCGAAGCCAAATATTTTATTTCGAAGCTGGCATCAATATCTGGGATGTGTTTTTCCCTTCAAAAGTATCAATATTGAAGGAAACTCTTCGTATCTGTACTTTCAGTACTTTACGAATTACACGATATATTCTCTAGACACAAAGGTTTTTTAAAACCCTTTTATTTCGTGTTCTGAAATCACTCGCTCGTTTAACATACAAACCCTTCCCCTCTATTAACCCTCTCTTCCTTGCTGCTTGCTACCAATGGATTTTTCTTCTCTGAAAGTACTCGCTGGCGATCGTATAAGCCCAACTATGGCTTTCAAAAGTTGTATTGATGAAGAAATCGCCAAGTTAACAACTGATGGATCAAGTGCCATAGACGGACGCCTCTTTGTTCCTTGCCATAGCAACAAACAAGAATATGTCCTAGGTCCCATCTTTCGAGAAGCTCCTGCTCAACTTCCAGCTTATACCCTCGCTTGGAGGACCACTTTCTTCTCTACGAAGGAGGGCTCGATTGGGGGAATTGGAGAATGACCCGGCCTCACCATTGCTGGCTGACATTGAGAGCTGAATGGGAGGAATGGTATGACAGAGTTGTGCTTGCAAGAGAAGATGACCTGCAAGAGCTCTGTATTCTCGACGCCCTTCGTCTTTCCAGGTTTATCATTCTTGAAGACCCTTTTTTGATTCCTGCTGCTCTTTGCTTTTGGAACATGGCTTTTAATTTTTTCCAGTTTCGGTGTGGCATGATGGCCCCCACCGTTCTTGATATCTGCTCCCAATTTTCCAGTTTCTTTATATCTCTTAGGCCTTGTTTACAGAGCCTGCTCCCAATTTTGTGAGAAACCTCTTGATATTAACCAAGGAGGTCCCCTTTGGGTGCTCCAACTCTGGCTCTTTGCTTACTTCACTGATTTGCATCCCAAATGCTTGAAATTCCTTGTTCAGGATCCTAGCACTTATGGGGAGAAATATGCTAGAATTGTTCTTTATCCTGCTTCTTTTGCCTACTACCTCACTTTTTTTCATCAGCTCCCTATTTCTCCATCTGCCACCTTCTTTTGTCCCTTTGATGCCAACAAAGGACCTGCTTGGCTACAAACATTCTTGGCTGATAAAGAGTGCTCCACCTCACCACACAAGGATATGTGGGCTTTTATTTTGTTACCGAGGGAGCTGTTCATTGGTACTTTGGACCTTCGAGCTTAGAAGTGTATATCTGAGGTATACTGCCCTTCTCAGTTTGCTAGGCAATTTGGGTTTACTCAGGGGATTCCTGTTCCACTTTGCAGCCTTTCGAATGTCCATCTTATAGCTAGAGACCTGAGAGTACCCAAGTCAAAACTAGAAGAGGCAACATTTAAACTGTTGAAGGAATTGAGTGAGTTCAAGTTTGTCCTCTTTTTTCCCTCTGGCTTGGCTTTGAAAAGATTTCAAAACTGGTGGACAGCCAATATGGAAGTGCGCCTATCAGTACACCCTCATGATTTGCTGATAGGGCTAGGAGTGCCTTCTAAGGCTACACCAACAACAGTTGAAAACATACCCTCTCTTTCCACAGCTGCCCAAACTGTTCCTGTAGCCTCACCCCATCCAGCTAGAGTTACTAGAGCTTCTTCAAAAAAGGGTAAGTATTTTCAGGTTCCTTTTCTTTTAGACTCTTTTGTTTATTTCCTTTACACTCATACCTTTTGGTGCAGGGTCTCCACAAGAAGAATCTCCTAAAAGAGCTGAAACTCTAGCTGCTCTCAAAGACAAACAACAGCAGAAAAAGAAAAGGAAACTAATACTCACTCTTGAAGAATCTGAATCTCAGACTGAAGAGAGAGAGATTGAGGATGAGCAAGAAATACCATTACAGAGAACAAAGAGAAAAAAGATAGCTGTCTCTTCATCTGATTCGGTTGAAAACCCTACTCATGAGACGGCTGTCAAAGCAGTGGAAAAAGAACTTACTCCTGAAGAGCCTGAATCCCAGATTGAAGAGAGAGAGAGAGAGAGAGATTGAGAAAGAGCAGGAAATACCATTACCGAGAAGAAAGAGAAAAAATGTAACTGTCTCCCTTTCTAATTTGGTCGAAGACCCCACCCATGAGGCGACTGCCAAAGCAGTAGAGGAGGAACATTCCAGAGAAATAATTATTTTTCAAAGAGCTGAGAAGAGGTGGCAGCAGGCTCTATTAAGAGATGAAGCTACTGCTACTGATGCAATCCAAAGAGAAACTGCGAGAAGGCAACATATTGCTGAGCACTATTCCCTTCGTAGCTCTCCCATCATTGCTATTACTTTTGAAACAAGTAATTTCTTTCATGCCTCTATTCTTTTCTTTGTCAAATTCTTGGTATTGAGACTTGACATCATTTTTTACTTCTTCTTTTGCAGCAATAACTACTGAGCCTATTCTTCCAATAGGGACTCCCTCAGTTTCAGTTGAAGTTGATCAATTGCAAAATGTGAAGTCTATTCAGATAACACTCCCACTTCCTAGGCCTACATTCTCTGTACCCTCCTTGAGGCCCAGTATTCATGCTCCTTTCCCTTCTGGCTTAACTCCATATCTCTTTCATTTGACTTTTGATTTATCTCAATTTAATTCTCTTTCGAGCCTTGCTTTTCCTCCTCCTCCTAAGGGAATTCCAGCTGCTGCTCCTTCTCTAATGGCAGCTGATTCCCCCATAGAGGGTGCTGGCAACTCTCCAACTCATAGTTTATTATCTCTACCTAGTTCCAGCCCCTCTTCCCTCGACCTATTGGTGGCTAGAACTATAGAAACTGCTGAAGATGCTCCGCCCATTTCTCCTATCCCTATGCGGTCCTTTGTGCCTTCCACTAAAGCTCTATCTGCACCCTTCATGTCCATGGATGAGGTAAACATCTTCGAAGCGAGACTAGCTAGTCTCTTCGACATACCTTCCACCTCTCCAATAGCTAATGATGAGACTGAGCCATTAGTTCTGGCTGACTCCTTGCTAGAAATTTTTGAGAGTTCTTCCACTAGTAGTAAGCCTTCTTCGCCTCTGATAGACTTGGACAGCTGCCTGGAGCTGGTGACATCCTTTTCGAGGATCCCTTTTGAGGCCTTACAGAGGCCTATAATAAGAAATGGCTTCCTTCAGTGCTACAAAATCGTTGAGCAATCCGGCATGACTGTCTCAAGTCATTTATCTCAGGCAGCAGCCACTATTGACTTTTACATCAACATTTGCCATGCTGCCAAGGCTGCAGAGGAGAAATTGGTTAGAGACCAGAGCTTTGTTTCCACATTACATTCTGAAGTATCAGAGCTAAAGGAACAACATTCCTCTGTCTCCCACTTTCGAACTCAACTACTGGAGAAGAAAGCTCAACTTGAGAAGGAGCTATCTGCAGTTAACCAGGCTTTAATCCGAACTGACACCAAGTTGCAGATTACCAATCAAGGACTGGCTGACCGTAAGCAGGAAATGACCACAGCCATCCAATTGTCCTCATCATTTAAGAATAGAACATCTATTGTAAAAGAACAACTGAGACGTTGTAATGACTTTTGGGCCAATTTATGGCAGAATGTATTCAACTCTTTATGAAAAAGCAAATTCTTATTTATCATTTGAATGTTCTCATGTTCTTTTACTCAACATTTATTCTATTCCTTGTGTTTCCCATATAGTTGGAGAATAAGGTTTCAAATATCTGCCATTAATCTTTATGGAATGTACATATCCATTCAAATTTCTCAAATGGTATGCTCCAAAAGACAGGACTCTATGAACTTTATATGGTCCTTCCCAGTTAGGTGATCATTTTCCAAACTTATGGCTTTTTATCCCTATTGGGAGTATTGTCTTCCATACCAAATCACCTTCATCAAAGCCAATGTGTTTGACTTTTTTATTATAGTTTTTGGCTGCTTTCTTCTTTTGGAAAAGAATGCTATTTAATGCCAGAATTCTAGCTTCATCTATGTTTTCTAACTCCAAGCACATACTCCGATGGTGTTGCTCAAGATCTAATTGGTCTTGGCATCTTACCCTCAAGGACTTAACATTAATTTCCACAGGTAACACTGCATCATGCCCATATACTAAGGCATAAGGAGTGACTCATGTGCTTGACCTTGGAGAAGTTATATAAGCCCACAATACATCCAGCAATAAGTTATGCCAATCCCTAGGATTGTCTTCCACAAACCTTTGTATTCCTTTTTTCAAGAACTTATTGGATGATTCAGCTTGACCATTGGCTTGTGCATAATCGGGGGTGGAATTAACAAGGCTAATTCCAAACTCTGCCACAAAAGCCTATCATTTTCCCATCAAATACAGTCCCATTATCAACAGTTATAGTCTGCGGGATACCAAATCTATGGATTAAATCCTTAATGAATCCAATGACCTCAGTCTGGTCTACAGCCTTGTATGGCTTAGTTTCGACTCACTTAGTGAAGTAATCAGTGGCCACTAAAATGAAACAATGATGCTTCGAAGAGGGTGGGTGTATTTTCCCCATCATATCCATGGCTCATCCTCTAAATGGCCAAGGCTTCACTACTGTATGCAGGTCAGTTATGGGCACATGCCTTATTGTGCCATGCTTTTGACATGCCTGGCAACCTCTTGCATATTTTATATAGTCTTTAAGGATAGTTAGCCAATAGTAGGAATGCCTTCGAAGCAACCATCTCATCTATACACCAGGCTGATGAGCACCACAGATGCCTTCATGAACCTCAGCCATAGCTGTCAATGCTTCTTTTGGACCTAAACATTTCAGGAATAAACCATCTCCTCCTCTTTTGTAGAGAGCATTACCATACATTATGTATTGCATAGATTGCAATTTAATTTTTCTGCTGGCCTTCGAAGATGGGCCAGCCATATACTGCATTATTGGATGCCTCCAATCCGGTTCTTGTAAGTCATTATGATTGACTTCCAGGACCGCATTTCTTTTATTTAAGGGTGGTATTAATTTATGATATGTTGTTTGGCTTATGTCCCTTTGAGTATTATCCCTTCTCTTGAAATTCGAAACTTTCTGAGCCACATCATTAGCGATATTATTCAAGAATCTTGGGACATGAGTTACATTTGCTATTTGAAGTTGAGAAAGCAGATGTACTGCAACAACATAGCATGGCAATATACTTATACTTTGACATTTGAAAATCCCTTTCACTTGGTTAACCACCAATTGAGAATTTCCAAATATGTCAACTACATGAACCTGTAATCCAATAAGAATTTCCAGTCTCATTATTAAGGCTTCATATTCAGCTTGATTATTGGAGCAAGTAATTTCATCCACTCTGAAACCATGCGTGGATTCTATTCCTTGTAGTAACTTAATTACCACATCAATTCCAATTAGACCATTAGCTTGTGATCCATCGAACCACATTCGCCATGGTTCAACACTAGCCATACCAAGTTCCATTATCTCTTGGCTTTCTGTTTGAGATGGATGGTCTGCCAAAAAATTAGCTAAAACTTGTCCTTTTACTGCCTTTTGGGGAACATATTCTAAATGAAATTCTGATAAGGCTAGTACCTATTTGCCAATTCTTCCTCTCAACATAGGTCTAGATAACATATACTTAACCAAATCTGTGGTTGCAATTACCAAGACAGTTGTAGGCAAAAGATAGTATCTTAATTTCATTGCAGCAAAATACAATGCAAGGCACAACTTTTCAGCAGCTGAGTATTTACATTCACAAGAATTTAGAAACCTACTAAGGTAATAAACAGCTTGCTCTTTGCCTTCTTCATTGTCTTAGGCTAAGAAAGCTCCCAATGAATCTTATACTGCAACTATGTACAACTTCAAGGGCTTATCACCCTTTGGTGGCTTCAGCACTGGATGGTTGGCCAAGTAGGCTTTAATTCCTTCGAAAGAAATTTGATGCTCTGCTGTCCACACAAATTCCTCTTCATCTTTTAGCCTTAACAAGGAAGAAAATACTTTAGTTTTCCCTGCAGTATTAGAAATGAATCTTTAAAGAAAATTAACCTGTCCAAGGAACTTTTGTAATTCTTTCTTACTTGATGGAGGTCTGGCTTCAATGATGGCTTTGGCTTTATTCTGGTCAATCTGTATTCCTTTCTTGTGTACTACATAGCCCAAGAAGTTTCTAGATGATATGCCAAAAGCACACTTAAGAGGATTGAGTTTCAACTTGAACTTTCTCATTCTTTCAAAAGCTACTTCTAAGTGAAATAAATGCTCCTCCATGGATTGAGATTTCACTACAATGTCATCAATATAACACTCTAAATACCCGGTCATGAAAGATAGTGTTCATAGCCCTCTAATATGTAGGCCCAACATTCTTCAGGCCAAATAGCATTTTAACCCATTCGAAGGTGCCAATATTCCCAGGACATTTGAATGCTGTCTTGTGAACATCCTCCTCTGCAATGCAGATTTGGTTATAACCAGAGTGCCTATCCATCATTGATAAAATTTGATGCCCTGCTGAACTGTCTACCAACAAATCTATTATAGGCATAGGATACTCATCTTTTGGAGTTGCTAGATTTAAGTTTCTGAAATCAATGCATACCCTCATTTTACCATTCTTCTTAACTACAGGCACAATATTGGATAGCCATTCAACATACCTGGTTGTCCTAATAAAACCTGCCTTGAGTAGTCTAAGAATTTCCTCTTTAACTTTCTGAATCACTTCTGGACTCATTCTTCTTGATTTTTGCTTGTATGGCTAGAAATTAGGCCTCATAGGGAGCCTATGTTCTATTAATGACCTATCCAATCCTGGTAGTTCATTATAAGACCATGCAAAACAATCTTTATATTTCTTCAGAACAACCAACAACTGGTTCCTGTCAAGAGCATTCAACCAAGCACTTATATAGATGGGCTGTTGTATAGAACCTTCCCCTAAATTTACTTTTTCTAAGGGGTCTTGTATCTGAGAACTTACTGAAGCTTCTTCTTTGATTCCTTCTGCCTTCAAAGCAATCTCCTTGCTTTGTTCTGCTCCCAGGTTCTTTGATTCAACATCTTTACCTTCCTCCTCATAGACAAAGTCTGTCCATAAGGCTTCTTCTTCCTGTATCTCCTGGACTTTTGTTGCAATGTCCAATGCACAGTATTTATCAAGGGCCAAAACTCTGGCCTGTTGCTGCTTCTACTTATAGCCAATTATTATGGCTTCTTTCTCTTGCTCTTGCACTTTCTGGACTATTGATTTTACATCCAATATTGAGAACTTAATTAGAGCCAAAGACTTGGCTTCTTGGGCTTCATTTCTTTGCCTACAACCAGGCATCATTGTCATCCTTAACGACAACCTCTTCATCAACACTCTCCTGGACTAAATGCTTCAGGTGTGTCACTTCCTCACCAGCCGTCACTTCGGCTGAGCCATCAGGTTTTCTCAGTATACTGAGTGGTGTCACTCCCTCAATATACAATTTGGCCTCTGCGAAGTCCGCACAGGCTATGAAGGGTTGAGGATCTACATCAATTTCCTCTGTCTCTCCATTGCCCAAGGCCATCATTATTTTTTGATGCAAAGAGGAAGGCACACACTTGTTAGTGTGAATCCAATCTCTACCAAGTAAAGCATTGTACTTAGCATTGCTGTCGTGTCGATAACGAAGAATGCCGTCACGCAATCCCTGGTTCCCACACTCAGGTTGATGGGCAGAATTCCCTAAGCCATCTGTTTCTCTCCAGCAAAGCCAGCAATGGTTATGCTGGTTGGGATTAACCCGGGGTTCCTTTTCCCTAGTTTCTTCAAGGAAGATTTCGGTAGTAAGTTCACTACTGCCCCATTATCCACCAAGACTCGGTTCAATTGGATCCCATCGAAGAAGGCCTTGATATACAAAGGCTTGACATGCTGTGTCATAGAGTTCGAGGGATACTCAAAAGGATATGAGAGGTTAATACTCACCTCTTCTTCACTCTCGTATTCAGTTTCCATTGGGGTAGCCATTCCAGATTCATCTTGCACCATACTCACTTGTGAGTCTTCACTAGAGACTGGAATTGGGTCAATTTCTTGACCCTCTTGGTTCTCATCTCCGGCTTGGAATTCATGCGGTAGTATGTGTACCATATTCACTGATACTGGAGAAAACGAGCCAAATTGGATGGCTGGCTGTGTGTCACGTCCCAAAATTTGGACAATTAAATATTAAATTAGGACTAAACCCCAATTAATATTCCATCATCCAAATTCTAGGGGTGAAACAAAAAAACTAAAACGCCAACCAAACCATCCACCATAAATTCATAACTAACAAATACCTCAACATTAAGGTAGCAACAACTAGTCAAAACAACTTAAATAAAGTACGGTTACAAACCATGCCAAATTATTCCAATACTAAAGTCATAAAAAAAATAATAATAATAAATACATAAACTACTAACAACCCTAAGCTCAAAAAAACAAAAGAAATCCAAGAGATATGCCCAAAAACTTTAGTTACTTCTCGTCACCACTGTAGCCTCAACTAATCCTGCAAAGGAAGCTCAGCTGCGCTCAAACAGAACGCACCCGAGTTGCCAAGAGACAAAGCGGGTCAGTATACGGGTATACTGGTATGAGTACAAGATTTAACATCCACGTGTCCACCGGACACAAACAAAAATACATTTAATTCTTATCACGGGACAAGACAAGTAGTTCCAACCGTACCGAGACGAGTGGGCAGTTTTCCGAGATACGATGGCATTTAGCTTCTTGTCCGTACACAACGAAATATAAATTGATTATAAAATAGACAAAATAGAAATAAAAAAATGGTGGGTCAGCCCTGCATAAAAAGTTAGTAAGACTCACCATCCTGCAAAACAAATAAAGTTAGTATAATTTAATCATAAGTAACTTATTAAAAAAAATATAAAATTACACCGTTTCATAGTTAAATAGTTCGAACTGATCAAAACTCAAAGAACAAAAGTTTTACAGAATCAAATTTCTTATAAGACACCGAGAACGAATTTAACAGAAACTGAACCGGTTAAGAGAAAAACTTGATATAAAAATCTAGACAGAATTCAATCGAAAAATCTGAAACTGAAAACGAATCAAAACTGTCCTAAGATGATTTTTTTCGAAAAATTTCAAAACACAAAAAGTGTGCAGAATAATGTTTTACTTCTGTTGATGAGAAACCAATAAAAATGAGCTCGTTTCGTGGGTTAAAACAGCCTCTAAAATCTGCCTTGCTAAAATGAATCAAACCGACAATAATCAAGATCCTTCGATTATAAGTTCTAATCGATCTTTTTAATAAAAAGCTAAAACACAAAAGTTGTCTAGAATCACGTATACATGCTTCTGCTCAAATTTCATCATTTATCAATATCGTTTACTATTTTTTTTTTATCATGTACATATCAGTACCATTCACACTATACTAATAAATTCATAATTAAATTATTTGTTCCTTAACTCCACCACTTCGGCCCTCCTCTTCCGGCCTACACATATATCTCATGTGTCTCCCGTATACCTAACACCGCTCCGAAGCCAAACTTGCACGGGGATATCGTCCCGAGTTTGACTCACACTCCCCGGATGGTTAGCATATACGTACGCGCGCAAATCAAAGCACTCGTCTACTCATGAGAACGAGGCGACAAAATATATGTATACACAACATCTCACATATGAGAATAAACATAACAATGCCGAGCCTAAGGCATTCAAATAAATCTCATAATCCTCACTTTTTTTTATACACTCTTTCTCACCATCACTCAAATATAACAACAATCCATGGAGTCATGGTGGAGTATAATGAATTTATCTATGGGTTCCTAATTAATTTTAAATTTCATATAACCATGAGTATGATTACAACAATAAAATAAATCCATATAAAAACCCTAAATTTGACATACCCAACAAATCAAAATAACCAAAATCAATCAATCAACTAAAAACCATAAACCTTTCATACACAACTAAACAAAATAATTAAAATCAATCAATCATCTATAAACCGTAAATCTTACATCTACAACTAATCAGAATAATTAAAATTAATCTATCATCTTTATGTAAAAACAAAATCAAACTAACATCAAACAAATATAAATAAATAAATAAATAAAACAACGAATTAAACATAAATCAAGGAAAGTGGGTTTTGTACTCACAATATTTTTTTGGAGATCAAAAAATTATTTGAAGAACTAATGGAGCCACCAAAACAAAACCCTAATCTTTTTTTTCTTTTCTCTGCTCTCTTTTTCCTTTCTCCCACCGTCTCTCTTCCTCACCTCTGTTTGATCTCTCTCTCTCTCTCTCTCTCTTACGGCTGTTCTCTCCTTTTTGTGTTTTTTCCTTTGTTTCCTTATCAACTCTAAACCTAGTTGGTTACATATTATATTATATTAAAACCTAATCCTATTAGAACTTAATCAATTATTATAATATATTATATTATATAATACAACATCATTATAATATATATAAATATAAATATAAATATAAGATAAAATATATATATACCTATATATATAACACCTCCTTCTTTTTTATAACAAATATAAATATATAAATATTTAGATTAATTATATATAATTAAATAACAGATTAAATTAATTAATCACCACATTAAATTCATTAAATATCACATTAAATTTTCATGTGACCACACAATTAATAAAGTCAAAAATAAAATAAGATAATAATAATCATAATAATAAATAAATGACTTAAGAAAATTAGGGTCGCTACAATATACACACCTCAAAAGAATGTCGTCTTGAGATTCGATAGGAGAGGGTACTAAGCAAAAAGTTCAGAGTGCATACGCCGAACTTTCTCTTCTAACTCCCAGGTAATGTCGTTCTCATCTTCACTCCATTGCACTTTCACCAAGTTCACTTTCTTGCGCCGCAACTGCTTTACATCCTGATCTAGAATAGTAACCGGTCGCACCACATACGTTAGATCATCACTAATCTCCAACACTTCTGGTGATACTACTTGGGAAGGGTCTTGTACACACTTCCGCAATAAGGATACATGGAACAGATTGTGAATCATAGATAAAGCAGGTGGTAGAGCTAATTTGTAAGCCACATTACCAATCCTCTCAGTGATCTCATATGGTCCCACAAATCTAGGTGCCAACTTTCCCTTCTTTCTGAACCGCATGATACCCTTCATCGGCGAAACCTTCAAAAACACAAAATCTCCGACATTCAACTCAACCCCTTTACGTTTTCTATCAGCGTAACTCCTCTGACGACTCTGTGCAGTCTTAATACGTTTCCGAATAATATTTACCTTCTCCGTAGTCTCCCTCACTAACTCTGGCCCTAACAACGGCGCATCTCCTACCTCCATCCAACAAGCAGGTGATCGACATGGCCTCCCATACAAAGCCTTAAAAGGTGCCATCCCGATACTGGAGTGATAGCTATTATTATAAGCAAACTCCACCAATGGCAAGTGTTCTTCCTAACTACCACCAAGATCCAGGACACAAGCTCTCAACATATCCTTCAAGATCTGATTTACCCGCTCAGTTTGCCCATCTGTCGGGGGATGATAAGCCGTGCTCAAGTCTAACCTAGCACCCAAAGCATGTTGAAAACTCTCCCAAAACTCTGCTACAAACAACCGATCACGATCCGAAACTATAGAAACGGGTGCACCATGAAGTCGCATCACCTCCCGAATATATAGCCTAGCTAGTTTAGCCGTAATTCGGTGAACACTGATAGGAATAAAATGAGCAGACTTTGTGAGTCGATCCACTATCACCCAAATAGATTCATTGCCTCGCTTAGACCGCGGCAATCCATCCACAAAATCCATAGAGATGCACTCCCACTTCCAAGTAGGGATCTCAAGAGGCTGCAACAGTCCAAACGGTCGTTGATGTTCTGCCTTAACCTGTTGGCACACATACATCGAGAAACATACTCTCCTACGTCTTTCTTCATACCTTCCCACCAAAACGTTCTCTTCAGGTCATGATACATCTTAGTCCCACCAGGGTGAATGGTATATTGGGACCTATGGGCATCATCCATAATCTCTTTCCTCAATTCAACAATATTAGGTACACACAACCTGCCCTTGAATCGCAATCCCCCATCTGAGTCCACAGACCAATCAGTAGGACAATCATCGATCAAATCCACTACAAGGTCATCGAGCTTGCTAACGAGAAACCCATCTAAATTCTGCAACTGACGAGCTTTACCCAGCAACGTCGGCTGCACGGTCAAACTACCAACGTATGCCCTCTCAACACTCTCTATTGGTTGAATATCATGCATCGAAATTAACTCCAAGGAATTCCATTCTTGAATCATCAAAGAAGCCATAATCTCATGTTGTCGACTAAGTGCATCAGCGACTACATTTCCTTTCCCTGGGTGGTAAAGGATCTCGAAATCATAACTACTGATAAATTCAACCCATCTCTGTTGCCTCATGTTCAACTCTTTTTGAGAAAAGAGATATTTGAGGCTCTTGTGATTTGTGTACAACTCAAAGTGCTCCCCAAACAAGTAGTGTCGCCACACTTTCAACGCAAAAACAACCGCTGCCAACTCTAAGTCATAAGTAGGGTATCGTCTCTCATGAGGTTTTAGCTGTCGAGAAGCATAAGATACAACCTTCTGATGCTGCATCAATACAAACATCCCAACCCAGTTCCACTCGCATTAGTAAACAATACTAACTTTTCCCCTTGTACCGGTATAGTTAACACCAGTGCTGTAGTCAACTGTTGCTTTAACTCCTGGAAAGCTTTCTCACAATCATTTGTCCATATGAACTTCACATTCTTGCGGGTCAACTTGGTCATGGGTGCTGCAATAGTGGAAAACTTCTCTATAAATCTTCTATAATAACCGGCTAGTCCTAAAAAACATCTCACCTCTGTAGGGTTCGTGGGCTGCTTCCATTCTTTGACCGCAACAACTTTTTCAGGATCTACTGCTATCCCCTGATTGGACACAACATGTCCCAAAAATCGAACTTCTTTCTCTCAAAAGTGACACTTACTGAACTTAGTGTATAACTGTTGCTCCCTCAAAGTCTGCAATACAACTTTCAAGTGTTCTCTGTGTTCCTCCTCATTCTTAGAATACACCAGGATATCATCTATAAAGATAATCACAAACTTATCTAGATACGGTTGAAAAATTCTGTTCATCAAGTCTATGAAATAGGTAGGAGCATTGGTTAAACCAAAAGGCATTACAGGAAATTCATACAACCCATACCGGGTCCGAAAAGCAGTAAGCGGTATACTTTCCTCTGATACACCCATCTGATGGTAACCCATTCTGAGATCAAACTAAGAGAAAATGGCTGCCCCCTTCAACTGATCAAACAAATCATCAATTCTAGGTAGTGGATACTTGTTCTTGATAGTCACCTTGTTCAGCTCTCTGTAATCTATGCACATACGGAGAGTGCCATCTTTCTTGGAGACAAAGATCGCAGGTGCTCCCCACGGGGAGTTACTTGAACGAATGAACCCTTTTTGAAGCATCTCTTCCAGCTGTTTCTTCATCTCCACAAGCTCTTTGGGCGCCATTCTGTATGCTGCCTTAGAAATTGGTGCAGTTCCTGGCACTAGGTCAATGCGAAATTCTACTACCCGTTGAGGAGGAGGTCCAAGTATCTCCTGAAATACATCTTCAAACTCACGCACCACATCTACCTCACTAATATCCTGCTTAGGAATTTCTACCGAGCACAGAAAACTTGTCATCACTGACTCTTCTCCATCGCTAGAAGTGTGGGTAAGCCGTGGCATACAGGGAATATCTATATTTATAGTCCTTCCAGCACAATCTAGAGTTACAAAGTATTTTCACAGCCAATCCATACCCAAAATAATTGTAAACCCTTCAAACCCTAACACAATTAGGTCTGCATGCAAGACTCTACCTGCAAAATCAATCTCAAAATCCTTACACATCTCATAAAGAGTAACTGTCCCTCCTAAAGGGGTCTCAACACGAATAGGTCTAGACAAGGAGGTAGTTACAATATGTTCTCTTTCTACAAACTGTCTAGATATAAAAGAATGAGAGGCACCCGTATCAAAAAGAACTCTAATGGGTTCTTGAAAGAGATTAAAAGTACCTTGCACTTTGTCAGTTTCCGGCATAACTGCAAATGCCCTGGCTGGAGCTGCTTGACCCTGTCGCACCTGCTGTCTCTGAGGGCAATCCTTGATTAAATGCCCTAATTGCTGACACCCAAAACACTTCCTAGTGATCGGTTGAGGTGCTACTGGTCTGATAGGTGGGGGTCCTTCCAACTGAGGTACAGGAGGATGATAACCCAACTGTGGCACTTGCTGCCGCTGTCCTTGATAACCCTGGGGGCGCGGACCACCCTGTCTCTGATAATAGTGCCCTTGTGGCAAGAAATTGCCCTGAGGCCGAAAATTGCCCTAAGGTCTAAAATTTCCCTGACTACCTTGTTGCTGTGGCCTCTAAAACTGCTGACCCCTATGCCTTTGATCATAGGATCGGTATCTGTTCCCATCCTGTTGCTGGAAGTGACTCCCTCTAGAAGTCTCTCCCGCCTTGGCCTTCCCTTCTTTAAACTGCTTCTCTTTTTCCTCATACTTTAGTGCCAAGTCAAGAACCCTGTCAAACGGTTCAGCATCAAAGGGAATAAGGGACTTAGACAGGTAATGATTCAATCCCTTAATAAACTTCTCATTCTTCTTCTCCTGCGTGTCGATCAAGTAAGGGGCATAACTGGACAACTCATTAAACTTGGTGACATACTCGATCACTGTTCTACCCTCTTGAGTCAATTTCGAAAATTCATCACTCAGTTGAGACCGAATAGCAGCAGGAACAAACTTCCGGTCAAAATGAATCTTGAAATCTGCCCAAGTCAAAGTCGTCAAATCTAGACCCTCCTTCCACGAGTTCCACCAAAATAGGGCTGCTCCCTCAAGCTGATGTGTCGCCAGCTCCTGTTTTTGGACCTCGGTGAGTTGCATACGACCAAACACCATCTCACATCTCTGAACCCAAGCATCAGCTGCAACAGGTCCTCCATCTCCAGAGAATTTTTGGCCTCCCAAAGAACCAAAGTCCTTGTTTCTCTTCGCAAAGGGATCTCCCTGCTGGCCTTGATTATTATTCTGCACAACCTGAAGTAATTGAGCCATCATCTCTCCCACATTAACTTGCACCGTATTGATTGCCTCGGTAGCAGTCGCCGTTGCCGTTGCCGTTGCCGTTGCCGCTGCGTTAGCAGATGTTCCTTCCCCTATGCCATTGGACTCAGCGCTTCTCAAATTATACCTTCCAGCTATCACCTTCAAGTTAACACACAAAAAGAATTCGTTCATGAATACTTAGAATAAATTCAACCACTAACCTAAACCAGCAAACCCATGTTTCCACAATCCGAGGATCACCTAAACTCTCACAAGTCTAGGGTAACCTAGAGCTCTGATACCAAACTGTCACGCCCCAAAATTTGGACAATTAAATATTAAATTAGGACTAAACCCCAATTAATATTCCATCATCCAAATCCTAGGGGTGAAACAAAAAAAACTAAAACGCCAACCAAACCATCCACCATAAATTCATAACTACAAATACCTCAACATTAAGGTAGCAACAACTAGTCAAAACAACTTAAATAAAGTACGGTTACAAATCATGCCAAATTATTCCAATACTAAAGTCACAAAAATAATAATAATAATAATACATACATAAACTACTAACAACCCTAAGCTCAAAAAAACAAAAAAAATCCAAGAGATATGCCCAAAAACTTTAGTTACTTCTCGTCACCACCGTAGCCTCAACTAATCCTGCAAAGGAAGCTCAGTTGCGCTCAAACAGAACGCACCCGAGTTGCCAAGAGACAAAACGGGTCAGTATATGGGTATACTGGTATGAGTACAAGATTTAACACCCACGTGTCCACCGAACACAGAAAAAAATACATTTAATTCTTATCACGAGACAAGACAAGTAGTTCCAACCATACCGAGACGAATGGGTAGTTTCCCGAGATACGGTGGCATTTAGTTTCTTGTCCGTACACAACGAAATATAAATTGATTATAAAATAGACAAAATAGAAATAAAAATATGGTGGGTCAGCCCTGCATAAAAAGTTAATAAGACCCACCATCCTGCAAAACAAATAAAGTTAGTATAATTTAATCATAAGTAACTTATTAAAAAAAATATAAAATTACACCGTTTCATACTTAAATAGTTCGAATTGATCAAAACTTAAAGAACGAAAGTTGTACAGAATCAAATTTCCTATAAGACAACGTGAACGAATTTAACAGAAACTGAACAGGTTAAGAGAAAAACTTGATATAAAAATCTAGAGAGAATTCAATCGAAAAATCTGAAGCTGAAAACGAATCAAAACTGCCCTAAGATGATTTTTTTCGAAAAATTTCAAAACACGAAAAGTGTGCAGAATAATGTTTTACTTCTATCTATAAGAAACCAACAAAAATGAGCTCGTTTCGTGGGTTAAAACAACCTTTAAAATCTGCCTTGCTAAAATGAATCAAACTGACAATAATCAAGATCCTTCGATTATAAGTTCTAATCGATCTTTTTAATAAAAAGCTAAAACACAAAAGTTGTCTAGAATCACGTATACATGCTTCTGCTCAAATTTCATCATTTATCAATATCGTTTACTATTTTTTTTTATCATGTACATATCAGTACCATTCACACTATACTAATAAATTCATAATTAAATTCTTTGTTCCTTAACTCCACCACTTCGGCCCTCCCCTTCCGGCCTACACATATATCCCATGTGCCTCCCGTATACCTAACACCGCTCCGAAGCCAAACTTGCACGGGAATATCGTCCCGAGTTTGACTCACACTCCCCGGATGGTTAGCATATACGTACGCGCGCAAATCAAAGCACTCGTCTACTCATGAGAACGAGGCGACAATATATATATATATGTACACAACATCTCACACATGAGAATAAACATAACAATGCCGAGCCTAAGGCATTCAAATAAATCTCATAATCCTCACTTTTTTTTATACACTCTTTCTCACCATCACTCAAATATAACAACAATCCATGGAGTCATGGTGGAGTATAAGGAATTTATCTATGGGTTCCTAATTACTTTTAAATTTTATATAACCATGAGTGTGATTACAACAATAAAATAAATCCATATAAAAATCCTAAATTTGACATTCCCAACAAATCAAAATAATCAAAATCAATCAATCAACTAAAAACCATAAACCTTTCATACACAACTAAACAAAATAATTAAAATCAATCAATCATCTATAAACCATAAATCTTACATCTACAACTAATCAGAATAATTAAAATTAATCTATCATCTTTATGTAAAAACAAAATCAAACTAACATCAAACAAATAAAAATAAATAAATAAATAAAACAACGAATTAAACATAAATTAAGGAAAGTGGGTTTTATACTCACAATATTTTTTTGGAGATGAAAAAATTATTTGAAGAACTAATGGAGCCACCAAAACAAAACCCTAATCTTTTTTTTTTCTTTTCTCTGCTCTCTTTTTCCTTTCTCCCACCGTCTCTCTTCCTCACCTCTCTTTGATCTCTCTCTCTCTCTCTCTCTCTCTCTCTCTTACGGCTGTTCTCTCTTTTTTTTTTTTCTTTTTTTTCTTTGTTTCCTTATCAACTCTAAACCTAGTTGGTTACATATTATATTATATTAAAACCTAATCCTATTAGAACTTAATCAATTATTATAATATATTATATTATATAATACAACATAATCATAATATATATAAATATAAATATAAATATAAGATAAAATATATATATATACATACCTATATATATAACACCTCTTTTTTTTTTATAACAAATATAAATATATAAATATTTAGATTAATTATATATAATTAAATAACAAAGTAAATTAATTAATCACCACATTAAATTCATTAAATATCACATTAAATTTTCATATGACCACACAATTAATAAAGTCAAAAATAAAATAAGATAATAATAATCATAATAATAAATAAATGACTTAAGAAAATTAGGGTCGCTACACTGTGCCTGTTTCTCCTCTTGGCCACCTTGTTCAGTTACATCAGAAGCATCTTCCATGCTACAATCTGGCACTTCATTATTAACAAACTTCTTTGAATAGTCTTTTTTTACTAGCTTTTCAACCAAAAACGTCTGTTCAGCCATGAAGGCTTCGAACATTTCTTCCTCAACTATTTCTTTCTTTTGGCCTAGGCCAACTTCTTTTTTTGTCTCGCTATCACTCTCCATCAAAGCCTTCTCCAATCCTGTTAGACTGGACTTCTCTCTGGCTTTTAGTTCAGAGTGAACTTTGGCTAATTGTTCTCTGGTACAACCCATTTTGTCTTGTAGAGTTGGTTTTGGAGTATGGTCTGACTTTGGATTCTTCTTTCCTTCTGTCTGGACCATTGAAGAGCTTTCTCCACTTTCTTTCAGGTCTTTCTGGTACTGAGTGTACCTATGCTGAATCTTCCTCCTTTGTGATCTAGAAATTACGGGGACCATATCTAGTTCCTTTGTTTTTGGGTGTTTAAGCAATACCCAATTGTTTGGAGCCACCAAAGGAGGTTTGACCATCCTACCTTGGTTTCCAACAACATCTCTTTAGGTAGACACTTCCCTAGGTTTGTTCTGCATCACAAACCAATCTGGAACTCCAAGTACCCACGAACTTACTGACTCAGCTGTTGAACTATTCCTTTCCTCCTTCGAAGCCATCTTCGAAGCTGGCTGTGAAGGCCATTACTTGGCCCTGGCTTCATGTTTTGGGCATAACTCAGGCCTTTGATGAAGGTAGCCACTTTCTGTCCTGCGTGAGACTGGTCTAGGGGGCCAATCTTTGGCTTTGATCCCACAAACTGAACCCTTCTCCATTCTCCTTTCAGGATGACTGCTCTCCATTCTGTAATAATTAGGTGGTCTGGACTTATTCAAAGGCCTCTTGCCTTTAGAATGCATTCTATCGGCTGTTGGGTCAACCATTAATGGCTGCTGCTTAACACTAGTTGGGTATGGCCTTTTGTTATAAGCATTGGTTGGCTTAGGATGCCTCTACACATCCTTGTAATACTGCTTGCCATCAATTGGAAGCCCTTTCAATCACTTGTAGCTCAGTCTGCACCTGGGACATATTTTTTGCATTACAACTACCTCTAAAGAATTGTTATCCAATGCTTTTTCATCAGAGTCTTCCCTTTGGTGTGAGAAACCTTGTCCAATAGCTGGTAGATTTCCAGTGTCTTTCTTGATAGTTGTGTGGTTGACAACATGCATCTACACATTGATTTCTTCCAATTCTTTCAAGGACAAGTTCTGGAAATCTGGCATAATGACATTGGCTGCCACATCTCCAATTTCTGGAAATGGATTACTGTCGATCCCCATGGCTTTATCTGCTTTAGCTGGGAATTTTAAACTTTCTTTCCAAATTTGTTCTTGGATCCTGTCTCGAAAAACAATACAGTTTTTAGTCGAGTGAGACCAAGAATTATGCCATTTACAATACACTTTTCCTTTAAGTTCATCTGGAGATGGAATTTTGACTCCTTTTGGTAACTTAAGGAAGTTGGCCGCAAGCAAATGATCGAAAATGTCATCTGCCTTAGTTAAATCGAAAGAGTATTTCCTATGAAGGTCTTTCCTTTTAAACTGCTGGTTAATTGTTGTATCCTTATAAATTAATGCCTCACAGATCACAGGTTCCTTCCCCACAATCTCTGCTGCATCAATCTCATAATTAGGATCTCTATAATATGTCTTGTACGATGCTTTATTTCGATCTTGTTCTTCCTCTAGTAATGCTTCATACCTAGATACCTTATAAGTTAGTTTCACTAAGTCTCTGAACTCAGTCGAGTCAAACTTATTTCGAAGCCTAAACTTTAAGCCATTTTGAGCTAATCTCACGAATTCTGGCTCTAGTACCCTACATTTGTTTCGTGCTCCTTTAAATCTGGCAATAAACTGAGTAGCCTTCTCATCAGGCCTTTGACTCAATCTTGCCAAGTCTGCCATGGAAACCTCTGGCTCTGATTGGAAGAATTGGGCATGAAATGCCTCTTCCATTTGTTGCCAAGTTTGGATAGAGCCAGGTGTAAGGTTAATATACCATACAAATGCTCCCCCAGTTAGAGAATTTGGGAATAATCTTAACTTCATATAGTCATTATTAGTGAATTCACCGCATTGAGCAACAAACCTAGCAATATGCTCCACTGTTGACTGGTTTCCATTCCCATAAAAAAGGGCAAAATCTAGTATCCTGAAACCTCTTGGGTATTCATGTACCCTATCTACCCATTCTGGGTACGGTTTCCTGTACATAGGAGTCTGGACCCCCCGAGCCATCGGTCCACACATCTCTCTAACAATATCAACAATTTGGTCCCTAGGGACCATATTTTGTGCCTGCTAAACCGCTACTGGAGGGACAAACACAGGATTTAGTGGACAACCTTGTGCCCGTGGTCCTCTTGGTCCATAAGGTGGTATATTTGGGACTGGTTGTCTATGTGGTGCAGGTTACTGTTGGGGGTGTGGGTAACCCCTTTGAGCCTGTCCTACGAAAGGACCTGCGAAAGGTGCTGGAACAGGTGTTGTGTCTCTTCCATTTGTAGGAAAACCTTCCAACCCCCCCGAGTATAAATTCAAATAAGGGATTAGCGAACCCCCTCGTGCCGGGTATGGCTTCAAACATGGGATTTGGAGTCATTCTTATGCCATTTTATTGTACTGGGCCAGATTCACCAATTTGCATGGCTTCACTGTTAAGTACTGAGGCATTTTGACATGCT
This sequence comes from Camellia granthamiana, assembly GCA_036172215.1. Taxonomy (NCBI): domain Eukaryota; kingdom Viridiplantae; phylum Streptophyta; class Magnoliopsida; order Ericales; family Theaceae; genus Camellia; species Camellia granthamiana. The sequence goes on from CM069909.1 coordinate 93,424,490, forward strand.
ATAGGCCTCGAAATAGGTTCGTACCAAGACTGAAGTGATGGTCTTTCATAGTTTTGATTACTAGTTTGACCATTAGAATGTCCATTAATTTGCATAGACTGTTTATCTCTAGCCAATCTTTGCTGAGGGACATTTGAAACTTCCTCCATGTGTCTTGTGTTTGTTAGTTGGTGGTTATTCATTCGATCCAAAAAGGATGTTGCCCACTTTTCCATCGTGTTCATTAACTGCTGTCCCATGGCATCTACTAGGCCACCCCATGGATTTATTGGCTGAGTAGATGGAACAATGGATGGTCCAATTCCTTGGTCTCGTCCAATATTATGAACATGTGGTACTTGTTCCGAAGTGCTGGTCTGTTCGACCATAGGTTCTGATAGAATTGGTGTCTCCACTAGAAGTGTTATCACATTATCCTCGGGATTAGGTATTTCTACCTCTTCTTCTACGCCTTCTTCCAGGCGTTCATTTTCTCCTTGTCTCCTACATCTAGCCATTTCAATTTGTCCTACCGGGCGTGCCAAAAAATATATGTTGGCTTTTTGGCTTTCGAAGGTTACTTTTGTAATTATGAGCGTGCCAGCAAGGATCAATCAGTCCTTACAGAAAATTAATTGCCAACCAATCATCAGACGATTGTGTTTTAGTTCTTTCAGCCTCAATGAAGAGGACTTTTACTGGTGGCTTGATTTAGGAGAATTAAGCAAATAACAATTAAATGAAGAACAATTGAAGCATTTCATTAAAATGAAAAACTTACAATGATCCAAACTCAGCTTCGTAGAGGTTTACAGCAACAATCTACTTGAAACTACTCCTATGAACGAAGTGCAGTGCAGGAATTTTAAAGTACAGAAATGTAAAGGACAGGAAATGTAAAACTGGAAAGGAAATAAGGTAGAATAAGACTAGTTTTTTGGATCTGAGTCTGGGGGCTTTTTTCTGGGGCTTTCTTTGCTATTTATACTTCTCAAGGATGACCATTGAACTGCACTTCCAACCGTCGAATTGCTTCTCCATGATCGTTGATCATGTTGCCTTATAATTAGCTCTACTATGCCATCACTTGCAGTTAGGCTTCCCTCCTAATTTTGAATTTGAATGTGAGTAACTGTTGAAGCCACATCACTTTTGTAACGCCCTCAAAATAATAACAGTAAACCCATCAATATAGACATGTATTGATATAAAAGATAAACCTCCTTCTATTCATCAGAGTAATTCATTACAGAAAGTAATACATGTTAACAACAAAAGCAAATGCTCTACGGGTTTACAGCTTTCCAAGTTAACACTTAGTTACAAAAAGAGAGTACTAACTCAATTACACATTAAGCCCTTGGCTTGAATTTACATGTATTACATCAAAAGAAAGTAAGACAACAAAAAGTATGTCCGCCTCTAGCCTCCCAAGCTATGTCCTTGGAGGTGGCATGCTACCTGTACCTGAAAATGATGTCCCATATAGGGTGAGCCATAGCCCAGTAGAAATACACTAAACCAACTATGAACAATGACTAAAAGATTAGCAGTTGATAGATGGCCAACACTGATACGTCCGCTTATATCACATTACAGTTTCATGACATACAAGTCCATGTTGCATTTCATTTTCTATTTCTTTTCAATTCTCAATTCTTAACCATGGCTCAGAACCTGGCCACACAACTTATATGAGACAGTGACTCATATTGGACATATTCCCATTTCACAATAGATAAGCAAACTAGCTATATCCACACGTTAACAGATAAGCATATAAGCTATATCAACACTTCCATAGATATGTATAAGAGCAATATCACACTTCCAAAGACAAGCATATGAGCTGTGTCAACACATCACTAGATAAGCGTATGAGCTATATCTACAGAGTCCATCCCCTATCTTCCCCCACACAACATCCGGTTTAGAGGTCCATCCCCTATCTTCCCCTAAACCGTGGAGTACATCCCTTATCTCCTCCAATGCAACACAATGCATATAAACAAATATCATATATATCATCAATCAATACATAAAGTTAATGTATTCTTTCAACTGTCATAGTCAATGGCACATTCCATTGATTAGTTTTAGTTTGCCTAATCATCATGCATTGTCTACAACAATCAAGACTATCCTCCACCGATAGCCCAAAGCAGTTATTTCTAAACAGAAAATAAATGCACAAAAGGGATAAAATATCGACACTTCAAATAGGTGAGTGATAATTAATCCAACAACACCCTTTGTTCCCATACATTCCCAATTCCATTCTTTTCATTCCAATTTCTCATTTCTCAAATTAATTTCATAAATTAATTCAACAATGTAATTAGGGCATTTTCCATAATTAACATTACAACCCTTAAGGTTCCATTTTCATCAATGTTTCAACATTAATTCCATTTCTCTATGCCAAACATGCATATAGGTTTATTGTAATTAAAACCCCAACTTTTGTAATATTACACAAAGGCCCCAAACTTTCACAAAATTACCAAACCAACCCCAACATATCAAAATGCTAAAATTTAAAGATAAAGCTCATAGAGAGGAGTAGGATATCCCTACCTCGAAGTTTGAGCTCAAATGGAGATGAAGACCAAAAACCCAACGTGCTCCAAATCCCAACTTTTTCAGATTAAAACAAAGCTCTCAACACCCTCTATCTTTTTAACAAAAGAGCTAGGCTAGGAACTCACTAGAAGGAGATGAAAACCTAGAGAGAAGGTTTGTAGAGAGAGAGAAAGCTCAGATCTAGGGTTTGCCAAAAGAAAGGAGAAGAAAAAATGAAGCTAAACCCGCTGCTGTTTGCTGATATATAACAGGCTCGCTTGAGCGAGCAAAGACTTGGTCGCTCGAGCGATCAGACACAGAAAACCCTCGCTCGAGCGAAGAAAGTCTCGCTCGAGCCAAAAACTCGAAGTTTCAGGTTTGCAACCCAGAAGCTCGCTCGAACGACAGAATGCTCGCTCGAGCGAAGAACTCGAAAACATACACCTCGCTCACTCGAGCGAAGGAAATCTCGCTCGAGCGCAGAATTCCAGTGTTCAGGTCCAGAACCAGACACAATCGCTCGCTCGAGCGAAGCCACTCTGGCTCGACCCACCAGACACAAAAACTCAACTCCCGCTCGAGCGAAGAAACCCTGGCTCGAGCTAAGGACCAAAACAAGAAGCTCGCTCGAGCGACAAACTGCTCGCTCAAGCGAAGGTCCAAAAAATCTGGGCAGCAACACTTGGCTCCCGAACACAACCAATCTGTAACAAACCTGCCCAACACATCCCATAACTCAAATACAAAGTATGAAAGGACGTAAACATGATATATACAACTACTAACATCCACGGAACCAAGTCCGGATCACTGTACAACAAGGGGTAAAACCCGGGATCGCTAGAACTTTGCATCTCTTTGCTGATCCAATACTACTCAGATCTCATAATATCCAATACTAACTGCCACGTGTACGATCATGATCGAAGACTTGAATAGTCTTCCTGTATTACCCTTATTCTGCCACGCGTCGAATTGTAATTGGCTTATACAAAATATGTAGCCAACATCGATATTATCAATTGGACCAAATTCACACAATTTTAAATTAAGGATCAAAATTAAACTAATTGAAAGTGTAGGAACCAAAATGACATGAGGTAAAATGTGAGGACTATAGGTATAATTTGCCATGCTTTTACTACTTTCTATACCAATACTGATTTAATGCATTTCTTAACATATGCCCTTACAATACATGTTAATAAAAACTATATATTATTTACTACTATCTTACATTATTAAAAACTCATTTCCTATCAAAAAATTCATAACATAATAAAAATTTAAATCTTGAATTAAAAATAAATTGATAATACAAGTGTATATTTTTTAAATTTTAATTGCTATATTTTATTTGTGCACAATTATTAATATATTTATAATATAATTATGATATCATGATTTGATTTCGATTGATCTCAAATTAAATTGTACTATTAATTCTAGAATTAAATTGTCCTTACTACATGACTATATTTTAAGAGTGGGTTTGGATTTTCTCAAGTTCGTCATCCAACTTGAGAGAACAGTTTGGGCTTGGTGGCCTCAATTTGGAGCAGACATCGATAATCTAAGTTGTTCACTTTTTAGGACTCGTTGAGTAAAATATTCATATGAAAAATTAAAATAATTGGACATTGATAACTATATATTTGAATCATATTTGTAGTGAAAAAATTGAATAGCTATTTTTCAAATTATATTTGTTGTTATATTTTTATAAGACAAATACGATTCAAACATATATTTACCGATGTTTGATCATCTTCATTGTTGCATGAATATTATATTCAATGAATTCTAAAAAGTTAACGGTTCGGATCATAAAAATCAGTCCCAAAACAAACCCATTAAACCCAATTGCTTTCTCAAATTAGATGCCAACTTGAGTAAATCCAAATCGTTTGAGAGCATACAAAGACCGCTCCTTACTTCAAAAGATCAAGTATTCATGGAGTGCTCTTGGGCAAGGTATGATCAAGATGTGTTGATGTTTGGTAATAGGATGAATCACTTCCCCCAAAAAATAAAATAAATGGTCAATTAATTGCTAATAGCATGGTTGATTTAAATAAAAATGGCCAATTGTAAAGAGGAGAAACATTATAGAAAGAATAATTTCAATAAGCACTATTTAATAATCATATAGATTTAGACCTATTTGGGAAGTAAGAAAAAAAACCAATTTTTTGGGCTTTTTGTTTTTGTAAAAAAAAAGAAAAAAAAAGAAAAAAGAAAAAGAAAAAACGTGCAAAATAGTAGAGAGATGATATAAATCAAATAAACCAATAAGCCATTAAGCTGACTTTTTTTCCTAATTGTCAAAATAGACCTTAAGCTTAATCAGAATACAACTAGTATTTATCAACTAGTTGTTATATTTGTATGCCAACAAAATTCACGTCGGTAATTTTTGTGCCCGAATTTTATGATATTTATATCCTCTTCCAGGATTCATTCAAGAAAAAGAAAATTAGGGATGCCTTGACTTATAAATGTGTCCAACAAAACAGTGTTAGAAATTGAAACAATTCTCATATTCAGAATTAATTATGACCAAATGTTATCAAGAAAACAGAAAAAAAAGGGGACTAATTTACACACTAGAAGAGCAGTCTCCCCCTCCAACTCCAATCTCCTCCACAAAAGCCTTTAGATTCAAGTCAGAAGATCCACCTTCCTTCACAGCTTCCCTTGTCAACTCATTTAATTTCTTTGCATTCCTCCTTATTTCTTCTGCTCTCTCCTCACCTCCAATCACCTATTCTATACACCTCTTGACCTCTTCCCTCTCAACTATCCTTATTCATTTGCTTTCACTCTCACCCCTGTCCTCCACACCTCTGTCATTATCTTTGCATTTGTCCCTTGATTCGACCAACCTGGCACCGCCACCACTAGAACCTGTAACAAGCCCGATCTGTAATCAGCTAATGACCCATGATTAAGAATGCCTAATGAGTAATTAAGCTAAAATCATGTGTTAATTGTGCATTTCATGTGTTATTTGTGATTACATTTGTTTAATATAGGAATATCTGTTAGAATTTTCATTTTGGTATGCGCATTGAAGGCCTTATCGGCATTTGAACACGAAATTGACTATGCTTATTTGTCATTTAGAATTTTGAGAATTTTCTGGTAAGTTTAATTAGATTTTCGATTCGGAATCAAATAATTAGAATAGATTAATGAGAACTAATTACACTTAATTATCCTAATGATAATCAAGCCGATATAAGGCTAATGTGAGTGTTAGGAACATCTACACACACACTCTTTCATCATCTTTTGAACAACAAAATGTAGAGAGAGGGAGAGTATGAGAGAATTTGAGATCAAGGAAGAGAAAAGGAAAAATTGGTGGAATTTGAAGACAATTTGGAGATTTGAGTTAGAGTTACATTTGAAATCAACCTTTAGGTAAGATTTATACTCCTAAACTTTTTCTTTAGGATACCAAGAATATGAATTCAAGAGAGTTAGGTGGCTAAATACAAGAAATAAGCTAAGATTGAAGGATTTAAGCTCAACACATACATGCATGTATAATTCATGGCATTTGAGGTTGTTTTCCCAAAGAATTCTTGCATGCATGTCATAATCCTAGCTTTGTTTTGGAAATTCAACATGTTCTATGTCATTTTGTCTTAGTTGATCATGTTTTCAAAGTAAAGAACTTGAATAATTACATACATGTGCATTTCATATGAAGAGGAGCATAACTTTGATTTCGTATTGAAGAATTGGCATACTTTGGGCCTTGATTTTTGCAAAACGATCTTTAATTCATGAAGTATAATGAGTCCTTACATGTTTCTCAAGTTTTGCGCCCAAACGATTGAGTTTTGGTACTTTGGAATGGAGTTTTGAACTTATAACAGCAGTCTGGAAATTCCAAAATTTGGTCGCTTCACTTGAGCGACCAAAGCTTCGCTTGAGTGTAAAATTCAGCCTCCTAGTAGTTTCGCAAACAATTGCACGGTGGCTCGAGCGACCGATTGTGCGCTCGAGCGAACATCCTCTTTCTTAGTACTTGGCTCAAGCGACTGTCAAGCGACCGTCGAGCGTGAAAATTGAGCATCTAATACTTTTACAGACTTTGCAGACCTCTCGAATGACCAAAACTTCACTCAAGCGAACTACCCTGTTTTTCAAAATTTTACAAGTGTTTTCAAAGTGTATTTTTGCATCCTCATTACATCTAAGGCATTCCTAGGCCATAATTAAGCTACAATAATGAGGATAAGAGTTAGAAACACACGTTAAGAAAGAAGAATAATAAGTTTAACGCCAATGGAACGTGTGTTCAAGTGTATCTGTCATGTGTTTGTAGGTCACATATTAACACCCGCCTGGTCGATCTGTTTTGTGCAAGTGATCTGTTCTACCTCTGGAGCTATCGGTGAGTAACGACTCTGTAAAGCTATGTTTGAACTTAAGTATTTTCTAAATAATGTGATATGATCTGTTTTCTGAAATGCAATTTGTGAACCATGAATGAATGTCCAATTTTCTATAACGTAATATGGCATTCTAAATTCATGTGGCCCTTGCCCGGAGGTAACAATACCATGGTTTATGTTCATGTGGCCCTTACCTGAGTGTAATAATACCACAGCCTATGTTCATGTGGCCCTTGCCTGGGTTTAACAATACAATGGCTATATGTGCATAAAGATCTTTGATAGTTCCAATCTTTGGAACTAACTGTTAACCTATATGGTCATCGGTATCGAATATGGTCTTAATGATCACCAACTCTGCACGTGGGTCTTTTGACCAATCTGATCTGTTAGGTAATAGATGTACCACGTATGACTGCTTATGAAATCTGTATAAGCATGTGAATCTGAATCTGTTTTTGATCTGAAATTTGATTTTTTAATCTAATGAGACATCATTCATAAACCCTTTACCTTGTTGTTGTTCATTGGGTTCTAGCTCATTGTATTATTTATGTATGTAGGTGATCAGATACGGGACTAGGCTTAAGTTGTTGCCTGGAGTTCTGTCTTGTCAAGCCAATTGATGTACCTCCCGAGGAGGTTCCCAAGCATTTCTGTGGTCAAGTCAAGTGCACGTGATGTCTGTCTTTATCTTCTCTTTCTTTTGTTAAATAGGACTTTTGTTTAATCTGTATATGAGGCTAAGTCCCTTTCTGTTTGTTTATAAGTGGGTGACGTAAGACAATGATGTATATATACTTATGAATGTGAGAACTCGAATATAAAAATCAAGTAAATAATTAAATAATAATAATATTACAATCTCAAATATTTTGGTGGTGAATCCTAAAGTGCAAATTAAATATTTGGAATGTCTTTTAATTAATTTTAAAACCTAAAATAAATTTATGGTGAAAGTCTTTAATTTAGAGGCAAGGTTTATTATAAATAAAAAAAAATAGAGAAGAGGGTGTGACTTGAACTCTAGACTACAAGGTTAATAAATAAGACTCTTACCATTCGAGTTGCATCTATTTATGTGATCTACACATGCTTTAGGTGTACCCAACCACTAGTATAAAATAAACACAAAACAAAACAAAACAAAACCCTAGCTCTTCTAACAATTTCCCTACCAGCAGCAGCAGTCGCGAGAAAGAAGAGAAACAAAAGGTTGCAACTAATTATGGATGGAATTTGGTGTGTTGTGCTGTGTGTGATCATCAAAGGACAGCCCTCCTAGGTTTTCTTTTCTTCTTTCTTTGTTCTTCATCGTTATTCTATAATTATTTTATTCATTCATGGAGAGGTTGTATGTTTATGTATTTTGTATATATATATATACACTGTTAAGAAATCTGAGGAGCTAAATTTATGTGTAAAGAGTGGGTGTAATTCTTAGTTCAAAAAAATTCTGCACAGAATCACAAACTTTAAAAATCAAGAAACCATATCAAACGGATGAATTTTGAACTGAAATTTTTACAGTAGATTAATTACATATTTAATTTCATATTTGAATTTTTTCATAATTTTTGGAAGTCAAAATCCATATAAACTGATGCGTTTAAATTTGTCCAGAAAACTGGTTTTAAACAGTAAGTTCAAGAGTGTTGTTCTCTTTGGGTATAAATCCAAAAATTATCAAATCAGCGTCATTAGAACCGGTTACTAGTCTAGTTTTGTACATTTTTGGCCATGCATTGATTGCTCCCGTATACTAAGAGAACCATTAATTTGTTTAAAGTGCTGCAGAAAACAACCTGTTTAGATATAATTAATTGTAGCTAATTATTTTGATAAGCAAATCAAGTGCAACCATTTGGGTTTGAAACTTAGGATATATTAGTTGATATCTGGAGGGTTTTAGAATTTTTTGAACAACTTGGAGTGGGTTTTTAATTTTCGAAGTTAGCGAATAGATTGGAAAAACTTGTTTAAAACTTTGTTTTATCTTAAAGTTACTTTTAGTTAAGTTTCGATCAGAACCCATGTCTAGGGTAAATTTAGACCTTGAAGAAAATGAACTTAGGTAATATTTAAGAGTAACAGTGAGTTGGGTTGAGTCGTGTTAGTGCGCTTTAGTTTGAGGTTACTTAGTTCCTATTCTTTAGTATTTTTTTAAATTAGTAGTGACGCGTAGTCTTCATACTTGGTTCAGGGCACTAGTTGGACTTTTATACTCTATTCGAGGATTACATTATTCCGTTTCCAGGTGAGTAGTTTCATGCTACATATTTTTATAAATGTTCCTCTACCCTAAACTGTTGGAAAATCAAATTGTTGTTTCAGGACTAAACTGTTTTGATAAATTATTATATTATCAATGGAATCAAATTATTTCTGAAACATGTGTGAACTTGGCATACTATAAACTATTTTTTTTGATCTCATGTTTATAATGATGAACTACCATGTTTTGCGAAACTGATATGTATTGATTATTGGGACTATCTGTGTATTTAGTACAGGGAAATTATTCCACTGTGTGTGGTGACTCTAGCCACTAGGGAATAGATCCGGGTTGGGCCGTGATGACTCTAATGCTCAACGATTGTAAGGAAAAGACCTAGGTTAAGCTAGGTGACCTTCAATTGAACTGTCTTCGAGAAAAGGCCCAGGTTGCCACCCTGAGGATGACTCTTAGTTCGGTATTGGATCCAACGGGACTTATAGCCTTGAGAACTGTGTGGCATATTACTTGTTATTTTCTTGGTACCCAGAAAATTATTGGTGTTCATGTTGTAATCTGTTTTAAGTGAAAAATGTCATTTATTCTGTTCTTGAGAGACATGAGTATTTTAACTATTGAACTATGGAACCTTCTTTTTGAAATAGATTCTCTTTACCAAACTGTATGCCAATATAGTGTCTGTGATATATATCTTATTTTGGAATTGATCCATGTTTCAAAACTGTATATACTATCCATGTTGCTACTCACTGAGCTATCAGCTAACTTAGTTGTTTACTATTTCCAGCTGTTAGAAGGACTCAGAGTGGACTCATGGCATAGCAGGGACTCGATTGCATGGACCTCTAGGAATCCTTTATTTTAGAGTGTTATGTCAAGTTTGTGCATTTTTATTTTTTTAATTTATTGGGGTTCATTTAGGATTATTTTGATATGTGGGTTGTTGATATTCCATAAGTTTGGATGGTTTTGATTACGATTGATTTTGCCGTTTATAATTATGGCTTGTTACTGGATTGAGTTTTGGTTATTTATTATTGGACTATTGTTTAGTTGTTCAATGTGATTATGGATTCGTGTTTAGGCTTACATGTGCCTTGGGCTCAGGCCCTGTGGGCCACGGCCGGTCATGCCCGGATTTGGGGTGTGACACTTATGACGTCACTATATAAATATATATGTGAATATATGTTTTAAATTTTTTGTCTCATATATGTCTGCACAACTTTATGGGCATTGTATTTTGATATTTGCTTCCGTTAGCCCCTTATTTTGTTAATATGTCTCAGAGGCCTTTGGTAATCTTAGGATTACTGGCCAGTTACAATGCTAAACCTATAAGGGCGGATTTGGATCGTGACAGAACCCCAGAAGCCAAGCTCTCCAACATCAAATTCCACTCACAATGTGTTACCAAACACCCTAAAGATGGGTGCGAAAGAACCTTTAGTTGAGAACACCATGGCACTATCATCCCTTGTTGCTCGAGTTCTTCCATGCAACTTAGCGCATCTTCATCATCTTCTTCTTTTTCTTCATCGCGAGTCTCTTTTGGTCTCATCACCCACAAGAATAGCAGATGAGTTTTCAACAAACCTTGTGCGATTTCCTCCTTTTGTTGCTTTGGTAGGACTATCGTGGTTCCAAACAATATGTAAACCACCGATGATTGGGGCTTCGAGTTCAACCATTCAATATATTCTCTTGATTTTTGAAAGAGGTCACCACCAAACGAAGTATCTGATGGGTCTTGTCCATTTAAGAAAGCCGATGGAATCAAGGGTCCAATTCCAATCAAATTGTAGAGTGTTTAGATACGAATCCAACCTAAATGGTGCCTTGCAGAGGAGTTTGTGATCTTAATCCTTCCATGTTTGCCACTTCACTGACTATGTATAGGGATCGAGCTACCTGACAGCTCACTGGGTCAAGGGGCAGCCCCCCAAAGCAAAATGCAGTCGAAGTTATTTGACCGCTCGAGTGGTCATTTGTTCGCTGGAGCGGTAAATGGCATCATCCAATACTTTTGCAAAGCATCCAAACTTCTGAGAGCATCTTATATGCGCTCAAGTGGTGGAGTCTTGGCTCGAGCGATGGGCATATGTTTTAATGAGTTCGCTCGAGCGATGAAGTGGTCACTTGAGCAATCAGCCTATATGTTTTGCACCGCCTTTAGTCACATTGGTCAAGCGGTGAAAAGTGCGCTCGAGCGGTCTGCGCAATTCTATTTTCTATAAAGTGCGTTGTTTGCTGTTTTTAGGGTTTGAGCTACCTAGATTTTCAAAGAGGAAGAAAAATCAATTTGTTTTATATTAGAGGGAGCTTTATAAGTGTTTTCTTGATGATTTAAGAGTAATGAATGGATCCATAAACTTTATATCAATATTATCAAGAGATTTGTTTATTTATTTTATTCACAAAAGAGAGAGTTATTCTTCGGTGGATTCTAAGGAACTTGGGTCTGAAGCTTTGGTGGATTCTGGAGTGGCTCATCATCGTAGATTCACCGTTGGAAAAGAAAATTTTGAGTGAAGACGGTGGTTGAAGAGGCACATTGGGATTGGTTCAATTCAAGCGTGGATTTGCTACGTAATTGAGAGTACACTTGTGTAATTTTTTGTCTTCTTAGTGGATTGTTTTGTGGCTTTGGCTCGTGGGTTTTTTTTTTTTCTTAATCACAATTGGAGATGCTCCAATAGTGATTTTTCCATGTTAAATCGTTGTATCAATTTATCTTTGATTGTTTGATTGAGATTATTATTCGTTGTTTAAAATTGAAATATAATCACAAATCAATTTCTTGGAGATTTGAGATTTTTCAACATAAATAACAAATAGAAACAAAGAAAATGAAAACATAACCAAATGAATCCTTGTATTGAAAATTGAAGATGATACAGATGTCACTATGTATTAAAATTATGGTAATTTACAATATATTTGTAAAACTGTTTCTAGGTTTTTGGACAAGATAGCCGTCAAAGGAACTCCAACACAATATGAAGAACCAAAAACTTTAAATCCATGGAAAATTTGCAAGGTCACTCAAGTAGAAAATCCAAAGATCGTACTAGGCATGGTTCTAATCTTTTGTTGCACAATTTTTATGACCCTTTGCCAAGCTCAGCTCTAAACCTTCTTTGTCCAACAAGGTCTAACCATAGACACAAGGATGACCAAATCTTTCAAGATCCCACCGACTTCCCTTCCCATGATCCCTATTGTTTTCCTTATCATCATAGCCCCTGTTTATGACCAAATAGTTGTACCCATCATCCCGTAGAATCACCGGTCACCCCACTGGCATAATTCACTTGCAACGTGTTAGGGTTGGCCTTTTGCTCTCTTCCTTGTCAATGGCAATAGTCGGACTAGTGGAAGTGAAGCGAAAAGGGGTTGCGAGAAACCATAATATGCTCAATGTGCTCCCAGTGGTCCAACCAGTGCCCATTAATGTCTTCTGGCTATCATTTCAGTACTTCATATTAAGTATTACAGACATGTTGGCATACATTGGACTTCTTGAATTTTTCTACTCACAAGCACCAAAATGCTTGAAATCGATCTCTACTTGCTTTTTGTGGAGCTCCATGGCTGTTGGGTATTTTCTGAGCTCCATTGTCATAGACATAGTGAGCAGTGCAATGAAGTGCATAACCAACAATGGAGGTTGGTTAGCGGGAAACAATTTTAATAGGAACCATTTGAATCTCTTCTACTAGTTGCTTTCTATATTAAGCTTGATTATTTTCTTCGTCTATTTGTTCATTGCTAAGAGGTACAACTATAGGCAACAGAGTCTTGAGGTTCCAAGTGAGGATAACAAGGAGTTGAAGACACTGAACTATTTGAGAAGCCACATTAAATGATATTAATGATTAAGGTCTTTATATCTGTCTTCATTTTATTTGTTTGTGTTTGTTTGATGTTGATGTAGAGTGTATCGTTACAACTTCTTTGTTCCTACTATGAAAGATAGAAACAATAAATATAGTCCTATGTATACAAATGTAGTGTAAATCCCATCATTTACATTGTTGTCATCAAAATGTTACTTCATTTGAACTGAATGTTTTGGAACGAAATAAAGAAAAAGAAAAAGAAAAGAGTAAATTAGAACTCCCCTCACTAAATTTTTTTATACATAGCTCCTAAAACAAACTAAACAAAGAAAATTGATCTAAACAAAATATTAACAAAGGAATTGGGTTATGGTGGTGTAACTATCGAAATATCCACATCCATGAGGGAAGGAAAATGAATTTACAATGACAAGTTCATTTACCATCAATTGTCACCTTTGGGTATCTTTATTGCAATAGTTGTATGCAACACCACAAATTTCATTGCCAATGATTTCTCACAAGAACAAGAAGCAATGATGAGAAACACAAAAACAAAAAAGAAAAAAGAAAGCATGATGGGAGAGAATCATATGCACCTCCAGAGCTACACAAATAGAAGAAAGACATAAAATAGAAAATGTTCAACTACTCGCAAGACAGTTGTTTTTTTTTTTTTTTTTTTATCGGAAAAAAAGAAACTTTATTGAAGGAAACAAGCGCACATTACATATGTGAACATATCAATATAGAAAATACAAGAACAAACAACTTCATAGCATTCCTTCCTAATCCCAACTATTTTGGCACCAAGAGGGATAACTAGTTGTGTGCTAGCACAAGTCAAGAAGTTGGTGAGAAACCAACCGAAAAAACCCAGAAAAACAACCGCCAAGAGAGCTACAACCAACTACCTAACCCCCACTGTTAAACCTATCAAGTAAATTACATCAGCCTTTGAAGGACTACAACCTCTGATCCTTCTCAAAATCCTTAATTAGCCCAATCCTTTGATCCTCCTTTGCTGCCTTGAGTAAGATCTTAATTGTTGTAAATTATACACGACATCATTGACAGAATAATGCACCCCTATTGAATTATATTTCAACCATAGAGCAATTCTAATTTTTACCAATTCACCAAGTGCCTTGAAATCTAGTTGAATTCCCTGAAACAAACACCCATTTCTGAGCTTCCACATAGACCACATGACAGCAAAAGGAATGGACTGCCATATCCTCCTTTCAAATCTATTCAATCTTATACCAGACCACCATTCCAAAAGACCTCAAATAGAACTAGCAAGACACAAAGAGTAGAAGAATCCAAGCGCCAAAACCTCCAATTTTGAGTGACATAACAATATCACAAAGCTAGAAAATCATGTGCAACAAGCACCCAAAACAACAAGATCAATCAAAATGACAAGATGCAACATATCAATTGTAATAGAAAATTCCAATCACCACAAGATCACACACAACAGATTAACCCCAAACTAGTAAGATGAAGCAGGGATTAAACTACAAGACTAGAAAACCAAATTAAAAATAATTAAAAAACCACTAAAAACCATGAATGAAATGAAAACCTAGCAAAGCCTAACGAAGAAACCAACCAAGCAAACATGACAAAGTGTTATATGTTGAAGAAGATAATATCAGACAACCAATTCATCAATTGAATGGAGTGAAAATTTTGTTTTCCATTTTACCAAAAGAACTTTGAATTTAATAGATTCAGTCACCTCAATCCAATTTAGGTTAACATTGTCAAAAACCTCCTATTCCTAGCAAGCCAAATTGTCTAGATAATGGCTAAGGGAATCATTTCCCAAACCAACTTATTAATCTTCTTAAATTTTGAATCATTCCACTGGATTAGAAGGTCCTTGAACAAAATAGGAGAAACCCATTACAAACCCACCAATTCATGCACACAGACTAGACTTTCCAAGATTTCAAACACATTAATTAATAACACGTGATTATGTGATTTGAACTCTTTTACCATAGAAGTAGTAACAACCAAGACTCTGACAAATTAAATTAGTAAATCAATAGTCAAAATTGTGTGCCCCCAAGCTAACTAACCAAAAATTGAATTGGTGGAGGCTCAATAGTTTGCCAAACGAACAAAATTGTTTTCACTTGAGCGCCCAAAGAAGACACAATTAAATTGTACAAAGTGAACATAAATTTGACTTGAAGAATTGTCTTTCTAGACCAAGGAATCTATCTTGTTAATATTCACAATTTGAAGATGTTCAACCTCTTCATACTTCTAAGTGAACCAGCTTCTCTTGAACAAAAACACCCAAGTCATTCCATCAATCTTTCTGTCCATAATCTCTACCAAAGTCTCTTCCTTGTTTATACCTAAACTCAAAAGTCTTAGAAATAAAGACATAAGATAACTCTCCCCAACCAAACATTTTTGCAAAAACCAACGTTATTCCCATTGCCTATAGGAAAATAAATGTTAGCATGAAACATATTACCGTTGACAAGTTAACTGTGAATTTCGTAACAGGCTGCCATAAACCATCATCATTTCCATACTTCAACACTAGTAGTTTCCTCCAAAGAGAATTCTTCTGCATGGCAAACTTCCACCATCATTTTAATAGGACTTCATTCATAAGATTGATCTTTTTGAGACTTAATCTCCTATATCCTTCTTGAAAATAACTCTTTCCTAATTAACTTTGTCATGACTAGGCAAATTTAAAATTTTAATTAGTGTATTAGAGGCCTAAATAATAATCACTAACATACTTGGAGACACGTGATCATCCTAAAATTTGGGCATTGCATCATACTTTATAAGTATCTTTAAATACAAATTAGGGATATTCTCTATTTATTACTTTAGAAGCATGTTCGGGCTTACTTTTGAAAGGATATGACTAGCATGAGTTGTGTTTCATGATTCTAGCTATTTCCTATGTCTGATTCTTTGTATGGCCTTTTCCATGATTATAATGCTCTCTAGTTTCTCCTTTTGGTTTTTGCTTCAGAAAATCATGCTCTTATGACAAAATCACATTTTTTTTTGTTAAAATTTTATTTTGGCATCAAACCCTAAGAATTATTCCATCCATGAGATTCGATGAACAATGATATGCATATTGCCATGATTTGCTTACTTTTGAGTTGGAAAACATGAGATTTAGGCTTTTAAACTTCAAACCTTCAAAAGTGCACTCCTTGTTATATTTAGGCCTATTTTGGGAAGGTTACATTTTAGTAAAAAAGCAAAAAAAAAAAAAAATCTAAAAAAATGAACTCTAATCTGTACTTTTCTGAATATCTTTTCATAAAAACTATTAAAAAGTCAATTCTCAAAACAACCCTCAATGAACTTTGTGTATAGATCTTGTTGAATAGCTAATTTGAGAAAATGGTAAATTAAATTGTGTTAAATTTTGGGAAAATGACTTAGTTAGCTTGGTAATGATAAAATATGATTTAGCTAAAAAGTTAATATGATTTAGAGCTAATTTTTTTTTTTTAGTGTATTTTATAAGTTGGTTTGGCTACTGTGGATATTACGCCTTTGAGTGCACCCATACGCCGGATTTGACTATTTCAAAGTCGAGTGTAAACAATTGTGATCTATAATGGCAATGAATTGTTTATCTCACAATATCGTTTTATCCCGTAAGTTGTCAAAATAGACTGATTCACATAAAGGAGCCGCAATCAAGTTTTTATGGGAAACTAAGAAATCATTTAACTCCATTTAATTTAGGCACTGATGTGTCACAACCAAAAGAGTTGGTTCGGGAGTTTAGGTACAAGAGATAAAGGTTATTAATGTGAGCATCCCCCTTGCCCAATCAAATGATTGACTCTACTAATTCTAGTTTATCAAATTTATAACTTTGTTAGACTCTCATGAACTCAATTATTAACCCTAATCTCTTAAACTAAACTAACATCTTTGTGATTGAGTTTTCGTTTGGAAAGAGCTAATTTAGTCTGACCTTTTAGCTAATTTAGCCTAGCCAAAATTAGTTCCGTTTGGGAAGCACTTTTGGCTCCTTTTTTTTTTGGATGTGATGATTGTAAAAGAAAAAGTGAAATGATTATGATTTAGATGTAACATTTTAACACTACAACAAAATTGAATTTTTATGGCATTACATTGACGACATATAGTAAATGCAAGATGTATTTTTTTTATTTTTACGACTTTCTTTTTTTACATGTTGTAAATAATATCCTAATTAACAATGGCATGTTAATTGCCTACGCTGTTAATACTAATAATGATGATTTTTTTTATGACTTGTAATGTTAGTCGTAAATAATGAAACTTTCTATGACATGCGTAAGATATATTATTAATATATCAAATATACATGACACACATATACTAGCCATTGAATATACGAAAATGCCTCATACACCCAGCTGGGGGTGACCCCCAGTGAGGTAGCGCCCTGTGATTGGGTGAAAAAAACAGTTTTTCCTTTTTTTTTTTTTTTTTTTTTTTTTTATGTTTCCAGCGAATGGGAGCTTGACAGCTCACTGGGTGTATGACCCCCACTGGGGGTCGGAAGCGGGATTGTTGAATATATTTTACTTTACACGGCATGTAATTAGAGATGGCAATTTGAAACCGGCCCGACGGGGATCCCCGATCCCGACCCCGATTTAAGCGGGTTTTCCCCGAAAAATACCCCCGCGGGGATGGGGATGGTATTTAAAACTTAATCCCTGAACAGATTCGGGCCGGGGACGGGGATCAGTGTTCAAGCCCCGGCCCGTCCCCGGCCCCGGCCCCGTTCCCCGGCCCGATTTTTCCCCAAAATGAATTTACTAATTTACCCCTATATATATATATACACATACACACAAACTAATCTAATTTCCCCGTTTGTTCCTTCCAGAGCCCCGTCTCTCTCCCTCACTCTTCACTCTACTCTCTCTCTCGCTCGCTCTCTCTCTCTTCTACTCGGTCGTCCTCCTCCGCCGATCATCACAGTGCCGAAACCTCACCTCATCTCAGTGTCGAAACCTCCCTCGCACCTCTCCGCGACGCCGATGGTTCTCCTCGGTCGTCCTCCTCCGCCGATCATCCTCCTCCTCCGCCGATCGTCCTCCTCCGTCGTTTTCTTCCGCCGATCGTCCTCCTTCCTCCGTCGATCGTCGTCCTCATGTATGTAGGTATATAGATTTTTTTTAAAAATTTTGTTTGAACGAATACAGATCTGTTCAACAGATCTGTTTGTGTATACATAATTTTTTTTTTTTGGGAATGAAAACAGATCTGTAACAGATCTGTTTGTGTATACAGATTTTTTTTTATATTTTTTTTGAACGAATATAGATCTGTAACCGCGTCTCTCACTCCCTCTCGTCTCTCATCCCTCCCTACAAATCTGTTTTTTTTTTCAGATCTGTTTTTTATTTTTTTATTTTTTTTTGTTTTGATGATGATGATGATGATGATGATCATCTTGTTGTTGTTGTTGTTGTTGATGATGAATATTGTTGCATTTTCTGAATTTTTTTTTTTGGTCGGGGAATGGTCAGGGTTGGGGAAACCCGATCCCCGTTGGGGGGCGGGGACGGGGGTGGTGATAGGTCCCCCGTCGGGGATCGGGGCCGGGACCAGGGAAAATTCAACCATCGGAGATCGGGGACGGGGAGGGTGATCCCCGGACCCGCCCCGCCCCGCCCCGCCCCGCCCCGCCCCGTTGCCATTCCTACATGTAATTGCTATCGTGGAAGGTAAGGTAAGCACGAAAGTAAAACACTCGAGCGCCAAACACCAAAAAAAAATATATTTAAAAAAAATGTCAAAATATACCCAAACAGCTCATATGCAAAGCTTGCACCTCTCGCTTCCACACACCAGGATCCCAAATCTTATCTCTCTCTCTCTTTTCCTCCTTTTTCTTCTTCAAAATCTCTCAAAATTTTCATTTCAGTCGATTGGTTTTGAGTTATGTAGGCAGATCAGATAGTGACAAACTTGAGACCAGGTGGCAGTGCTGCTACCCAAGGCAGCAAATTCGCGTTCGGACTCAGTTTCACATCTTCTGTGTCCTCTGATTCCCTCCCTCTACGCTCTCATGGCTATTTCAAGGTTCCGAACTTAACCCTAAACTTTTTCCCTTTTTGTAGATCATTGGGGTTTTCAAAATTCAATTTTTTGGGGGGTTGTTGTTGTGGGTTCAATTCGATATGGGTTTTCCACTGTCTTTTGTGTTGAATGATTTCAAAAATTATTTTATTGAAATGTAATTAACATGGATTTTTTTAATTTTCATAATAACAATAATAATAATTATTATTATTATTTGTTTGAATTGTCGTTCTTCTGGGTTACTGATTTTTGCAAAATGCTAAAGACAGTGGCCTAGGTTAAAGCTGAAAAATGTGTAAAATGTATAAAATATGTAAAATGTGTATTAAAAATTTTAACTTTTTTTGGCATTATGTGAAGACCCTTGGTTTTTATTTAGTGAAGATTAAGGTAGCAATTTGGGTTAAGTTCAAGCTAAATGTGAAATTTTATTCAGTGAATGAAATTATTTACAATTTGCATAAGATAAGGGACACTATGCCAAAGATTAGGTGTATACCCAATCTTTTTCCTCCCAAACACACATTAATGTGTACTAATTGGGCACTTTTTTTTTTTTTTTATAAGGGAAAGGGCTTGAGTTTTTATAAGAACTATTCTATATTATTAGTTGGGTGTGTGGTCGATCATTTTTGGGTTGACTTATGGTAACAACAGAGGATGTTATGAGGTGTTGGTTGGGAGTTGTTGAATGGTTTGGTCTTGACTTTTTGAAGGTTGCTACCTGGTGCACATGAGTATGGGGATATTGGGATGCTATTTGATTATCAGTTGGATGCCCCCGATGTGGCTTGATTTTATTGTTTTGTAGCTTTGATATACTAATTCTGTTGCGTTGATTTTATTGGTTGGTTTCTCACCAACTTGGTGTGGTGCTAGCAAATGATCGGACTTATTGTAGCTTGACTTTCTACGCTCCTTTCGGAAGGCGAATAAGCCTACAGTTTGGACTCCACTTGTGGTTCTAAATCTAATTTCACAAGTGCAATGTGAAATAATGAAAACACAAAAAGAGTCCAAATCCGACAATTCTTTTTGGAAAATCAATGTTTGAATCAAGTGCTAAAAATGGACTGCTTTGCTAGATTATAAAGTCGCCACCTAAATATTTTTGGGAAACTTAGGAAACCCGAGACTCGTGCCAAAGGCCATTAATCCGTCATCACCAAAGTGTCCAGGCTTGAGAAGTTAGGTAAGAGAGGGGAAGGTCATGAATTAAGCACCCCACTCGCCCGATCAAAGATCGACCTCTACTAATCATGATGATTATATGCTCTTGTTCCGATTATTAGCCATTCTTTACTATGTGATTCACACACAAATATAGACTAATTTGCAAGAATTGGAACATTTGATTTCATGTTTTATTTGAAATTGTTTTGTGAATTTGCCACTTGAAAAAGTGGGCTTAAAATAGACATTAATCAAACTATCTCAATTCAAGCAACTAGCTTTTATCTACAGGCCTTCAAACAATTATATCATTTAAGTAATTAGCCTCATGGTATTTAGGCTTTGAATATGGTAACACAAACATCCGATGCAAGATGCTAAGACATAAAAACTCACCTAGTACTCCGAGCCAAAAATAGGGGTAAGAGTTAGAAAAATATTCATGTTCTTAACTTACACAACATGACTAATGCGACGCATGCATTATGTATTTTTATAGGCTCGGCTATGATCATGGCATATGATTTCATTCAAGACATGCGTGAGAAAACATATTCAAGTAAACGATTTTGAACATTTGATATTTGCTTAACATGATGAGCTGAACCTTGGATGCATGCAAGACAAATAGACTCAAAGCATAAGAATGCTAATGAAATGTGATGCCCTATACTAACCATCGTAAGCAAGTAAGTAAAAGGGAGAAAGACGTGGAGTAAGAAGACATACACATTATTACAACATTGCTCTCGTGTAAGAGGGTGTGAATCAAAGTGCGAAAAGTACGAATTAAACTAATTATTACAAAACCGAATGAATAAATAAGCAAGGCTAATTAACTAGCTAACTATGTTATTACAACAAGGATGACCAAGATAATAAACTAGCTCTCTAAGCTAAGTAACTACAACAATTACAAATAAACAATAATAATAATTACAACACCTAATAATTAACGAGACTAATTACAACAAACAATATTAAATTAAATTAATTACAACGATCACAATGTAAGTGAGGATGCGCTAGAATTGCATGCATGCACATGTACAATGTTCAAGAACAGCTCTGTCTGCCCCAAGCTTGTTCTGTTTCACCTCAGTCACTGCCCTTTGTTTTCTGCAAAAATACACTGCTGACCAAACATTGAGGGCTGACCGACCCTCAATGAAGCCCGGCCGGCCTTACTAGAGAAGGTCGGCCATGCCTCAATTTTGTGCAAAACTCTGTTTTGTGTTCTGAAGTGAAAACAGTGCAGATAGAGTTGTTCAAGCCCTGTTTGTCCCTTCCTTCATTTTTTGTCATGGAAAAGCCTCAAGAGAAGGTTAGAATTGTCTTCAAAACCATCAATGAGCAAATTGATTGCTTGATGATTCTGGATACAATTTTGGACAAAAAAAAAAAAAAAAATCAATGAAATGCAATGAATATGACCCCTCCTCCCTCTTTATCATGGAATCAACTCAAAGAGTGTGGTAGAGATGCTTCAAGAATCATCAAAACGCCATGAATTAGCAAATGATCACTTTTGACTCGACAAACTTGGCATAACGTCCGACTAAGTCTAAGCAAGATGACTCATTTTCTTGATGTGTTTTAGTTGCTTTTAAACCAATTCTTTTAGTCATTTCCAATCTTTAGTCCATTTATCTAAAGTGATGATTAAGTCCTCTAAAAGAAGAGAAGCATCAAATGGGAAGTAATTCTCAACATGAAAGAGAGATTACACCGTTGACAATGAATCTCCGTAGAGATTAAGCCATTAAGCGTGAATCTCTAGTTCATGTGTTGAATAACCATTAACCAATTGAAACAACTCTCAAATGAAAAAAAGGAGTGGCAAGTTAATTCTTAAAATGAAGTTATTACCATGGAAATTAAACAAAGAAAGGCTAAGAACAACATTATACAAGCTATGTACAAAGATTGATGCTACAACAAATGAACTAATCAAAGCTTGAACCAATTAAATAGAGTAGGACAGCCTTAAAACAGTCTATGATAAGCCCAAAATAGTGGCTGAAAATGTAATAAAAGAGCTCAAAAGCTAAACAAAAGGCAAAGGTAACAAGGCTATGTAAGCAAGAACTAGGAGGGATGGCCAACCCCTCCAATTTCAAGACTTCAAATCATGTTATTGGCCTTAGTTCAACTCTGAAAATCAGTTCAAAAATCAAAGAAAAAGAGTGTAAAGGAACCAAGGGTTGAGCTATAAAAATAGGTGCAAGTAAGGTTGTCAACCTTACCACCTTTGGTAGCTTGTCCAAACCCAAGTTCCCACACTTAAAATAGATATAAAACATCCCAAGAATAGAAGAAATAGATAGAAATGAAGTAAACAAAAGCAAGAATGAAAGTTACAAGCTTATACCTCTCAAAATGGAGTAAGCTTTGGTTGATGATCAAACTCACTCTTGACACACTCTCAAGCTTGAATTATGCTTCTCAAGGGTCAACCAAGGCTCTAAGATGATGAGTTAAGGTTGTGTATGGTGTATATAGATGATACAAGGTTGGTAGGTTAACTCAAAGGTAGCTTGCAATGGAAGAAGGAGGAAGGAGAAGCTCTCTCTATGTGTATAAGCTTTCTTTTAATTGTTCAACCCCAAAAACAGAGGTATATGGTTGTATTTATAGAATTTGAGCACAAAAGGTGATAAATATCTTCAAAAATGGACAGCTGGCGGCCTTCCGCCTAGAACAGTGTTTCTCGTTACTGAAGGCCGATCGGCCCTCAATAGCCATGGCCGACCCTCAATGAGGCGCGGCCGAGCCGCAATGAATTCCCCTGTTCCTGTTTCAGCCTCAACACAGGGTGGCACAAGGTGTACAAAGGGATTTCTTGGGTATGATCAATAGGAATATGGAAGGTTTGGGGTTGTTTCGAAGCTAAACAAGGCTTCTTGGTTGAGACCTCGAATCACACACAATACCACTTTCATCATCGAGTGTTCTTAGTAAAGCGCTCGAGCCTCGCGGGTGGTCAAAAATGGGGTGTCTACAGTTACCCCTCTTTGACAAAGCTTGAAATCATAAAATGACATGATTGAATGTCAAAGCCCAGAGACGACCTATTTGACGAGGCCGCACGGCTCGGGCAAGAAATCAAGGCATAAATGCGAAAATTGAACTCGAGGGCAAAAATGCAAAAATGAAATGCAGCAATTAACTTATGATCATGCAATGAAGCAATGTAATGAAACAAAATGCAAATGAAGCAATGAAACAATGCTATAATCGAGACAAGAATGCAATGTTTGAACGACAACGTAAATCAAAGCAAAATAGACCTCGTTGTATCTCACACGGAACGAAGCAAATAAATAGGCACACTTTGCTTGAAAAACACAAAGGGACCACAAACCAACATACGTCTCATGTAGAAAGGATGTAAGAAAATGCAAACCTAACTACGCCTCACATAGAAAGGGAAAAGGGCGACGTAACCATTGAGCGTACCCGAGGTCTCAACTGAGATCCTAATGCGTTGCATGCAAGAGGAGGAAGGGTGGTGTGAAGAAATAGGCGCACCTGCTATTTTTAACTGAGGATATAATCCTAACGTGTCACACGCGAGAGGAGGAAACGTGTTGTGAACAAGCAGGCGCACCTGCTATTTTTAATTGAAGGTACAATCCTAACACGTCACACGTGAGAGAAGGAAAGGTAGTGTGAACACCGAGCGCACCCGATGTTCTTAACAGAAGGTACAATCCTAACGCGTCATGCGCGAGAGGAGAAAAGGTGGTGTGAACATCGGGCGCACCCGATGTTTTTAACAGAAGGTACATTCATAATGCGTCACACGCGATGGGAGGAAAGGTGGTGTGAACACTAGGTGCACCTGATGTTTTTAACTGAAGGAACAATCCTAACGCGTCACATGTGAGAGGAGAAAATGTGGTGTGAACACCATGCACACCCGATGTTTTTAACCGAAGCTACAATCCTAACGCGTCACATGCGAGAGGAAAGATGGTGTGAACACTGGGCACACCCGATGTTTTTAACTGAAGGTACAATCCTAATGCGTCACATGCGAGAGGAGGAAAGGTGGTGTGAACACTAGGCGCACCCGATATTTTTAACCGAAGGTACAATCCTAACGCGTCACACGCGAGAGGAGGAAAGGTGGAACAAAATCACACAAGCAGGAATCAAAACAAACAAAGCGGTGGGAAAGCTAATTCATCAATGTGTTGAAACAATAAATGCAACATGCCGTGCTTAAATGTGGTTGTGAAATGGATGATGATTTTACTGTGGCACGAATGAGTTCAACTGGAATTCCTCTAAATGAACCGCACATACAATATTATGTGGTTACAGAACCTAATAGAAGGAACTACGATTTTAGACAAACCAAATTATAAACTACGCGGAATAGTTTACACCTTAGTTGCACGAAGCGGGAGCGGGGGCGGGAGCGGGAGCGGGGAAGCGTGAGCTGATAGAAGTTTCTTAGGTTGGGAGCGCCTCGGGAAGCGATAATATATATATATTTAATAGTTATTTCTAAAATATATTTATTATATTAAGGTGAGTTAAATAGTTATTTTTAAATATATTTATTATTTTTATCTTAGGTATTATTTTTATAGATAATATTTTAAATTTATTTATATATATTTTTTAATTTTTAATTGATATATATTATAAATAAAAAATAGTAAAATAATAAAATATGTTAAAAAACAGTAAAATAATAAAAAATAGTAAAATAATGATTTATTTTATAAATCTTATTAGATTTTTTTTTATTATATTTGATTTAATTAGATTTATTATATTATTATATAACAAATTATATTATTTATTATATTATTATATTATTATTATATAACAATACAAATTATATTATTTATTATATTTATAGGTTAGAAACGGGAGGGGGGAAGATAGAAACACATCGACAAGAAAGAGAGAGAGAGAGAGAGAGAGAGAGAGAGAGAGAGAGAGAGAAGAAGAAGAAGAAGCAGAGCAGATCGAAGGCGATCGATGGCCATGGCGTGTCAAGACGATCGAAGGCGAGAGCGAAGAGGAGTAGATCGGGAGCAAATCGTGAGGCGAGAGCGAAGAGGAGTAGATTGCGAGCAGATCGTGAGGCGAGAGTAGATCGCGAGGTTTGTCTTCTCACTCTCTCTCCTCTGTCTCTCTCTCCTAGGGTTTTTGTTCTTCACCAACGATCCTATCTTGGCTAGGATCGCGTTTCTCTCTCTACGGAAACGCGATTCCTACACGTTTCTTTCTAAGAAACGCGGAATCGCGTTTCTTACGAAGATTCGTCACCTGTTAGGACGATTCCTGCAACTAAGGTTTACACAAATTAAAAGCTTTGAATGAATGAGTTTAAGCAAGTAAACTTTAAATAAATCTAATTAAAAAAAAAAAAACCAAACACAAAGGTACTTATATAATTAACCAAAAGAAATACTTTCCTTTCTTTTTACATTTCTTTTCTCTCTTGTTGTTTTCTTTCTTCTCTATCTTATCTTCTTGTTTTTTTTTCCTTCCTTTTTTTTCTCTCTCTTCTTTTTCTTGTCTCTTTTCCTTTTCTTTCCATTCACTGTTTTTTTTTTTTTGAACCCTCTTATTTTCAAATCCATAAAACAAGAAATAAAATAACAGAAAGGAAGAGAAAGAGGGAAAGGACAAAACTGTGCTGTGTTGTCATTGAGGGCCGGCCGGGCCTCAATGAATCACGACCGGGCATTGAAACAGTCGGCCAGGCCTCAATAGTGATAGGGGCAGTTTTGGTCTTTTCTCACGACTTATGTGTTTAAAACAAACCTAAACCCTATTTCCTCATACCTCCTTGCCCAAAATCACTTCCTCTCTCTTTAGCTTTCCTCTTTCTCTCTAGATTTCCTCTTTTCCTTGTGTTTCCCAACAAACCTCGCCACTTTTTCTTCGAAACCCTTTCTCCCCTCTACATTTTGAACCGATTGGATTTTGATTCGGCCAAGTTTTCGGTTTCTCATTGTTTTTGCTTTGTTTCTCACAAGTTTTCTTGTTTTTTTGGGGACTCACTCTTGTGTTTTCATTTTACACTCTGATTTTCTCTCTACTAGGGTTTAGCCCCCCACATTTTCTCACTTTCTCTTCATTTCCCCTATTCTTCTCCATGGCTAGTGATGAAGTTCCCATTTCGGACCCCGCCATTGGTATTGGGGCTACTCTAGGTGAAGACATGGAGGTCGAGGATGCTCCCACGTTGCCTCCCCTCGTTGATCGGCCATTTGACGCGGCCACATATAGACTATGCACACATGCTTCACCTCCAGGTGGGATTTTGAGATTCGACCACATGTTTGTGCCTTCTAGAATGTCCACCTCCGGTTTTGGTAGGTGGGATGACGTAATGTATATGCTATGGTTGAAGGTAGGCAGTAATGTATGGATGTGGTTAATATTTTTGGGTGGGGGGGCTTGGTTATGTGTAGGAAGTGGGTTGGTTGTTATGTTGGGCTTGGAAGGTGGGGCAATAACTTTGTTGTCAATGAGATCCTGGATCTCATGACGTAGACGGTAGCACGTTTGTGGAATGGCCATATTGTTGGTGGAAGATATAATATTGGGTAGGGTCGTGTTTGGGTGGTAATGGGTCTAGAAGCGGACAAGGATCAAGGGGCTTAAGATTTCTCTTTTGCATTAACAGCTTGAGGGCATGGGTTGGGATCATATGGAGGGGGGTAAAGACTCTACGGTTTCGGGGTGGACCGGTACTTTGTGAAGCTTGTGAGGTTGTGGCAGTAGCAAAAGGATCAACCATCTTGGCCGTTGTGACGACATTGCTGACATCTACAGGCCGCGGAATAGTGCTACTGCTAGCATTGGTATTCCGAGAGATCAACCTTCTTGCGAGTTCATTTGTTCGATAGATGATACTGTTTTTGAATGCACTCTCGATCTGGACCCCCAACTCATATAAGGAAGCAAACGTGGACAACGGTGCCACCATTATTCTCTGTAGCATGTCTGGCTCTAGGTTTTGGACCACTAGTCGGACTTGTTTTCTCTTGGCAGGCTTATTTGTCATTTGGGCTGCCTTGGCTCTCCACCGGGCGACAAAATCAATGAATGATTCTTTGGGGTTCTGGGTAGTAGCCTCCAGCTCACTAATGATTACTTCTATCTGGGTGTTATATAAGTATTGATTGACAAATGCCTTAGATAGCTCCTCCTAATTTTGCTTTGTAGAGTTCTCCAACTTAGTGTACCAAATGGCCGCCACATCAGACAGGCTTCTCCCAAACAACGAAAGCTTTTGTGCTCGAGACAAACCCATGGGCCTTAATACATCCGAAAACAATTGGACATGTATGATCGGATCCCCACTTCTGTCGAATCTGTCGATGTGTGGCATCTTAAATTTCTCTGGTAATCTGATCAAAGCCTTAATGTACCCATCTTTGATATCAGGAATAAAGTTGAAGCCCTGGGATTTCTTCAACGCTTTCTCCAATCTAGCAATGTTGACCAAGGATGGATCAATTTCATTGATATTGAAAGGAAAAATCCCTAGAGGAGGTTGAACCAGAGGAGGATAAGTTGGAGTTGGGGAAAACATGTCCTGAGGATTTGGGACTGGTAGATTTTTTGCTGGCGGGGGTAGATTCGGGTTTGGCTGAGCAGTAGGGTGTAGACACCCCATTTTTGACCGACCTTAAGACTCAGACATCATCGATTGAGTGCTCGGTGATTGCGCATGTTGTGCTCGTTCTGAGGTTACAGAGTCTCGGCTGAGAGCCTTGCCTCCGGACTTCGGGACTCTTTTGTGCTTTGCCTTGGTTTGCGAACCAGGTTCTATTTTCTCTTCCCGAAGGGAGGGAGAGGTCTCGTAGACCATCTCTTAGTGGCCGTAGGCTACTTTTCGTGGTTGCAGACCACTGTTCCCGTTTGGAGACCAGTTTTCGATTTTCGGAGCCGTCGGCCGTGTGCCTCGGTTTGGGACCGCTTAACTTTCTCCGTTTGCTCCGGTTTTTGGCACACACCTTGTTTCCTCTCTGTAGAGGGACATTGTGGCCCGAGAGACCACCTTCGTGGTCGCATGCCACTTTCGATGCTTAACAGTCAGTTTTCGGGGCACCCAACTACGCGTTTTGGACCCCGAACCCTCGTTTTGCATCCGTCTTGGTTCATTTTTGGCATGGACTCTATTTTCATTGTTTGGAAGGTGGTACAAGGGTGGGAGACCACCTTTTCTCCTTGGAGACCACCTTTCTCTTCGCCGGCCGATTTTCTTGACGGGTAACTGGTCTCCCTCACTTTTGGGCCATAATTGCTGGTCTCCCACCACACCACTAGCTTGCATTCAGTTGGGAGACCACCAAACAAGGCTGCTGACCACCTGACCCTTTTGACCCTGGTCGGCCGACCAGGGCAAGTGGTCGGCTGACCACTTGAACTGGTCGGCCTACCTCTCCCAGTCTTGTCTTAGTGAGTTCGTTCCAGCTGTGCCAGCTGGGAGGCACAGACTGGATCCTCCATACACGTGTATGGAGGATCTTCCACCTTGGTTTAAAGCTTCCTGGAGAAGCTTTAGTCCCTCTTGTCTATAAAGGAAGGCCTCCTCTTCCTTGTAGAGGGTTCAGAATTTGGCTGAAGCATACACACATACATCTCCCCCTTGTCTCTATATTTTGTGTTCAAAAGTGCTAAGTTCTTGCCCCTTTTGCACACTACCTCTTAGCCTAACACCTCCAAAACCAACCTAAGCTTCTTGGAGGGTCTTGAGAGGTCCTAAGGAGCTGCATTTTTGGTCCATAAGCTGCTAGAGTTGCTGAGCTACAAGGGTAACACCCTATTCCCTCTTTTGAGCTTTATTTTGCTCCATCTTTTAGCCATACTTGCAAGTATTTTTGAGCTTTAGTGTAAACTAAAAAAAGTCTTATTTTGAGGTCCTTAACATATTTATTTAAGATCATTTTTCTGTTGGGGGTTATCCACCCCCTTGCATGCTCCATTTCACCTTGTTTTGAGCCATGCATTAAGGCCTTTGTTTTGAGCTTTGTTTACCCTTTTGACCACTGAAATCCAGCAGATTTTTAGTGGTTATTATGTGTTTTTGAGAGTCAAAATCAGAGAGGGGTGACCATCTCTCTCCTTGTTTTGATTTCTAGTATATTTGGCCTAACAAAGGAGCCCTTATTTGCATGCTTCCAAGCCATGTTTCAGGCCATTTTTGGTGAGTTTTAGGACCTGCATAGGCTCTTCCCAGAGCTTGTTTTGCCATATTGGGTGTCCATCTTGCATGTGTAGAATAACTCTCTTCATAGCCTGTCAAAGGAGCATGTCATTCTTGCATGCATTGACCATGTTTCAATGTTTTTTTGGACTTTATTTGGCATGTTGTACCTCTGAATTTTACTGGTTTAGTGACCTCTTGAATGCTTCATATACTTGTAGTGTAAACCCTCTTCACTAGCTTGTATTGCATATTATTTTGGTATTTGATTCTAGCACTTTTTGGCCATGCCTTAAACTGATTTTGTGCATGTTTTGGACTACCTTAGCTCTATTTTTATGCCTCATGGTCAAATGATGCTTGCTATGCATGGTTGTACTGTAATACCCTTGCTTAGCCTTGAGTTTTGAAGCCTATTGCATGCTTATACTGGGGTATTTTCATGTTTTGGGGCCATTGAGCATGTCATTTCAGAGCCTATACTTGTGCCATATTCCCATGTTTTCCATTCTTTGAACGTGTTTGAGAGTTGTGCATGAATACCTCATTTATGGACCATTGCATGAGCTTCATTTCTATGCATGTTGAGCCATTATTTTAGACCATTTTCTCACTGTCTTGGACTTGCATAGGGACTGTTTGGGGCTGGTTGGGTCATTTGAGCATTGCTTTGTGTACCTCTAGTGTAATGCACTTCACTAGTTTCGGTATCCGGGCCATCTAGCATGCATTGTGTGAGGTGTTTACATGATTCGGGACCATCTTGCATGTCATTTCAGAGCTGGAAAATGTGTGATTGTATGCCATATTTCATCCCTTGCCATGCTTTGGTAGACTTGCATTTGGTGCCTTAGGTTTGGTCCCTTGCATTTGTGTATATTTGCATGTGTTTTTGTTGCCTAATTTCATCATGTTTGGCCACTGATTTGAGCGTGGCTAAGGCCCATTCATTTTAGTTTAAGTCCATCTTGCATTGTGTATGCCATGTCCATGTTGTCGCATGCTTGATTGTCACGTTGTGTATGCCTTGATTTTGCCTTTGTGTATGTCCATCGTCATATGTGCGTTGTGTATGCCATACAATGTCATGTGCATTGAGTATGCCATTCGTAATTCATAGCATTGCGGATGCTAGTTGCACCTTTGCATGTCATTCCTTGCATGTTTGCATATCTTAGTTGCATTTCGTTTAGGATTGCATGATAGTTGTTGCATTGTGTTTGCATGCCATGCCATTCTAGTTGTTGCATAATGTTTGGAGTAGGGTTTAGTCCAAACATGGGAAACGAGGGATGTTTCGTACTCAAAGTGACGAAACGTGCTTCGATTCCCGGTCGCCGACACTCTGGATTACCCATGATGGAGTTTAGGCCTTGTTGTGTTTATATGTGCATTCAGTTTATATCGAGTCGTGCAATCCGACTCCTCGGCCATCATGCATCAAGATGTGTGATTGGTGGCACGAGGATCGAGGACTACACTCCCTAGAGCTTATGCAATGATGGGGAGAGTGGTCATGCACACATATGTTGAAAATACTTTGCCATGCCCTTTTCTCACTCTTTGTTGCAGCAAACCGGAAACCAGCAGCAAAAACTGGTCAACAGCCTTCTGGAGCTTTGTACAGTGTTCTGGGACCAGTTGCAAACAGAGGCAAATCGGGGCATCGCGATGGATTTTCCGGCAAGGCGACTCGAGCATGCATGCATTCCTTATCATTTAAGACCGAGCTGAGGCAGTCCATTTCATATGTTTTGCATGCTGGCTTATTTATTTTAGTTAATTTGTTAATTAATTAGGGTTGTGTAATAAGTAGCTGTAATTCGTTATTCATCCGGTTGTGTATTATTTATTCGGACCCTCCGTCGAGAGGGCAAATTTTGTAATAAGTGTGCGTGTGTGTGATGCATGTCTTCTAACCCTACGTCTTTCTCCCTTTTATTTACCAGCTTATGATGGTTAGTTTTAGGGCACGTTTAAATTAGCATCCTCATGCTTGTATGTTTGCATCCATTCATCTGTCTTGCATGCACCGGGCTCGGCGCATCATACTAACTGCATTGTATTTCAATTCCAAGTTGAATACATGTTATCTGTTGCATTTCATATGCCATGTTTAGAATAGTCGAGCCTATCTTAGTTGCATTTTGCATGTGTTGCATTAGCTATCTTAACATGAACTAGGACTATGCATTGATTACTAACTAGTTTCTATTTTGGCTTGGAGTACTCGGTGAGTGTTTATGCTTTAGCATCCTTGCACGCGTGTGAGTGACTGCCA
This sequence comes from Camellia granthamiana, assembly GCA_036172215.1. Classification (NCBI taxonomy): domain Eukaryota; kingdom Viridiplantae; phylum Streptophyta; class Magnoliopsida; order Ericales; family Theaceae; genus Camellia; species Camellia granthamiana. The sequence goes on from CM069909.1 coordinate 93,456,258, forward strand.
TGATAGCATGCTTACCATGAGGCTATTTGCTTATGTGATATAACTGCCTGAATGCCTGTGGGTGAAGGTTAGGTTACTTGAATTGGAACAATTCGTTGATTGCAAGTTTTTAAGCCCACTTGAGAGTGGCAAATCACCATGTTTTCTAAGCCCACTTGAGGGTGGCAAATCCACGTCTTAGCCTACTTGCGAGTAGCACCATTAAACCATCTTTCAAATAAACAAATATAAAATGTTTTGTTCCAACTCAACCGATCCAGTCTATACTTGTATGCTGTGTGCATCACATAGTAATTCTAGGCTAATAACCGGAATAAGAGCATATAATGTTTTCAAAACTCGATATCATGGTTAGTAGAGGCCGATCTTTGATCGGGCGAGTGGGGGTGCTCACGAAGTGACCTTCCCCAATCGTACCCAAGTTCCCGAGCCGAGGCAACTTTGGTGATGACGGACACGTGCCCTTAGGCACGAGTCAGGGTTTCCTAAATTTCCCCAAAATAAAATATTTAGGTGGCGACTCTGTATCTGGCAAAGCAGTCCATGTTTGGCACTTCCTTCAAAAAAATCTATTTTCAAAAATGATTTGCCGGATTTGGACTCTTTGATGATTCATCGGTCTTGCATTGCACTCTGCGAGATTAGATACAGGACCGTGACATTGAGTCCAAACTGTAGTAAACCGCAATGAAAAAAACGGGATCTTTCCCGGGACGTTCGGGGACGTCTACAGTTTCTGGCGACTCTGCTGGGGAGTTTGAGAACTTGACTCGAACTCATGATATCTTGTTTTGACTACACTTATGTGTTTCTTTGCATTGCACGTGCATTGGTACGCCTAGGACACCGTGTTTTCCATCTGCTATTCCTGAACGGTTTGCCGGAGGCTCGCTTTGAGAAGCGTGCCATAAGGTTGATCGGTTACGGGCTCTCCCACGATGGGAACATAAACCCCGGTTTTTACTGGGGCACCCTTTTTGACCATTTGACCTAGTGCATATTCGGAATCCATAGTGACCATTCTAAACTAGGACAGGTTGCTTACCCGATTATAGGTTGTTTGAAACCGCTGCGTGCGTAGTGAAGCCCTAGCTCCTAACAAAATAGAGCAGGGAAACCCTACCCCAACATAGGGGTGTTTTGGGCTCTCACTTGCTTGCTATGTGCTTTTAGGGTGTGTCTGTACAGGAATGCATGTATCAGTTTGCAAGTCTGAGTATCAGGCCTGAGGGCACCAATATTCGGGAATCAGTTTTACCTGAGGGTATCAGTTTACAGGCAGAATTTAGGGCAGAATTCAGTAGAGAGCACAATCATTCAGCTTTGCTCATATCTGTTTTGGTGAAATCAGGCTGAGATGCTGTCTATTTTCTTCTTTTACAAGGTCTTGGAACCATAGCTTCAGAAGGCTCCAATATCCCCCGGTACATTGGGCATGTGCTGATAGACTTTGACAGGTCAGAGATTCAGTTCAAGGGCAAATCAGTGTTCCTTCGCCAGAGGCAGGGTAAAAAGGCCAGTCAGGCACAGATCATCAGTTCAACAGTCTTCTGATCAGCAGTCATTATCCATTTCACCTGTGTGTAGTTGGGTTGAGATATCTGTTTTTACCACAGAGACAAATATACTGATAGATCAGTTAGATCAGGGCAGTATGGCAGGAATGGAGGAGATGATGCGTCAACTCCAAGAAAGTATGAAAACCATGCAACAGGACGCTGTTCGTCAAGCCGAATTAGCCAAACAACAGGCCGAGGTCATGGCTCAACAGGCAGAGTTAATTGCCAGGCTACAACAGCAAACCGGAGCATCTGCTTCACACCAGGTTCCTCCCCCACCAAGAGTCCCAATACCCGGGGAGACGGCAAATGTCCAGAATGTCCAGGAGGATACAAACATCCCAACGGGGCCACCTCCGCCCCCGATTCTACCTCAACTATCCAAGGCACCCACGCCTATCACTTTACCGAACTCCCCCTTTGAGTTCGAGGAGGACCCCATGGCATTAAAAGTGAGCAAGCTTGAAAAGCTGTTCAAGAAATCTCAAGGTGTGAAGTCCATTCCGGATATTGAGGATAGGTATACCGATGCGGCCGTAACTTTGCCGGACCGGTTTAAGATGCCACATATCGACCGCTTTGACGGATCTGGGGATCCTATGGTGCATTTGCGGTTGTTTTCGGACATACTAAGACCGATGGGCCTCACCAGGTTACAAAAGCTTTCTTTGTTCGGCAGGACCTTGTCGGGTGTAGCGGCTATTTGGTATGCAAAACTAGAGGACTCCGTTAAAAGGGACTGGGAGGAGATGGCTGAGGCCTTCATTGCTCAATACTCCTACAACGCACAGATCTAGGTCACAACTCGTGATCTTGAAGTCACCCGCCAAGAGCCAAATGAGGGTTTTTCAGAGTTTGTGACAAGATGGAGAGCAAAGGCCTCGATGATGACTACAAAGCCTTTCGACAAAGACCAGATAAGGATGGTTGTGCGCAACCTCCAGCCCAAGCTGATGCAAAAAATGATCGTCTTACCCCTTCCCACTTTTTTGGATCTACACGAGATTGGGGTACAGATTGAGGATGCTATGAAGCAGGGCCTTATTGACCAGGAGAAGGAGCAGCCCAGGAGGGCGTTTACCCGTAGTTCGAATGCGACCACCAGTGGTGATGCAGCTGCTAGAACTTCAGACGTGGGCATGGTCACCACCACCACATCAAAAACAGCTACCCCATTCACCGGTGTGTCCGGAAGTAGCTCACAAAAAATCAAATATCCACCTCAAGTTAAGAGGGTTTTTACCCCACTTTATATGCCTTTGTCAAAGGCTCTAGAGGTCTTACTCCGGAAAAGACATTTGAAACCGTTGGAACAACGGCCTCTACCCGATCCTATCCCTCCAAAGCATGACCAAACTAAGTACTGTGCCTACCATCAACAAACCGATCATGACACTGACAGTTGCTTTCGTCTTCGCCATGATGTGCAAGATCTGTTTGACAACAAGGTCATCATCGCACCAACTCAGCAAAGTCTATTGTCATTGGATCAGTGAACCTGGGGGATAATGTGATGTGATCGGGGGATAAACCACCTGCGGGCGGTGCTCAGTTTACTTCAGATGTGGCGTATGGCACGCACAGTTTTGAGCAATGTGCGAATACTAGTTTTTGTACTTTCTGACTTGGGTATTGGGTTAGTTTTGTTGTTTTGTATATAGTCAGTCTTTTTGTACTGAGTCAGTTGGGTCTGTCTTGTTGTATCGAGTCAGTCCTGTTTTGTTAGAGTCGGGTGATTTCGGGAGTGTTACCTCGGACATCACTTGCTTGTTTTGTGTGTGTCTTTTCGTTTTCTTTTCAGTCTGTTTTTGCCTTGGAGCCAATAATGCCAACAGATTTGAATGAACAATAGTGATTTTCACACCATTGTGTTTGCTTCTGCCTTGCGCCAGTTGTGCCAGAAAGTTTGAATAAAACGGCAGTACTTTTTGCCTACTTTTCTATGCTTTGAAATCATTACATTGACCTGAGTTTTTCAAAACTTTTTGAATATTGTGATGAAAACAAAGAGGAAGGAATTCCTTAGGTTTTGCAAAACTTTATCAATTGAGAGAAAGAGAGGCATGCTAAGCCCTTAATGAATGAGATCATGTTTGTTAATGTGAATACTGAGAAGGACCCTGGCTTGATCCAGATTGGTTCTACACTGTCTTCAGTGCGAGCAATTTGTCGCTTTCTTAAAAAATTTCAAAAAAATGTTTTGCGCGGTCCTGCGAAGACCTGTGTGGAATCACTCTTGAGATTGTGCAGCCTAGGATCACTCTCAGCCTCGAGACTTGACCCCTTACTTGCGAACCTTGAACTTAGATTCAGAATGTTCAACGGTCAACCACCATGTAAGGCCTGTGTGGCCGGATCAGAAGCAGCCCTCGAACTAGGGGCAGGGAAGTCAGATCAAGAAGATCAGATGTTGTCAAAAGAAGCTTGCAAAGCTAGATCAGAAGCACCCCTCGAACTAGGGGCAAAAGATACCAGATTGTGCTCGAAGAGCCGAAGATGGATCATTCCACAAATCAATGAAGATCGGCAAGAATGCCAAACCCCAGAAGGGAGGAAAGAAGAAGACATTACTAAAGGACAACCGAGTTCCTATCCACAACACTAGGGGCAAATTCACCCTCCATTGGATGGACTTCTACATCATTAGCGAACAACAGCCATTCTCCTGGATTCAGATGACTTCAAGATCTCAAAACCATTTGACATGGACAAAGCTACACTTTTACCCTTGAGAGGCTCGCTGGGCCGAAAACCCGGAAGGGCGACCCAGGCAATAGTTAGAGCAAGAAAAAGAAGAAAAAGAAAAAAAGAGAAAAACGCAAAAAAAAAAAAAAGAAAAGAAAAGAAGAAAAAAATGAAGAAAATGAAAAGAAAAGATGAAAAAGAAAAGAAACGAAAAGAATTGAAAAGAAGAGAAGAACAAAGCTCGCAAGGTTGAAAACCCATAAAGGGCGGCCTTGGCAAAAGTTAGAGTGCAAAAGGAGAGGTTAATACCCGAGTGTACCTTACCCCGAACTACGTAAGGCTTGATTCCCATTTTTGGGATACGTAGGCAACTTTATTTTGAAGTCCAGCCGTAAAACACTTCAAATTCGACTGTGTCCATGTGATGGTTCTGGTCATCTTTGTCTTCTCTATATTCGAGAATTTGGTTGTAATTGTCACTGTGAGGACTGGTTGCCACGTGTAGACACCCCATTTTTGACCGTCCTCAAGACTTGGACGTCATCGTTTGAACGCTCGGTGATCATCCTTGTTCGTGTTTGTTTTGAGTTCCCGGAGGTCTCAGCTACGCGCCTTGCCTCAGGATCTCTCAACTTGCTTGTTCTGTGCTTGGTTTTGCACCAGAGACTAGTGTGTTTTTGTACCTGAGGGTAGAGAGTAGCTTGTTAGCTACCCCTGACCCCCACCGGCCTTGGCTTTAGGCCACCGGCCGTGTATTCTTGCTACCGGCCATTGGTGAAATATATCATTGGCTGGTCAGCACTTGGTAGGGTCGGCCGACCATCTGTTTGGCCGATGGCCTCTTTTGCTGGCCGGTACCACCCTTTTGCCTTTTACAGGCATAATGCATGCCAGCTGTGCTAGCTAGCATGCACAGACCCAGCCCCCCCACGCACGAGTGTGGCTGTTTTGAGCCTTTGACCCCTTTTTTGACCCAACCTTCTTGCACCCTTTGCTCAAGCTTCTTGAGGAAGCTTGACTCTTTGTCAAAGCTTCCTCAAGAAGCTTGCACCCTTTGCTTAGCTTCCCTTGGAAGCCTTGACCCTTTTGTTAGCTTCTTTGAGAAGCTTAACACTTTTCCTTGCTTATATAAGGAGAGCCTCCCACATTACAGTAAAGTTTGAGTTAGACTTATCAGTTCAAATCAAATCTCTAACAGACTCCAAATGCCAACTTAAATTTCATATCAAGAAATTATATGTTCAGAGTAAGGGATTCGTAAAATCAAATACAGATCAAACCTTAATGGTCATACCTCCCACATTACAGTAAAGTAGTACTCATTCAAAATCCATGCTGGCTTAGAAGATCCCAAAGTCAACATCATGACATCAAGCACATAATACATTTACCATGAAATTCTTATATTCTTGTTCCATAGGTAGTAAAATGTTTCTAACATGGACAAAAACATTTTCCAAAAATATATAATACATAAAGTTCTTCAAACCCTTCATACGTACATACAATACGTTGTTCAGAGATATTACTCAGAAACTTATCAGGCCTTTCAAAGATAGCAGATGATGGAATAATTCTCAATAGCATTAAACTTATTTAAACTTTGTCAGAACAATCTCCGATTCAACTTATAACAGATAGGGCAGAATAGCTTGAAGCTCAACATAAAGCTTTCATCAAGCATGCAACAATAAATTATCAAATGAAGAACTCATTCATGCATAGCAAAATATTTCTTTCAGAAATCTTGTCATATCTTGAACATTCGGAGCTTCGTAGCGTATCTAGTCATTTTGGAAAATTATCCATAAAGCTTATCATGTCATGAACATGTCGGAAGTTCATAACATTTTGATCACTTCGGAAAATACTTACTATTTAAAAACATGTGATCACAAATCATCATTATAGTATCAAAACAAAGAACATACAGTTTCGTAATTTCTCGCAACATACTACACACTTGGTCATGTCGTCATAAGTTCAAATTGACTAGTTAGTCATAAACTTTACTTAACCCCTTTTTAAATACAGAATAGGGATTAGTTTAACAATTTGCATTAAAATGCAGAAACAAAATTCCAAATTTTTTTTTTTTTGGTCATAACTTATCAATTTTTTTTTTTTTTTACCGCTATCATATGGGCAGACTCATCATATAGGTGGGGGTTCTTCATATTATTCGACCATTCCTTATAAGAAATCCTGATTACAGATCACAAATTACGCATGAACAAAATATAATCACTATATGTATAACTTTTTATCACAGCCAGTCCTTTTCAACACATTACAAGGTATCATGCGAAACTTATTTTAGCAACTATCAACTTACAATAACCTCTCGAACTCGCAGGTTTAAACATTGTTATAATAAGGAGGATGTGGCTATGTTACAGAAAGTACACACTGCACATATTATCTTATGTACGCACTAAATCGTATAAGTAAGTCATCTAAACAGATGCTTCGCAGGTATCTATCAATTTTACAGTCACAATTAATAACACACATTTCACTTAGTCGTAGGCATATAACTTGTCTTACCGTTCAACGTGAATTCTTACCACGCTTCCGCTGCGCAACTTTATTGATTTAATCCCATCTGCAGGTCTCACCATGTTCTGCATAGCAATCAATCACAATATATACAAGAAATGTATAACAGACATGAATAATAACCATTGCGGTTAGCGTCATTACATATACCATTATCGTTGCTATCAATTCCTTTCATATGTACTAAGGATGTCATGCATGATGCCTAAGTCTTTTCTAGACATCCTAAAGCTCAATGGATCCGATGTGTGAGATAGCAACTCGTGCTCTGATACCACTTGTCAAGCCCTAAACTCGCCCCTAGAAGTTTGGGCATGACCACTTCAGTAACGGACACTTAACCTGTTATATATATATATTCATATGGGGCCTGAACGGAAGCATTAAATATCAAAATTTGATAATAGAAACAAACTCCATTGAGCTACTACTATCATGCCAGGATTATAAACTTTTAAGAGACAAGTAAAATCCAAAACATACACCGGAACATCGGTTATATACATACATATATACAGGCCCAGCCCTATAATTGGACATATATCAAAAACATTAGAGAACGAAGTGTTGCACACATGTCAACTTTAGGCCAACAACTAGGGTGCAAAACCAAAGTTCGTCAAAACTTCTTGAAAATGAGAGCAGCTTCTCTTAGGCTTGGACATGGAAAGGTTGACCCAAGAGGACAAGCGTCATGGCTTAGGACTGACCACTTGGTTGGTTACCTACAGAAATAGACATAACATAGGGTGAGCCAAGCTCAGTGAATAGTATGATACATAAATGCACAATTAAACATAATACATAACAATGCATAAATAAATGCGAAGATCATGTAGTTAATCTGTTCTTGTTTTCATTTCAAATGGCCTTAAGCCCCAATCGTGAGTCATAATGGTTTTAAGCCCTTGAACACATTAACATTAAGCTTTTAAACATAATGGCATATAGCCTTTGTATACATGGCATGAAGCCCTTGTCAGAATGGCATAAAGCCCTTATCAGAATGGCATAAAGCCCTTGAAACATATTGGCATTAAAGCCCTTGAAACATATTGGCATTAAAGCCCTTGAAAGATTGGCATGAAGCCCTTGGACATGCATATATGAACCCAAGAGGTGTCTCACACGGACTCTAGAGGTAACTCATAATATAGCACTTAGTTCCGTGTAGCACTTTGTTTCACTTCATAACAACTTATACGGATGGCTATAAGCCTCATAACTTTCACATATGTATGGACTCAAGAGGTGTCTCATATGGACTCTAGCGGTGGCTCACAATGTAGCACTTAGTTCCAAGTAGCACTTTGTTCCATACCAATAATCATTAGGTCTTACAGATCAAACCATACATGTAATGTCATACCCCGAAAATAAATTCATACATATGCATTATGCTTGAATCATAAATAGAAATCAGAATTCATACTTGCTTATATTTGGCACTGTAATAGTGCTAGCAAATCAATAATAAGTATTCTTTTTTTTTTTTGTTCGTTCCATAAAGGAATCCCCCAACATTGTGAACTTGTAGCATACTTGAACATGTACATACATAAACTGGTAACATACGTAAACTTGTTTCATACTTAACCTTGTAACATACTTAAGCTTGTAAAACTTGTAACATACTTAAACTTGTAACAGACGTAAACTTATAACATACGTAAACTTGTATATACTTGAACTTGTAACATGCGTATACTTGTAACATACTTGAAAACACAGTATTATTACCCCCGGGTAAGGGTCGTGTGCTATGGATGTCATGAATACTTTACATATACGGCCAACTGTTCTTTACTTCAAAATGTAACATATTAGAACATAGAACATTTCTTGTTATATCATGTCATTACAGTACACTTAGCCAAGACAGAATAGTTTACATCATAATGTGGGTTACATGACAAGGTCACCGATATTTAATTTTGTCTTTGGATTGAGCCATCCGTAAGTCAATCCGTTGTTTATCATAATACTTAGCAGGTATTAACGTATGCATCAATCCGTGGTCTTAGCTAATTATTCGTTAAGAAATAACGTAGTTCACTTGATCTATTAATGGCATATAGAAGCATACACCTTTGTTTGTTCGTTCATATTTGTTACCATATTTAACTTGTACTTAGCAGAGTACTACTAGTAGCCGTTACATCATTCACATGAGTCAACATAGTTAACTTAAATTTAACAGGACGTTCTTGATAATTACTAATGAGAGATAAGCACATTTACAAATTGAATCACTACAACAAAAAGTATTTTTTGCGACGTTTTTTAGCAACCAAATTGAATTTAGTTGCCAATTGTATGTTTTTGGCGACAATATACATGTTGGTCGCCAAAAAATACACCATTAGCAACAAATATCTCAATTCGTCGCCAAAAATGGTTGGCGGCAATTTAATTTTATGCGCGGGAGCGCTAAAAAAGTTTTGGCGACGAAATTAATATATGGCGACGAAAATGATTGTCGCCAATTTGGTTTTTTTGGCGACGGAATTAAAATAGTCGCTGAAAGGTGAATGACATTTATGGCAACATAATGATTTTCGTCGCCAATAAATTTCTTGTCAAAACGACGTCGTTTTGAATCTGTCTTTTTTTTTTTCTTTTAATGACTGAAAAAACAAGATTGACCTAAAATGGGTCTTCTTCGTCTTCTCATTCCACAACCTGAAGCGCCACAACAGAAGACAAAGAGGTATGTCTTCTCTCCCTCTTCTTCGTCTCTCTTTCCCTCTCCCTCTCCTTCTCTCTCTCCCTCTCACTCTCACTCTCTCACACTGTCTCATCTTCCTCTCTTTCTTCTTTATCATCAATTTCATTCTCTTGTTCGGCATGGCAGAACACAACACAACATTGGTGTTGGGACTGATTTTTCCCTCGCTCTCTCACACTCTCTCATCTTCCTCTTTTTCTTCTTTGTCATCAATCTAATTTTTCGGACTGATATTCTGATTTTTTGGACTGATATTGTGATTTTCGGACTGATATTGTGATTTTCGGGACTGATATATTCTAATTTTTGGACTGATTTTGGAACTGATTTTCGGGACTGGTATATTCTGAATTTCGGACTGATTTTTGGACTTTGGGACTGATATTCTGATTTTGTATTTTTTGGAGACTGATATTATAATTTTGGGACTGATTTTGGGGCTGATATTTTGATTTTGGGGCTGATTTTGGAACACAGGACAACACTTCGTTTTTTGTTTGTTGTTGTTGTTCATTATCAAAGGCTCATAGACAATGAGAGTTGGGTTTGGTTTGATTTAAAAACTTAACCAGTTTTAAAAAGTATTTTAAAGTTTGGCTTGGGTACACCATGCGATTTACCTCTTTTCAGATGTTGAGTTTCTGTTCATTTTGGTTATGATTCTGTTGAGTCATAATATTACTTTTTTTACCTTATTGTATTTATATTCCCCATTGTTTTGTTATCCTTTTTGAACTAAATAGGTTGTGTTGGCTATTTTTAACATGTCAGCATGTCTTGGTGTGATGTTTGGGTTTTGCTTGAAGGGTTTAAATTACCATTAAAAACTCCAAGTCCTTTTCATCTGTATCGTGAGGATGATCTATGAGTTCACAACTCCACCTGTAAAGTTGAATTTATTCACTCCCCTGTTGTTGTATGAGCCGTATTTGGTAATATGTGATGGTTATCAGAAAGATGGATTGTTAACTTTATTAGTCAAAAGGTCCAAAACAAATTCTAAGAAACTAAATAGTTATGTGTTATACTAATTACATAATAACTCCTTGAATTTTATAATGCCTAAAGATGTGATTTACCAAAGGTACCAAATGCTGTTTTGGATTTTAACCATCATTGAAAAATATGAGTTGTGGTAATAAAATAGTTAATAATGTGATTTCTTATACATGAAATTGATAAGTTTTCTTTGGTCTGTTTTACTCTATGCCAAGTTTTCACACGTCTTTCTATTGGCATTCATCTTAATCCATGTTATGTTCAATTGATCTTTAGGTTCGGGAACATGCAAGGAAGCTTTTGGAGAAACACATTAAAAAGCCCTTCTTTGATGCAAGGTAAATTTATGGCATGGCTCACTTGTTAGTCTACCACGTTGTAGTTGGTCATTATATATGTATAATTTTTTGTGAGAGATACAAAAGCAGTTCACTGTCATCGAGTTGAATGATCCTAACTACATTTAGAATGTATGATGGTATTGCTTCTCTACTTAATTTTGAACCATGATGTAATTGGGCTGGTTGATGCGCTTTGGTTTGGCATCTACTATATAAGTCAAAAAGTCAAAAAGTCACTATCTTATTTAAGTCACATCATCCTATTTAAATCACATCACCTCTCTAACACATCACATCAAAGCCAACCCAAACCCAACCCAAATCCACCAATAAGTCAAAAAGTGCACTTTTTTAGGACACCCCAAACCAACCGGAGAGTCTATAAGGGTTAAATTGCTACTACAAAGCATGGACATGGATTTGGGATATGCATATGACACAATACAAACATGCCAACATAATTTATGGTTTACATTAAATCAAACAGGCCCTAAATGTAATTCAAACATCCTCCAACCCCATTTAATCCCCCTCTAATCCGGTAAATCAAACAGGTCTGAAATCTCATGTATAGAACTTATGGATTACATTAAGATACCTTATCACTTGTGAAGAACATTATCAATTTTTCATGAAGATCAAATTGTTTATAGCTTTGAAAAGAAAGGGAACAAAAGAAAATTAGATGAACTGAGTTTGAATTTTTGCTGTGACATTCTCAACTGTTTGCTGTAAATTTATTACTCTCTCTCTTCCTGGCTTAATCATAGGTATGGTGAATCTGTTGAACGGATGAGGGTTGATGAGTTAGAGCAAGGAAAGAAATGGTTGAGTGATACATTTTATCTCATAAGGTGAGTAAGAATCTTTAGTTTTCATTGGCGTCATTTACTTATTTTTTTGCTGTAGGATTGCTAACCCTTTTTTGTTCCCATTCACTTCATTGTCATTTTCATAGATGATGCTGTGAGCTGTTGAACATATAAGTATTTCAACTCTGTTGGTCATATCCTTGTTTGTACTGTTTGCTGAGCTTTTCTAACATTTAACACGTTCAGCTTATCAGGTTAACTGGCATAAGTTGTGCCCCATCCTCAATTGAAAAGTAGAATTTAATGCAAGAACAAAGATGTAAGGCAATCATTTTGGTTTAAAGCTTGTTTTGCATGGACCATGGATCAATATAAATAAGTGTTTTGGTCTCTATGTGGTTTGGTCGACCAAGTGACCAGACAGCAGTCTTGGTTGGCCATCTCCAAATTTTGTACCTCACTTGGGCTGTTAAACCATCGTCCTTGTCATCCTATTTTTGTTGAAAGCCAACTTCACGTTGGTGAAGCTTCTCCTTGCACTTTTCCCATTAATCTTCCAGCATAGATAGATATTCATACTTAAGCATAGATTTTAATTATTATGAAACAGAGCTTGTTTATAAATAATTTGTGCTTTTGAGTTCCTTGTTTTGATCACATTGTTGCACTATCGACTAAGCTTACTCTGCTACTTGTGATATTATTAGCATTTTCTTCATTATTCTCATAGTGGTTTACCTTATGGTTTGTAGGTGTGAGAATGACTGCCTTCCAAGTATCAATTGGGTCCTTGGGCTTGCAAAAGCAGCGGTTCTAAGACATGGGGTGAATGGACTTGTGATTGATCCATACAATGAGCTTGATCAACAGCCCTTTCTCATACTCGACTTCTACTTTTGGGCATTCCTTTTATACTGCGTTCTCCAAGCATTTACTTAATCTGTGACAGGACTGAAACAGAGTATGTGAGTCAGATGCTAACTAAGGTCAAACGATTTGCCCAACATCACTCTTGTCTTGTTTGGTTTGTAGCACATCCAAGACAGGTAACCAACCATAGGCTTTGATTTCCCACTTAGTATTCTTATTTGTCTAATCCTCATTTACGTCATAACAGTTGCATCATTGGGTTGGGAGTCCTCCTAATTTGTACGACATCAGTGGAAGTGCACACTTCATAAACAAATGTGACTGGTTTCACTTGTTCGGCATTGCAGAACAGAACACAATCAATGGGACTGATTTTTCCCTCACACTCTCACACTCTCTCATCTTCCTCTTTTTCTTCTTTGTCATCAATCTAATTTTTTGCACCCGAGAAACCTCTGAGAGTTGCCACTGGTTTCACTTATGTATGTTGCGTTTCACTTTGTCCTATCATTTTTCTGTTGTATTATTTCTTTCTAAATAATTTTTATTTATAAGTTTCAATTAAGAAGTTTAGTTGGGATTAAGTTTGTAGTCCATTCTTGTGCATAGCTGGGTCCTAAATTTATGAAGGAAAATGGAGTGAAGCATGTTACTTTTTCAACTGCTGATGGAGCATTAGAGGCAGCTCCTGCGGTAAGAGTTATTTTTTTCTATAGTTTTATTATTTTTGTATTTTGATCTGTTGTACTCTGTAAGAGAACATTTCCTGTAATGTCTCTGTCCCTTGCTTTGTGATCATATTTAAAGCATTTCTAAATATATTATTTAGTACTTCTTATTTTGAAAATCCATGATTTTTGAAAATCATGAAATATTGCAGTTTCCCCCTAAAATATATATTTATATATACATATAGTGGCTTTAGATGATTTACTAACCCATTGATTACAGAGACAGTCTTGCTTTAATTGTTTCATTAAAATTTGTATTAAACTTGTCTAATAATGTTCATGTTTCGAGTTAATATTACCTATCGATGCATTTTTAGTCTGCATTGGTTCGTAGGTAGAAAATGAGCTGAAAAATGGGTGGTTGACCTCTATAACATTTTTCTGTTGCTGTATAAAGGTCTAATGTGCTTTTAAAAAAAGGTTGTACTTTTTGATAACATTATGTCAATATAAAACAAATGTTTTATACTAGCCACTTAAATGATGTCTCAATGTTCTTAATTGATTTACAAAGTGCACACATTATAAGAAAAAGTTACTATTTTTTGTGCCATGTTATGCAATTTCCCTGCTATTTTATCTTTTAGTTAAATCTAGTTAACTTTATCCCTGTAGCCGCCACTGCCAAACCTCCAACCACCTCCCTAAAATTGTTCACTTTAATAAAATGAAATGTTGCTTTTATGGAAATTCATGATGAAACTGTGATAGGGCTGTGATCAATGAATTCAAAAAAATTAAAATGTGAACACAACAATAGTCCTTTTCATTAACAGTCATTAGTGTGTTGTAATGCGGGTTGCAGTAGTAGTCAATTGTATTTTAGATGTAAACGGATCATAGACTTTTAATGTGATCATGGGGCCTTCCACCTCCTCTAAGAAATTTTTTTCGTAATTCGATGAAATTTCTCATTTAGACCAACCATTTATTAGGCATTTTTTTCATTTATGTTTTGGTAAATATAAAGATGGTGCAAAAATTTCACAATAGGACCAGCAGGAATTGTTATTCTCTGAGTTGATATATATCATGTCTGTCTCTGCAAAAGGCTTTTTAGTGTTTGTCTCTGTCATTTCCTTTCATTACAATTGCCTTTCATGTCTTTTAGATCTATTTTTAGTGAGTAATATGCTTTAGCCTGTACATCTTAGGACCATAAACATGAAGAATCACAAGGCCTGTTTGACAAAGCCTGTTTGTTTGGCTAGTTGGAAATTGACATCACTGAGAGAAAATCAGGTAAGGTAATACTATAACGTACCAATAGAATTTATGTACAAAAATTTAATACAGAATAATATATTTTATTTATATCTATTCATTCAAAGTCAAAAAGCTGGTTGGTGTTAACAGAAAATTATAGGCAAATTAAAAACAAATAAATAAAGTGAAGAGACGAGATTATTACTAGAACAAATATTCATTTATAACTGATTAACATATTGATGGTGAAGTTGAAAGTCACCATCCCAAAAGAAGAAATATGGAAGAGGGTTTTGTTACAAGCCATCCTGATCATCTTGAAATTGAGAAGGCAAAGAAGATGCTAAAGGTAAAAAACTGAGATGTATCCTACAAAAAAATAAAAATAAAATAAAATAAAAAAACCACTTTGTTAACCTTATTGTTTGGCACTAAGTGCTTGAATGAACAAGCGCTTATTAATGAACAAGTACTTATTAAATTATTGTTTATAATAGCCTTTGAAAGATTTGATTATGATAAATTATAATCTTACAAATAATTCATGAAGATGTGTCATGAATTTCCCAGCCAAATTCATGGAATTTAGGCCTATTTAAGGCCATTTTATATTTTGCAGTTGCTTTATGACCATTACCTAAACTAAAATTATTTTTCGTGGGTTGCAATTCTATTTGATGACAGACATGTTCTCACACAGCTTGGCCCCTCAAAGAATTGTAATGAAAGTAAATAAACTTGTAAATGGGCAATTTGATCAGGAGCCTCTAGATGGTTTGATACCATACAACCACTAGAGAGCCCAGAATTTTTTTCTTTTCAACATTCCACTTTATCCATCTCATCTTTGGCACGTGCTTTGTACATCTCGTAGTTTCAAACATACAGTGCAGGTACATCAGGATGTTTAAGTGACTAGTTTCTGTGTCTCTACAGCACAGGAGTTTTGCTGCACTGCTTTATTCTTTGGTTTTCAGGAAATGATCAGACATATCCAGAGTGGTATGCTGTAAGCAATGGTTAATTGCTTGATCTGTTCCACAATAATGCCAATGATTGTTATTAGGTTTCCCTGGAGTGTGCAAAAATTTTGTCACGCTGCTATCACACCTTTGTATAATATCTACTAATATTATGTTTATTTTTATGTGGCTCCTTTTTTTTTTTTTTTTTTTTTTTCACATAACTTTCAGGATTTAATTAATGATGGAAGCATCTTAGTAAGTGAAGTAAATTTCAGATTATTGTCATACTGTGGTCTATTAATGCATGCTTTCTCACATTCCTACTTGTCCTTTGGATTCATCTTCTCATTTCAAGTTTAACATTTCTTTTTCTTCTCTGCATTGTCCTTTCTTTCAGAATGTGCCCCCTGCAATACTTCTTAGGTTCTTGCGGGAGCACAGGTCAGAATGGGCAGACAACAGTATTGATGCTTATTCAGCTGCAGCTGTCAAAGTTGGTCCCTGTGTCTTACCAAGGGCTCGAGCTGGAAGTTTTGGGGGCCAAGTAATTCTTCCACTAGCTCATATTATTGAGCACGAAGAGGTAAGTTATTTATTCTTGATTTACTGCTGAAATCACTATATAAG
The DNA here is from genome assembly GCA_036172215.1 of Camellia granthamiana. NCBI lineage: Eukaryota > Viridiplantae > Streptophyta > Magnoliopsida > Ericales > Theaceae > Camellia > Camellia granthamiana. The sequence continues at coordinate 93,472,340 of CM069909.1, forward strand.
GTTGATCTTTTTTAATTCAAATTGACTTGTTGAATTGTAATGGTTTTCTTCAAACGGGAACAAACGGGACCTCAATTGGATCTCCGGTTAGAAAGTTAGAAGGAAAATTGTAAAACACAAGACTTAAAAGGTCCGTTTGAGGGCTGAAATTGCGAAATGACCACCGAAACCACCGAAACTTGGCACGGAGAGCTTGTTCAAGCCTAAATAGACTTGTAGGAACAAACGGGACATCGATTGGATTTCCGGTTAAAAAATTAGAAGGAAAAATGTAAAACACAAGACTTAAAAGGCCCGTTTGGGGGCCGAAATTTCAAAATGACCACCGAAACCACCAAAACTTAGCACGGATAGCCTTTTCAAGCCTAAATAGACTCGTAGGAACAAACGGGACCTCTATTGGATCTTCGGTTAGAAAATTAGAAGGAAAATTGTAATACACAAAACTTAAAAGGCTTGTTTCGGAGCCGAAATTGCGAAATGACAACCGAAACCACCAAAACTTAGCACGGACAGCTTGTTCAAACCTAAATAGACTTTGTAGGAACAAACGGGATCTCGATTGGATTTCCGGTTAGAAAATTAGAAGAAAAAATGTAAAACACAATACTTAAAAAGCCCGTTCGGGGGCCAAAATTGCAAAATGACCGAAACTTGGCACGGGTAGCTTGTTCAAGCCTAAATAGAGTTGTATGAGCAAACAGCACCCGATTGGACTTCCTGTTACAAAATTAAAATCAAAATTGTGAAGTTTATATCGAGTTTTTTTTTTTTTTTGGGTCAATCTAATATTGTTTTTTCTTTTTTCATGTGACAGTTTGGCAATGGTGGAAAATAGTTTGGGCTGCATCAGAAGATTTGATTTTGTATTTTTGAAAATATTTTGACATAGGATTTTGGTAAATGATTTATGGATTAAATGTTTAGCATCAAAATATTTGGTGTTGTGCTTTTACAAATATTTTGATATAGGATTTTAGTAAATGACTTGTTGGTTAGATGTTTAACATCAAAATATTTGGTTGTAATTTTGAAAATATTTTGACATAGGATTTGGTAATGTATTTATGGGTTTGATATTAGTAGTTTGTAAGTACTTTGGTATGCATGTTTTAGATTGTCAGAGAATTGTAATTATGTTTATTGGGATTTTTCATAGCTATTAATTTTGAATTAGTATGAATGTTTTGCACAGGTGTACTATTATTTACATTACATTTGTGTATATATTGTGCACAGGAAAATAGGTGTTTGGGATTATTTTGAACAGGAAAATTATTAAAATAAAAATTTGTGTAGTGAATTTTTAGTAACAGGTGGCGTTTTTGTCGCTGTTAATATATTTGGCGACCACATATTGTTTTTGTCGCTAAAAGTTAGTGGTTATTTCAAGAACTTTTAGCAACCAAAACTTACTCGTCGCTAAAAATGTGATTTTTAGCGACCAAATTAATTTTGTCGTTAAATAGTATTTTTGGCGACGCATTTATTTGTCGCTAAAAGTACATAGCCTATCCAATTTTTAACCTTTTAGCAACAAATTGTAATTTTATAGCGACAAAATATATGATTTTTGGCGACTAATTTCGCTTGTCGCTAAATGTCTACATACGGTGACAATTTCTGATTTCGTCGCCAATACTTTTAGTGACAGGGCTTTGGCAACAAGTTGTATATTTTGTCCCCGATTCTTTTGGCGACGAAATTTGTACTTTTGGTGACGAAATTTGTGTGTCGCCAAATGTGTTTTTTGTTGTAGTGAATGATTGCAGAGGTACGTGAATACCATGATTCCATAGTGCTTATACGTTCCCTTGGTTCGTCATGAATCACTATAGATATCTTGCATAAAATGTTAGTATTCCTTGTCAACAATAATAAAATGTATTGCGTAATAATGCCTTTAGATTTTCCAATCAACATACTTGCAAGAAATAGAATGTTAACAATAAGAATCATTAACAATCATTGAATGTACGACTACCGTACTACTACTCACAGTGCTACAACGGAGTGTTCGTCCCTCCTGAAGTGTGCCCTGTACACATATATAACTTGATCATTAGTTCTTTTTTTTCTTTCCTTCATTATTCTTCACAAGCCCACCATTACGCATCCATTTATACCACAATTTCCTCCATCTTCATATATATATAAATAGAAGATTACCATTCTTGCAAACACAGTATGAAATTTATAATCAATCACTTCGATTTCAAGATAGAAAGGAATCGTGTGGACATCTTCATAAAGAAACAACATTAAATCATTCTCTTGATTTTAATAACTAAGCAAGCCCACAAGTATTGAGCAAAATAATTTGGGATTAAACCCATTTTGGAAAACTCCACATTTTAGGTTACAAAAATTAAACTCAACATAATTGCCACAATTCAACATAAACAACATGCTTCAACTCAACATCATTAAATATAATTCAACATAATTCAAGAGGACTTCTTAAATCCCATTTCTACATTCCACAACCGAGTTCATGCCATCCATAACCTTAATAAATTATTTCTCCAATTTTTCCTTTACATTAAAGCATGAATCACAATGTTCATAACATAGTTCATTCGCAAATTTTAAACATAATTTTCAAACATTTCCAAATTCCAATTAAACTTGAACACATATAATTCAATACCTCAATTTCATTACTCTACTTTCAATTTGGGCCAATTCATTAGTTATCTTCATTAATCAACCTAGGGTTTCAAGAAAAACCTAGGAATTTCAAGAAAAATCCAAATTTCTTAATCCATTATTTTTTGTTCCAATTTCCTCATTGATTACAAGTCTAAAGTTCATAATCCATCACCTTAACCCAGCAATTACATCTCCAACATTATAAACCCGAAATCCCCCAATCTCAAGTTGGACATAATATGTTCAAAACTATAGATTTTGTATTTATATACTCAAAATACCATAAATCCATCCATGAATACAAATACTGAAAGGGAATAAGGACTTCTACCTCAAGATTCAAGCAAGAAAAGCAAGCTTTGAGAAGAACCCTCCACAAATTCGAATTTCAATCGGTTGAAAATATTGACCCTTTCTTGTTCTCCATCCTTGATGCAAGATCCATGGTGGATTTGTTGAGAAAAGTGGAGGGAATCAAGGTTTTGGGAGCTAGGGTTTCGAACATGGAAGAGGGGAGAAGAAGAGAGGAAAAGAAAATATAAGAAATGACTCAAAAATCACGTTTTTGAGTTGCTGTCCCGCACATTGCTGCACGTGCGCCGCATTTCCCGCACGTGCGGTCCTGCTTCCAACACAGATATGAAAACTTCAAACATGCGTAACTCTCTCATCCGGACTCCGTTTTAGGTCATTCTTATGTCCAAATTGAAGCCCCGAAAATAATCTTTCCAATGGTTCTAACCTCACATCCAAATTCAAAGTGTGGAAAAAGAAAAGGGCAAAAGAGTGACGGCTGATCGTAGGCGAATTATTCGAATTAAAATTTTTGGTCTAATCTTACTTTACCATCACACTACTACCTCAATCAATACCCCAAAATAGATAAAAACATTCTCAATTCCAATGGATATAGTTGAATTAAAACACATTAACCCCTAATTAAATAAGGATGACTTTTGGGGTCATTACATGTTGTTCTTTCAAAAATCACAAGGTTCAACCCGGGTCATGTGGGAATAGTAAAACCAGGACCTATCTGAAGCTATATAGGTTCTAGACTACAAAGCAAAATAAAAGAGGGAAAATGTCGGGTATTTGAGTTTGTTTCAACTTCAGTAAGTTCCGAGATTGCATTCCGTGTGTACCACTTCAGGTCTTGCCAATGCTTCGAAGTATGAGTGTGCCTCTACCTCAAGCTCAAGATCAAGTCTGCTTCAAGCCAGAATGGTGATCAAAAGTGCTCTCCCTATGTACCATTCCCTGCCAGAGGCATCTTGGCCGTGTTCGTAATGAGTTCCTAGGAGACCAACTGCGACGGTGGAAACTAGAGTTCGAATGGCTCATGCCTAGAACGCAAAGGTTCGGGATTTCTGAGACTAAAGTCTGGTTTAAATACCCAGGGGTGTATCCCCGGCTTGAAATCTGTATGGAAGCCCCATAGGTTGAGATAGCGTGTATGCACCTCATTTCTGGATACTGAACCAACCTAGTCTGTCACCCCGTTGGAGAATAGGGAAAGTTGTGAATATGATCAGGAAGAAAGGCAGCATCCAAAGCATTCCACGTGAAGAATTCTTGTCAACATTTTAGAGCCTTCATACTGTGAGTTGAAGGTAAGTGTTCGAAGAGCACGAGGGGAGATCCCCGTCAGGGTAGAGCGGTTCATCGCCACTCACCCCATGAGGTGCTTTCTAAAGTGCTGCTAGGTTTGTTTATCGCATTCCTTAAACATCATGCATCGTATTGCATTGTACCTATCAAGTTTCTTTCTCATACATGCACGATATTGTATGTACGGTTCATTTGAAACTGGCGCAACCAGGCGATATTGTATGTATGGATCATTCAAAGAAGTTCCGTTTAAGGTCATTCACCTTAGTGTATCTATCACACTTGTTCACTTAGTGCATCTATCACACTTTGTGTTCACCTTTAGTGTATCCATCACACTTGTTCACTTAGTGCATCTATCACACTTTGTGTTCACCTTTAGTGTATCTATCATACTTGTTCACTAAGTGCATCTATCACACTTTGTGTTCACCTTTTGTGTATCTATCACACTTGTTCACTTAGTGCATCTATCACACTTTGTGTTCACCTTTTGTGTATCCATCACACTTGTTCACTTAGTGCATCTATCACACTTTGTGTCACCTTTAGTGTATCTATCATACTTGTTCACTTAGTGCATCTATCACACTTTCTGTTCACATTTAGTGTATCTATCATACTTGTTCACTAAGTACATCTATCACACTTTGTGTTCACTTTTAGTGTATCTATCATACTCTGTTCACTAAGTGCATCTATCACACTTTGTGTTCACCTTTAGTGTATCTATCATACTCTGTTCACATAGTGCATCTATCACACTTTGTGTTCACCTTTAGTGTATCTATCATACTCTGTTCACTAAGTGCATCTATCACACTTTGTGTTCACCTTTTGTGTATCCATCACACTTGTTCACTTAGTGCATCTATCACACTTTGTGTTCACCTTTTGTGTATCCATCACACTTGTTCACTTAGTGCATCTATCACACTTTGTGTTCACCTTTAGTGTATTTATCATACTTGTTCACTAAGTGCATCTATCACACTTCGTGTTGACCTTTAGTGTATCTATCATACTCTGTTCACATAGTGCATCTATTACACTTTGTGTTCATCTTTAGTGTATCTATCATACTTTGTTCACATAGTGCATCTATCACACTTTGTGTTCACCTTTAGTGTATCTATCATACTCTGCTCACATAGTGCATCCATCACACTTTTTGTTCATTTTTTTAGTGTATCTATCATACTTGTTCACTAAGTGCATCTATCACACTTTGTGTTCACCTTTTGTGTATCCATCACACTTGTTCACTTAGTGTATCTATCACACTTTGTGTTCACCTTTAGTGTATCTATCATACTTGTTCACTAAGTGCATCTATCACACTTCGTGTTCACCTTTAGTGTATCTATCATACTCTGTTCACATAGTGCATCTATCACACTTTGTGTTCATTTTTAGTGTATCTATCATACTTTGTTCACATAGTGCATCTATCACACTTTGTGTTCACCTTTAGTGTATCTATCATACTCTGCTCACATAGTGCATCCATCACACTTTGTGTTCATTTTTTTAGTGTATCTATCATACTTTGTTTACATAGTGCATCTACCACACTTCGTGTTCACCTTTTGTGTATCCATCACACTTTATTCACTAAGTACATCTATCACACTTTGTGCTCACCCTTTGTGTATCTATCACACGCTCGCTTTGTGTATCCATCACACGTTTACTTTGTGTGTCCATCACACGCTCGCTTTGTGTATCCATCACACGCTCACTTCGTGTATCCATCACACGTTCACTTTAGTGTATCTATCACTACACTTGCTTTGTGTATCTATTGCATATACTTACTCACCCTGTGTATCTATCACACTTCGTTCACCTTTATATATCTATCGCACATGTTTGTGAGAATTGCATAATTTTCTTACATCCTTTCTGCATGTAATGTAGTTTGGTTTGAATTCGCCTGCTTAAACTGTTGCATTTATTGTGTATATTTGCTTCATTACAGCTTTCTTTGCATGATCATAGGTTATGTTCGGTATCTTGCATGTCCTTTGCATTTTGCCTCTGCCTGCGGGCACATCTCTTTGTTGTCTTGTCTGTTTGTCTAAGTCTTCGGCTTTGTCAAAAATAGGTTGTCTCTGGGCTTTGACATTCACTCCCGTCACTTATGACTTTCGAGTTCTGTCAAAGAGGGGCAACTGTAGACACCCCATTTTTGACCGACCTTAAGACTCAGACGTCATCGATTGAGTGCTCGGTGATTGCGCATATTGTGCTCGTTCTGAGGTTACGGAGTCTCGGCTGAGAGCCTTGCCTCCGGACTTCGGGACTCTTTTGTGCTTTGCCTCGGTTTGCGAACCAAGTTCTATTTTCTCTTCCCGAAGGGAGGGAGAGGTCTCGTAGACCATCTCTCAGTGGCCGTAGGCGACTTTTCGTGGTTGTAGACCACTGTTCTCGTTTGGAGACCAGTTTTCGATTTTCGGAGCCGTCGGCCGTGTGCCTCGGTTCGGGACCGCTTAACTTTCTCCGTTTGCTCTGGTTTTTGGCACACACCTTGTTTCGTCTCTCTAGAGGGACACTGTGGCCCGATAGACCACCTTCGTGGTCGCATGCCACTTTCGATGCTTAACAGTCAGTTTTCGGGGCACCCGGCTGCGTGTTTTGGCCCCCGAACCCTCGTTTTGCATCCGTCTTGGTTCATTTTTGGCATGGACCCTATTTTCATTGTTTGGAAGGTGGTACAAGGGTGGGAGACCACCTTTTCTCCTTGGAGACCACCTTTCTCTTCGCCGGCCGGTTTTCTTGATAGGTAACTGGTCTCCCTCACTTTTGGGCCACAATTGCTGGTCTCCCACCACACCACTAGCTTGCATTCAGTTGGGAGACCACCAAACAAGGCTGCCGACCACCTGACCCTTTTGACCCTGGTCAGCCGACCAGGGCAAGTGGTCGGCCAACCACTTGAACTGGTCAGCCTACCTCCCCCAGTCTTGTCTCAGTGAGTTGGTTCCAGCTGTGCCAGCTGTGAGGCACAGACTGGATCCTCCATACACGTGTATGGAGGATCTTCCACCTTGGTTTAAAGCTTCTTGGAGAAGCTTTAGTCCCTCTTGTCTATAAAGGAAGGCCTCCTCTTCCTTGTAGAGGGTTCAAAATTTGACTGAAGCATACACACATACATCTCCCCCTTGTCTCTATATTTTGTGTTCAAAAGTGCTAAGTTCTTGCCCCTTTTGCACACTACCTCTTAGCCTAACACCTCCAACACCAACCTAAGCTTTTTGGAGAGTCTTGAGAGGTCCTAAGGAGCTGCATTTTTGGTCCATAAGCTGCTGGAGTTGCTGAGCTACAAGGGTAACACCCTATTCCCTCTTTTGAGCTTTATTTTTCTCCATCTTTTAGCCATACTTGCAAGTATTTTTGAGCTTTAGTGTAAACTAAAAAAAGTCTTATTTTGAGATCCTTAACATGTTTGTTTAAGATCATTTTTCTGTTGGGGGTCATCCACCCCCTTGCATGCTCCATTTCACCTTGTTTTGAGCCATGCATTAAGGCCTTTGTTTTGAGCTTTGTTTACCCTTTTGACCATTGAAATCTAGCGGATTTTCAGTGATTATTATGCATTTTTGAGAGCCAAAATCAGAGAGGGGTGACCCTCTCTCTCCTTGTTTTGATTTCTAGCATATTTGGCCTAACAAAGGAGCCCATATTTGCATGCTTCCAAGCCATGTTTCAGGCCATTTTTGGTGAGTTTTAGGACCTGCATAGGCTCTTCCCAGAGCTTGTTTTGCCATATTGGGTGTCCATCTTGCATGTGTAGAATAACCCTCTTCATAGCCTAACAAAGAAGCATGTCATTCTTGCATGCATTGACCATGTTTCAATGTTTTTTGGACTTTATTTGGCATGTCATACCTCTGACTTTTGCTGGTTTAGTGACCTCTTGAATGCTTCATATACTTGTAGTGAAAACCCTCTTCACTAGCTTGTATTGCATACTATTTTGGTCTTTGATTCTAGCACTTTTTGGCCATGCCTTAAACTGATTTTGTGCATGTTTTGGACTGCCTTAGCTCTATTTTTATGCCTCATGGTCGAATGATGCTTGCTATGCATGGTTGTACTGTAATACCCTTGCCTAGCCTTGAGTTTTGAAGCCTATTGCATGCTTATACTAGGGTATTTTCATGTTTTGGGGCCCATTGAGCATGTCATTTTAGAGCCTATACTTGTGCCATATTCCCATGTTTTCCATTCTTTAAACGTGTTTGAGAGTTGTGCATGAATACCTCATTTATGGACCATTGCATGAGCTTCATTTCTATGCATGTTGAGCCATCGTTTTAGACCATTTTCCCACTGTCTTGGACTTGTATAGGGACTGTTTGGGGCTGGTTGGGTCATTTGAGCATTGCTTTGTGTACCTCTAGTGTAATGCACTTCACTAGTTTCGGTATCCGGGCCATCTAGCATGCATTGTGTGAGGTGTTTACATGATTCGGGACCCTCTTGCATGTCATTTCAGCGCTGGAAAATGTGTGATTGTATGCCAGATTTCATCCCTTGCCATGCTTTGGTAGAGTTGCATTTGGTGCCTTAGGTTTAGTCCCTTGCATTTGTCTATATTTGCATATGTTTTTGTTGCCTAATTTCATCATGTTTGGCCACTGATTTGAGTGTAGCTGAGGGCCATTCATTTTAGTTTAAGTCCATCTTGCATTGTGTATGCCATGTCCATGTTGTCGCATGCTTGATCGTCGCATTGTGTATGCCTCGATTATGCCTTTGTGTATGTCCATCGTCATATGTGCGTTGTGTATGCCATACAGTGCCATGTGCATTGAGTATGCCATTCGTAATTCATAGCATTGCATATACTAGTTGCACCTTTGCATGTCATTCCTTGCATGTTTGCATATCTTAGTTGCATTTCGTTTAGGATTGCATGATAGTTGTTGCATTGTGTTTGCATGCCATGCCATTCTAGTTGTTGCATAATGTTTGGAGTAGGGTTTAGTCCAAACACGGGAAACGAGGGACGTTTCGTACTCAAAGTGACGAAACGTGCTTCGATTCCCGGTCCCCGACACTCCGGATTACCCATGATGGAGTTTAGGCCTTGTTGTGTTTATATGTGCATTCATTTTACATCGAGTTGTGCAATCAGACTCCTCGGCCATCATGCATCGAGATGCGTGATTGGTGGCACGAGGATCGAGGACTACACTCCCTAGAGCTTATGCAATGATGGGGAGAGTGGTCATGCACACATATGTTGAAAATACTTTGCCATGCCCCTTTCTCGCTCTCTGTTGCAGTAAACCGGAAACCAGCAGCAAAAACTAGTCAGCAGCCTTCTGGAGCTTTGTACAGTGTTCTGGGACCAGTTGCAAATAGAGACAAATCGGGGTATCGTGATGGATTTTCCGGCAAGGCGACTCGAGCATGCATGCATTCCTTATCATTCAAGACCGAGCTGAGGCAGTCCATTTCATATGTTTTGCATGCTGGCTTATTTATTTTAGTTAATTTGTTAATTAATTAGGGTTGTGTAATAAGTAGCTGTAATTCGTTATTCATTCGGTTGTGTATTATTTATTCGGACCGTCCGTCGAGAGGGCAAATTTTGTAATAAGTGTGCGTGTGTGTGATGCATGTCTTCCAACCCCACGCCTTTCTCTCTTTTATTTACCAGCTTATGATTGTTAGTTTTGGGGCACGTTTAAATTAGCATCCTTATGCTTGTATGTTTGCATCCATTCATCTGTCTTGCATGCACCGGCGCATCATACTAACTGCATTGTATTTCAATTCCAAGTTGAATACATGTTATCTGTTGCATTTCATATGCCATGTTTAGAATAGCCGAGCCTATCTTAGTTGCATTTTGCATGTGTTGCATTAGCCATCTTAACATGAACTAGGATCATGCATTGATTACTAACTAGTTTCTGTTTTGGCTTGGAGTATTCGGTGAGTGTTTATGCTTTAGCATCCTTGCACGCGTATGAGTGACTGCCATGATAGCATGCTTACCATGAGGCTATTTGCTTATGTGATATAACTGCCTGAATGCCTGTGGGTGAAGGTTGGTTTACTTGAATTGGAACAATTCGTTGATTACGAGCTTTTAAGCCCACTTGAGAGTGGCAAATCACCATGTTTTCTAAGCCCACTTGAGGGTGGCAAATCCGCGTCTTAGCCTACTTCCGAGTAGCACCATCAAACCATCTTTCAAATAAACAAACATGAAATGTTTTGTTTCAACTCAAACGATCTAGTCTATACTTGTATGCTGTGTGCATCACATAGTAATTCTAGGCTAATAATCGGAATAAGAGCACATAATGTTTTCAAAACTCGATATCATGGTTAGTAGAGGCCGATCTTTGATCGGGCAAGTGGGGTGCTCACGAAGTGACCTTCCCCAATCGTACCCAAGTTCCCGAGCCGAGGCAACTTTGGTGATGACGGACACGTGGCCTTAGGCACGAGTCAGGGTTTCCTAAATTCCCCCAAAATAAAATATTTAGGTGGCGACTCTGTATCTGGCAAAGCAGTCCATGTTTGGCACTTCTTTCAAAAAAATCTGTTTTCAAAAACGATTTGCCAGATTTGGACTCTTTGATGATTCATCGGTCTTGCATTGCACTCTGCGAGATTAGATACAGGACCTTGACATTGAGTCCAAACTGTAGTAAGCCCCAATGAACAAAACGAGATCTTTCCCGGGACGTTCGGGGACGTCTACATAGGGACCGGATGCATGGTTGATGCTAATGCCCCAAATGTACGCCGTAGATCGGCAATGACTTCATCTTGTGTAGCCATCCTTTGGCTTACAATATCCATAGTCCTTTGGACAGCAGTCATTATGGCTGTGAATTCCTCTGCATTTGGTGCTGTGTTCTGTGCCATTGCTAATCTGGGTGAACTAGTGTGGACAGTCCATTTTTGACCGTTCTCAAGACTTGGATGTCATCGTTAGTGTACATGATGATTGTGATTGTTTGTGCTCATTTTGGTGCCCGAAGTCCTCGGCGGAATGTCCTGTCTTTGAGCCTTCAAACCCTATCCATTTTGGTGCCCTGTTTTGGACCAACATCGTCAAGCTTGCAACCTTTGGTAGCTGCCGGCCACCAATTGAGGCTGCCAGCTACCCAAGTGGCCTACTGGCCATCACTGGTGGACGGCCGGCCACATTAGTGGCCTGCCAGCCATTGATGACTTTTTTTGCAGATATTTTCTAAACAGCTGTTCCAACTGTTGTCACAATTAGCTTGATCACCATACACGTGTATGGACTGATATTACTCAGCCAAAAGCTTGTTTTTCTATAAATATGGGACCTTCTCCCCATTGAAGAGGGTTAGAAATTTTGGAGCAAAATTCTCTCTCTCTCTCTCTCTCTCTCTACATTTCTCTCTTTCTCTCTTGAACTTTTGTGCATACAAGTATAGATACACTTCAAGTTTTCCCATCAACCCTTAACCAAAGTTGCTTCTCTTTGGGCTGAGGTTGCTTGGGACCCTCTTTGAGCTCTAGAAGGTGGTCTTGGCTTGATTTATTGCCTTATTTGTGTCTTCCTTTCAAGAGGTATAACACTCCCCTTTCTACACTTGTTTTGCATGCTTGCTTTGCCATCTTTTTCAACTATTTTTGGCTTGTTTTTGAACTATACAAACTCTGTTTTTGTGGCCTAAAGGTGATGGTTTGAGGCCATTTTCGGTTAGGGGGTGGTTCACCCTTCTTACTTATTTGTTTGTAAAATTTTTGTGCCTTTGTCCATCGCTTCAAACTAACTTTTTTGGCCCTTTTAACCACTGAATTTCAAAGGTTTTTTAGTGGCAAAAAACTCATTTTAAAGTCCAAATTTAGAGGGGTTAGCCTCCCCTCCTTGTATCTTGTTTGCATGCCTAGTTAGCTTGCATGTTTTTCTAGCTTAACTTAGCTCAAGTCCAGCATGATTTAGCCTCTAAAATAGCCTGTTTTAGCTCTAGTTTGGGCTAGTTGGCTTATTTGAGTCTTGTTTTGCATGGTTGTAGTGCAATTGTCCTCACAAGTTGGTGTTTTAGGGTCTTAGACACCTCTTGTTCGAGTTAATAGCATCTTTTAGTGTTGTTTTTACTCCATTTCAGCACTATAAACTCTGCAACCTCCCTCTTTGCTTCACCGTTTCATTTGTTTTTTGAGGGTTATTTCAAGCTTGGGATCCTTTAAGCTTGAGATTGAGGTCATGCCTAATGGTTTAATACTCTTTGAGGGTTCATTATCAACGGCATGATCTCTCTCTTACCTTACATTATCCCTTGGTTGACACTTCTTTCATCTTAGAGGACACTCACTAATGGTCAAATTGATTAAAGGATGGTTTGGTAACTAAAATGTGTAAACAAAATTGGTAAGTAACAGTGGCAAGATGAGCATTCTTTGTGTTGTTGCATTGCAAGTGTTCAAATCGGACGTTAATTTGAACACAAGGAAAATGGGACATTTCATACTCAAAAGTGATGAAATGTGCCACTTTCCTAGGTCTCCGTTGCCCTTGATCATGCATGATAGGGTGATGGCATTTGAGTCTTGGTTTTGCACTCATTAACTTGTACAATTTGGTCCTTTAGCCATCATGCATGGAAATTGCTTGATTGATGGTTTGAGGCCCAAATGTATCACTCCTTTGAGCTTGTGTTGATGATAAGGGGTGATACATAGTACAAACAACCTGTGAGAATGCCTCTTCTTTGCCCTATTTGCTCTCTATTGCAGCAAGAAAAGAAGCATCACCAGTGGCCGGCCGGCCATTACCACTGGCCAGTAGGCCATCACCGTTAGATGGCACCCCTTGTTGGTGGCCGGCTGGCCGACCACCATTTCTGGCCTGCCAACCACCAATGAAAATTTGGCAGAAAGCTTGTCAAGCAAAGCAGAGTTGGTCTGGAGAAGGAGAACCAGTGCATAGGGTATGTAAAGAGGCAATTGGAAGCAAAATAGCGGGCGTTCTTCGGGTGGAAGCCGAGCATGCATTGGGCATCCCTTGCCTCCTGGGACCACTTGTTTAAATTGATTAGTTAGTTAGTTGTAGCTAAATAGTTAATGTTGTAATTATTTAAGTAGAGTAGTTAATTAATTCATATTGTAATTAATTAGCTTAGTTGCTTTGTAATTAATTAGTTAAGTATTTAGCTAATTAGTTTGCTTTGAAATATTTAATTAGCTTAGATAGTTAATTATTTTAATTGTTTTAATTAACTAGCCTAGAGTAAGCTTGTTATTCATTCGATGTGTTGTAATAATTAGCTTAATTAGCTTAGTTTAGCTAGCTAGTTAGCTTTATTCATTCGGACCCTCCTTCGCGAGGGCGTAATATTGTAATAAGTGTGCGTGCATGCGTGTGTGTATGTTTTCCAACCCCACGTTTTTCTCCCTTTTATTTATTCGCTTTTGACGGTTAGATTAGGGACATATTTTAATTAGCATACCTTATGCCTTATGCTTGCATCCATTCATTCGTATTGCATGCACCGAGGCTCGGCGTATCATTCTAACTGCATTGTTATTTCAATATCTTATTTGAATGCGTGTTTAATCGGATGTTATCAAATTGCTTCATATGCCATATTAGTAGCCAAGCCTATTAATTGCATATTGCATGTGTTGCATTTAGGCATCTTGTATAGTTAGGAATCATGCATATTTTACTAACTCATATTTTCTTAGCTTGAAGTACTAGGTGAGTTTTTATGCTTTAGCATACTTGCATAAGTATGAATGTTGCCATGATTAGCACGCTTGCCATGAGGCTATGTACTTAAGTGCTAAATTGCTTGAATGCCTGTGGATGAAGGCTTGTTGTTTGAATTAGAACAGTTCAACAAATGTATGTTTTGAGCCCACTTTGTTGAGTGGCAAATCATGTTTTAGCCCACTATATTTGGTGGCAAATCCGCAACTTTAAGCCCACTTGAGGTGGCAAATTCAAACCATTTTTGCAAACAAACATGAGTTGAATTGTTCCAAATTGAGCAAACTGGTCTATACTTGCTTGTGTGCATCACATAGTAATGCTAGTTTAATAATTGGAATAAGAATACATAATGTTTATAAAAAATCATATCATGATTAATAGAGGCCGATCTTTGATCGGGCGAGTGGGGGTGCTCAATTTGTGACCTTCCCTTCTCACACCCAAGTTCCCGAGTCGAGGTAACTTTGGTGATGACGGACACGTGGCCTTTGGCACGAGTCATGGGTTTTCTAAATTTTTCCAAAATAAAATATTTAGGTAGCGACTCTGTATCTGGCAAAGCAGTTCATTTTTGGCAATTTGATTCAAAATCGATTTTCCAAAAGATTTGTCGGATTTGGACTCTTTGGTGTTTATCAATTTCACATTGCACTTGTGAGATTAGATTCAGAACCGCGGGAGTCCGAACTGTAGGGCTTTCTTTTCGATCTTCCAAAAGGGGGCGCGAAAAAGCCAGGCTACAACTAGATGCTGGTGAATTGATTGACTGAGAATGGGTAGGCGTTTGTGGGGTGCTTTGTACTGATGCTACTGACCATCTGTTTTTTCTTCGTCGAGTGACTGGAGGAAACGAGACTAGCACGGGCAGACCACCAACAAGGTCTCGAGCTTTGCACAGCCTACCAAAATGAGTCCACACAACTTGGGGAATATCGGGTCTTTTTAAAGCTATGATGGTAAACTACTTAGCAAAAAGAAAGAGAGAAAAACAAAATAAAAAATCGGACAGCACTTCGGCCATAATTCACAACAGTCAAGAGACATAGCTGAACTGTAATCCCCACTGAACTCTGTTCTCAAACACATACTGATATGAACCATCCTGTACTGCTTCATTGTAAAAACACATATCAAGTAAAAGAACCAAAACACCCCTATGAGGGGGTAGGGTTACCCTATCCTAGATTTTTGGCATGATCGAGGCTGCACTATTTCAAACAACGAGTTTTACGACATCTTACAAATGGGTGGTATCCTGTCCTAAATTGGAATAGTCGCTATAGCTTTACTATATGCAATTAGGTCGAACGGTCGAAAGGGTACCTCAGCAAGAATACCTAATATACCTCTCACACCTAACATCGAAAAGTGAAAGGTGGATCAAGTGGTACGGTGGTAATCCAGATCCAAGGGTTGTGTTCCCAACATGGCAGAGTCCATGACCGGTCAGTCTTTTGGCAAGCTTTTTAGGCAAGCCTCCGGTAAACTGTCCAAGAATAGCAGTTGGCAAACACAGTAACTTAAGCACACCAATGCAAATGCAATGAAAAGAACATATAAGTGTAAATAAAAATTCACATCATGAGTTTCAAGTCAAGTTCTCTAAGTCCCCAGCAGAGTCGCCAGAACATGAAGCCCGACTTTCCGCGCTCCTTTCGGAAGGCGAATAGCCCTATAGTTTGGACTCCACTTGTGGTTTTAAATCTGATTTCACAAGTGCAATGTGAAATAATGAAAACACAAAAAGAGTCCAAATCCGACAATTTTTTTTTAAAAATCAATGTTTGAATCAAGTGCCAAAAATGTATTGCTTTGCCAGTTTACAGAGTCACCACCTAAATATTTTTGAGAAACTTAGGAAACTCGAGACTCGTGCCAAAGGCCATTAGTCCGTCATCACCAAAGTGTTCCGGCTTGGGAACTTATGTACGAGAGGGGAAGGTCATGAATTGAGCACCCCACTCGCTCAATCAAAGATCGGCCTCTACTAATCATGAGGTGTTTCTTATCTACATTATATGCTCTTGTTTTGATTATTAGCCATTCTTTACTATGTGATGCACACACAAATATAGATAATTTGCAAGAATAAGAACATTTGATTTCATGTTTTATTTGAAATTATTTTGTGAATTTGCCACTTGAAAAAGTGGGCTTAAAATGGACATTAATCAAACTATGCCAATTCAGGCAACGAGCCTTCATCCACAGGCATTCAAACAATTATATCATTTAAGTGATTAGCCTCACGGTATTTATGCTTTGAATATGGTAACACAAACATCCGATGCAAGATGCTAACACATAGAAACTCACCTAGTACTCTGAGCCAAAAATAGGGGTAAGAGTTAGAAAAATATGCATGTTCCTAACTTACACAACATGACTAATGCAATGCAAGCATTATGTTTTTTTATAGGTTCGGCTATGAGCATGGCATATGATTTCATTCAAGACATGCGTGAGAGCACATATTCAAGTAAATGATTTTGAAGATTTGATATTGGGTTAGCATAATGAGCCGAACCTTGGATGCATGCAAGACAAATAGATGCAAAGCATAAGAATGCTAATGAAACATGATGCCCTATACTAACCATCATAAGCAAGTAAGTAAAAGGGAGAAATACGTGGGGTTGGAAGACATACACATTATTATAACATTGCCCTCGTGCAAGAGGGTGCGAATCAAAGTCTGAAAAGTCTGAATTAAACTAATTATTACAAAACGGAATGAATAAATAAGCAAGGCTAATTAACTAGCTAACTATGTTATTACAACAAGGATGACCAAGATAAATAAACTAGCTCTCTAAGCTAAGTAACTACAACAATTACAAATAAACAATAATAATAATTACAACACCTAATAATTAACGAGACTAATTACAACAAACAATATTAAATTAAATTAATTACAACGATCATAATGTAAGCGAGGATGCGCAAGACTTGTATGCATACACATGCACAATGTTCAAGAACAGCTCTGTCTGCCCCAAGCTTGCTCTGTTTCACCCCAGCCACTGCCCTTTGTTTTCTGCAAAAATACACTGCTGACTAAACATTGAGGGCCGGCCAGCCCTTAATGAAGCCCGGCTGGGCCTAGAGAAGGCCGACCGTGCCTCAATTTTGTGCAAAACTCTGTTTTGTGTTCTGAAGTGAAAACAGTGCAGGCAGAGTTGTTCAAGCTCTGTTTGTCCCTTCCTTCCTTCTTTGTCATGGAAAAGCCTCAAGAGAAGCTTAGAATTGTCTTCAAAACCATCAATGAACAAATTGATTGCTTAATGATTCCGGATACAATTTTGGACAAAAAAAAAATCAATGAAATGTAATAAATATGACCACTCCTCCCTCTTTATCATGGAATGAACTCAAAGAGTGTGGTAGAGGCACTTTAAGAATCATCAAAACGCCATGAATTAGCGCATGATCACTCTTGACTCGACAAACTTGGCATAACGTCCGACTAAGTCTAAGCAAGATGACTCATTTTCTTGATGTGTTTTGGTTGCTTTTAAACCAATTCTTTTAGTCATTTCCAATCTTAGTCCATTTATCGGAAGTGATGATTAAGTCCTTTAAAAGAAGAGAAGCATCAAATGGGAAGTAATTCTCAACATGAAAGAGAGATTACACCGTTGACAATGAATCTCCGTAGAGATTAAGCCATTAAGCGTAAATCTCTAGTTCATGTGTTGAATAACAATCAACCAATTGAAACAACTCTCAAATGAAAGAAATGAGTGGCAAGTTAATTCTTAAAATGAGGTTATTACCATGGAAATTAAACAAAGAAAGGCTAAGAACAACATGATACAAGCTATGTACGAAGATTAATGCTTCAACAAATGAACTGATCAAAGCTTGAACCAATTAAATAGAGTAGGACAGCCCTAAAATAGTTTATGATAAGTTCAAAACAGTGGCTGAAAATGTAATAAAAGAGCTCAAAAGCTAAACAAAAAGGCATAGGTAACGAAACTATGTAAGCAAGAACTAGGAGGGATGGACAACCCCTCCAATTTCAAGACTTCAAATCATGTTTTTGGCCTTAGTTCAACTCTGAAAATTAGTTCAAAAATCAAAGAAAAAGAGTGTAAGGGAACCAAGGGTTGAGCTATAAAAATAGGTGCAAGTAAGGGTGTCAACCTTACCACCTTTGGTAGCTTCTTGAAACCTAAGTTCTAACACTTAAAATAGATGTAAAACAGCCCAAGAATAGAAGAAATAGATAGAAATGAAGTAAGCAAAAGCAAGAACAAAAGTTACAAGCTTATACCTCTCAAAATAGAGTAAGCTTTGGTTGATGATCAAACTCACTCTTGACACACTCAGAAGCTTGAATTATGCTTCTTAAGTGTCAACCAAGGCTCTAAGATGATGAGTTAAGGTTATGTATGGTGTATATAGATGATACAAGGTTGGTAGGTTAACTCAAAGGTAGCTTGCAATGGAAGAAGGAGGAAGGAGAAGCTCTCTCCATGTGTATAGTCTTTCTTTAAATTGTTCAACCCCCAAAACAGAGGTATATGGTTATATTTATAGAATTTGAGCACAAAAGGTGATAAATATCTTCAAAAATGGACAGTTGACGGCCTCCTACCCAGAACAATGTTTCTCGCTACTGAAGCCCGACCGGCCCTCAATAGGCACGGCTGGGCATCAATGAATTCCCCTGTTTGATATTTCAGCCTCTACACAGGATGGCACAAGGTGTACAAAAGGATTTCTTGGGTATGATCAATAGGAATATGGAAGGTTTGGGGTTGTTTTGAAGCTAAACAAGGCTTCTTGGTTGAGACCTCGAAGCACGCACAATACCACTTTCATTATCGAGTGTTTCGCGTAAAGCACTCGAGTTTTGTGGGCGGTGAAAAATGGGGTGTCCACACTTGCTTTTCGGTGTCAAATCTTATCTATACATCTTTTGAATATCCAATATTCAAGTTCTACAAGATTTCATTATTTTTTTAATTAATTGTATTTGAATATGAACTTAATCTATTTCTCTTATGTTAAATTTATTGAACAAAATTTAGATTTCATATTACATACTTTTACATTATTTTTGAACTTCTATTTATGAGACTATTGTTTTTAATATTCATTTGTTTTTCTTAACAAATCGGAAAATTATCCGTAATTATAATTAGTAAAGTACATAAAATTAAATAAATTCAACAATAGGAGAATTCTCCATAGCAACTTAAAACTAATATAAAAATTAGTATATATATTAGATCATGTTTTAAAACTAAAGAAAAATACTAAAAATCATTTTGAGCCTCACTAAATGTGATTCTGAAATAAAAATATGTGTATCGGTATGTTTTCCTAAAGTTGTGTGAAGAATTAAAAAATTCATGGTTTCAGTTGCCACCATCGTTGCGCTACGATCATTACATCCCGCGACTGCGTTTGCGTTACCGCTGTTATCACGATAACCGCCACCGTTATTTAAAACCTTGCCTACCAGCATAAATCTAAATTGATTCTTTGACACCTCTGTTATATCTCGCAATCGACATTCTATCACTTTCTCCCGCACTTTCATTACATGAGATATTAACTTGATTCCTCTATAGCTGTTATAATTCTGAACATCTCCTTTGTTTTTATAGATTGGCAATAAAATACTCTTCCTCTACTCCTTTGGCATTTTCCTAGTCAACAAAATCTTGCTAAATAACCTAGTCAACCAAGAACCCCCCTTTTTACCCAAACATTTCCAAGCTTCAATAGGAATATCATCGGGTCTTAAAACTTTATTTGATTTCATCTTTTTAAGTGCAATGTCCACTTCAAAGCTCCTAGTCTTGCGATAGAACTAGTAGTCTTGGTTTTCCTTATTACTGGCTACTTCATCCCCTTTTGACTCATTGAGTGGCTCATTGAGTTAACTCATTGGGTTGGCTTAGATTCTAGAAGACTTGCAAATTGGCAAGTTGTAATTCTAGAAGCTGAACTTGTAGCATGAACTTGCAAGAAATTTGGCAAGTGGATGCCTTGGCTAAGTTCCCAAATTGTCCCCAAAACTTGTGTATAAATAGGGATGCAAGGAGGAAGCAAAAAGCAAGCAAATAAAGTGCATCAAGTCTTTGCAAAGAGTGGAAGAAGAGAGTGAGAGAGGTGAGGTTAAGAATGAGATATTTCTCTTGTAATTTTTCCTCAAGTTTAGTGAAATCTGCTGCCCATGGACGTAGGCAATTTGCTAAACCATGTAATTCTTGTTGTTTTCTTGTTTGGTTGCTTGTTTGATGTTTGTTTCTAGTCTTGGGCACCACAAACTGGTATCGGAGCACCAAGGTTGCGAAAAATTTGCTTCAGTGCTCTATTTTTCGAATCTGCCCAAAAACCAAAGTTGTCCGATCAAACTTTTGAATATACCAAACTGATCCTCTCTTTCTCATGAGTCCAACGGTGCAAAAATTGAGGCAAACAGAGGTCAGACACTCCCTCACACTCCGGTCAAAGGTCGGCGTATGAAGTCAACTCTATGCCATGTGCCCCACACGTCTTCTCTAGCGAGTTGTTATTGTTTCATTGATGGCGACAGAATATTTCGGTTTCTCAGCCAATAGTCGTGTCAAGTGCCATGTCATTGCCATGCTAGCACCATGACATTACCACATTATCCCATGCCAACGTTTGGTCTGTCTAGTTAGTGTCGTGTGTCTGCCATGTCAGCATTGATGGTATATTTTGTTGTGGATGGAATATTCCTTCTTTTAATAGAATATTCCCTGGAAAAGCTTCCGGTGAATTTCCAAGCCAATTTTGGGCTATTTTTGACAAAGGGGGGGGGGGGGGAAGATTTGTTCCTTGCTAAATCGATTGTTCTAGACGTAACCGCAAACTCCGTTCTTCGAGATTCAGATCCAAAGTTTGTGTGAAGCCTTTGGGAGCTTCGAAATCACCGCGTTTCGAGCATTTCCAAGCATTCATTATTGCATGTGGTGCAGTTGGAGGACTTCTAATGGCTAAAGGAACAACACCAAAGGTAGCTGAGTCTTCAAGTAGCTTAGGGCAAAGGACTACCTTGTCTAATGCAAAGTTCAAGGTGTAGAAATTTGATGGAACCAACAACTTCGGCATGAGGCAGTGCGAAGTTATGGATGTTCTCTACTAGCAGGAACTTGGCATTGCTTTAGAAGACTGATCGGTTGACATAGGTGATAAGGGATGGACACAGATCAACCACCAAGCTTGCAGTACCATCCAATTGTGTCTAGCCAAAGAACAGAAATACTCTATCATGAGAGAAATTTTTGCAAAGTAGTTGTGGAGGAAACTAGAAGAGAAATACATGATGAAGAGTGCAGAGAATTGACTCTACCTGAAGAAGCAACTCTTCTGTTTCCAATACCAAAAAGGTACTTCAATGATAGAACATACAGATGGTTTCAATAAAATTCTTACCAATTTATTGAATCCAGATGTTGAAGTTAAAGATGAAGATAAAGCACTTTTATTACTAAATTCCTTGCTTGATAAATCACTTGACAACTACATTATTGTATGGAAAGGAAAAAATTAGTTTTGTGGAAGTTCCTAATGCCTTAGTGAATTATGAGTACAAAAAAATGGACTAGTTCGTTCATAAGGACTCAACATTAGAGGCATTGACAGTCAGGGGTAGGACTAATAATAGAAGATTTAGAAGGCGAGGGAAATCTCATTCCAAATCAAGGGAAAAATCACAGAAAAAAGATGTCTTGCAAAAAATGAGCGTGTCACCTATCGCCAAAAGGGGCACTGAGCAAAAGTTGTCCAGACAAAGACAAAAAGGAGACAAATGTGAACATTGCATGTGATGGAGATAAAGATGAAGAATCAGTCTTCATAGTTTCATCATCAAGTGGCCATTCTGATGAATGGTTTCTAGATTCTGGATGTTCCTACCACATATGTCCTAACAATCATTGGTTCTCAAGTTAACAAGAGTTCGATGGAGAAATTGTGTTGATGGGCAACAACAATACTTACCGAACAAAGGGGATTGGAACGATTTGAATGAAGATGCATGACGGAATAATCAGAGTTCTCTTAGATGTTTTAGTATATATTGGACTTGAAAAAAAAATCTCATCGCAATGGGAGTTTTAGACTCCAAAGGTTAAGAGTAACTGTGGAAGGTGGATTCCGCAAAGTTGTATGAGGTGCATTTGTTGCAATGAAAGGTACTCGAAAGGGAAATTTATATTTCTTGAAATGGGTCTATAGTCACAAGGAAAGTGGCTGCCTCCACCAGCTCAGAGGATGATGCATTAGATACTTCCAAACTTTGTCACATGCGCTTAGGGCATGCTGGCTAAAAAGTTTTGCAAGGTTTGGTCAAGCAAGTTCTATTAAAAGGCGCCAAAATAGGGAAGCTTGAATTTTATGAGTATTGTGTATTAGGCAAGAAAACAAGAATCAAGTTTGTTACTGCCATTCCTCGTACTAAAGTGATTCTAGACTACATTCACACTGATGCGAAGGGACCTTCCAAATTTGCTTCTTTAGGAGGTAAACACTACTTTGTGTCTTTCATTGATGATTTCTCAAGGCGAGTCAAGGTTTACACAATGAAGCACAAAGATGAAGTGTTAGACATCTTCCTGAAATGGAAGAAAATAATTGAAACCCAGATAGGCAAGAAGATCAAGAGGCTCAGATTTGACAAATGGAGGTGAGTTCATATCAAATCCCTTCCTTAGAATGAAGGGATAGTGAGACATTTCATAGTTCGTGGAACACCATAGCAAAATGGAGTTACAGAATGCATGACCCACACTTTGGTGGATAAAGTCCGGTGTATGGTGTCACATTTTGGATTGAGCAAGGCATTTTGGGGTGAGGCATTGAACTATGCTATGGAGGTATGGTATGAAGCACTAGATGGAAAGACACCCATGGAGGTATGGTATGGAGCACCAGCTACTAATTATGATCAGTTGTGTATCTTTGGATGTCCAACTTATTTTCATGTTACAGAATCTAAGTTGGATCCTAGAGTCAAGAAAGTTGTCTTCTTGGGCATTAGTGAAGGTGTGAAGGGATATAGACTCTGGTGTCCTGAATGAAAGAAAATTGTCATTAGTAGAGACATTACTTTTGATGAGTCAGCAATGTTGAAACAACTAAATCCTCAAGGGAATGAGAAAGAATCGAAGAAGTCAGAGTACGTGGAGTTTGAGACTGCAGTAAAGATTGTTTAGACACTCAAACATCCTGAAGAAGTTTTAGGTGATAACTCTGATGAAGATTCTGAACAAAGTTCAAATGAGAATGAAGATCCAGCTCAAGAGGTCCCGCAACAGTCAGAATTTATTGCAACTAGTAAACCAAAAAGGGTTATTAACAAACCTACTCGGTTTGCTGACATGGTGGCTGATGTGGGCCGAAAGGTACCACATTGAGGCCACTTAAGTTATATTTATATTCCTTAAATTACGGTTATTTGGTAGAGATGATGCGTTTCGTGTACTCGTGCAGGTTTGGTGGGCAACATGCATTTTAAGGATAAAAGTCACACACAAGCAGGTTCTTCATTTGAGCAATGATAGTTTGTCTCTTGCCAGTTGACTGCATGTGCAGCTAGTCACAACTATATGTGTGTCCCACCATTGCTTGAGCGGCCAACTTTGGGAAGCGTGTGTGGAAATTTCATTGCAATTTTCTGAGAATAAAAGGAAGAAAAATAGACTTTCCTATGGTTTGGAATTTTTGGGGATTGCACTAGAGAGGCTACCAAGCTTAGGTAAGAAACTTTTGATCATCCATTGAGGCTCCCATTTTTTGACCGCCCTTAAGACTTGGGCGCTTTATTCCAAACACCTGATGATGAAAGTTACAGTGTGCAATCTTTTGAATTATCAGTGAAGAATTTTGGATTCAAGCTCTAATCCCAACCTTGCACCCCATTTTGGCCAAACTATTTTAGACCTTAAAACCCTCTTTTCAAAATATTTTTGAAAATGTTTCTATGATATTTCGAGGCTTGTATTTCATTTAAAACATTGCACTTTTCAGTAAACCGAGTAGGGACAAAGTGGAAATGAATGGAAAAGAGGTGAACTCTTTAAAAAATATTTTAAAACTTCTTATTTATAGGTTTGGGGTTGAAGAAAATAGGAGGTGTTGGAAGAAAACTAGTTTAGGAAAGGTGAGCATCAAACCATTGAGAAAGAACTGAGCAGCCTTCACAAACCAGGCCTATCTCTTTGTACACTTAGACTCTAGTTGTGAGGCCACCACCATTGGAAAGTAGACTTCTGGGGCTTCACTTTGGACTCAAGAATCACCTAAAATCGAGTCCAAGTGGGGGATATATGCATGTTTGAAGTCAGGCCTTAAGTGTAGTCATTGAGACCCGACCGGGTCTACGTAGAACCGACAGTGCCTTATCGAGGCCCAGTTGGGGTTCAGTGAAATTTTTTCTAGAGCTCCTTTTTGGGCCGGCCGTGCATTATTGAGGCCCGACCATGGGTTTTGAGGGCTGGCCGGGCCTCGATGGCGCCAGACAGACAGCTGGCGAGAATTGAACAAATATTTTTGTTTGAAGATATTTTTGACCATTTTGGCTCAAATTCTATAAATAGAACCTCTTCCTTTAAAATTTAAGGTTAGAAAAAACCTTCCAAGAGGCTTAGACATTGATGAGCTATCCTTGAACCTCCTTGAACCTTCAAGCCTCTTTTCTTCTCCAAATCAACTTTCACCCTCCATACACCATTAAAGCTTGGATTTGAAGCTTTCTTATAGAGAATTTGCAACATATTTTCATAACCTAGAGGGTTAGGAAATATTTCCAAACGCTTTAAAGTTTTTTGAGAGCTAAGAACATCCATCTCCCTTCCAAACTTCATATCACCTTTCTATACATACACAATACATACACCATTGGAGCTTGTTCTTGAAGCTTTTTTTGAGATTTCAAACTAAGTTTCATAAACTTGAGGGTGTTGGAATCAAGTATATTAACTAAGAGCGTACCTCTCTTTGAAAGGTATAATTTTGCACTTTCTTCTTTCATCTTCTTCTACTCTTTTCCTATATTTTTCTTGTCTTTATATACTGATTTTCAGAGTTTGTAAAGGCTGAAAAACATGACTTAAAATTCTCAAAAGTTGAGGGGTTAGCCACCTTTTCTTGATTTTACTTACTAGCTTTATATCTCTTGCTTTTGTCTATCTTATTGTGTTCTTTAAATACACTTTTAGACACTGTTTTGGGACTGTATTTGGACTGTTTTAAGGCTGAAACATGTTATTTAAAATTGCAAAAAGTGGAGGGGTTAGCCACCCCTCTTTAGACTTTGTTCCATAGCTTTTTCTCTACTCTTTTGACTTATCTTCTCTTGGTTTTAGCTACTATTTTTTGCACTTTAGGGGCAGTTTTAGGACTATCCTAATTTATTTAATTACTTCAAGCTTTAATTAGTTCATTTGTTGTCTCCTAAGTTTACTTGTATAGCTTGTTGCATGTTGTTCTAGCTTTTCTTCAACTCATTTCCATATTTAATAACCTCTTTTTAATAATCAACTTACCATTTATTTCTTTCATTTGAGAGTTGTTTCAAATGGTTGATGGTTATTTAATACATAAACTAGAGTTTTGCGCTTAATGGCTTAATCTCTACGGAGATTCATTGTCAACGGTGTAATCTCTCTTTAATGTGAGAATTACTTCCCATTTGACGCTTTTCTCCCTTTAGAGGACTTAATCACCATGGACAAATGGACTAATGAATGGCAATGACTAAACAAATGGATTTAAAATTGGATCAACACACATAAAGAAAATGGATTTAAATTGCTTAGACTTGGCCAGACGTTATGCCGAGTTTGTCGAGTCAAGAGTCGTCATGGGCTAATTCATGGTGTTTTAATGATTCGTGAAGCGTCTCTACCACCCTCTTTGAGTTCATTCCATGACAAGAGGGAGGGGTGGTCATATTCATTGCATTTCATTGATTTTTGTCCAAAATTGTATCCGAGACCATCAAGCAATCAGCTTGCTCATTGATGGCTTTGGAATCAATTTCAACCTTTTCTCGAGGCTTTCCCATGACAGAGAAGAAAGAAAGGGACGAACAGAGCTTGAGGACACTCTGTCTGCACCGGTTCACCTCAGAACACAAAAACAGAGTTGTACACCAAATTGAGGCATGACCGGTCATCTGTAGACCCGGTCGGCCATCACTGATGCACGGGCGACCCTCAGTGTGTGGCCAGCAGTGCAATTTTGCAGTAAATAGAGGCAATGGCTAGAGGTGAAATAGAGTTGGCTTGGACAGACAGAATAACCCTTAGGCGCTGTGCATGCAACCTTTATCCATCTTCATTTACGCATTTTGTCGAATGTAATTAATTGTTTCGTTAGTGTTATAATTATCATAGTTGTAAATTAATCTTATTGTAATTAATTAGTGGTAGATAGTTAATTTTGTAAAGTGTTGTAACTAATTAGTTAGTTAATTAGTTATTCAATTTTGCTTTGTACTTAGTTGGTTAATTTATTTGTTGTAATAATTAGTTAAGTAGTTTAGCTATCTATTTATTTGTTTTGTAATAATTATCTTAGGTTTAATTAGTTAGTTAGTTAGTTTATTCAAACTCTCCTTCGTGAGAGCGCAATGTAATAATGTGTATGTCTTCTAACCCCATGTCTTTCTCCCTTTTATTTACTAGCTTATGATGGTTACTTTAGGGACATCATGTTTTGATTAGCATAACTCATGTTTGCATCCGTTTGTATTGCATGCACCGAGGCTCGGTTCATCATTCTAACTGCATTGTTGTTTAAATACTTCTTTGAATACGTACTTAGACTGCGTGCTATTTCATTGATTCATATACCATGCTTATTAGCCAAGCCTAGTAATTACATATCGCATGTGTTACATTAGTCATATTGCATAGTTAGGATCATGCATTTCTCTAACTTTGTTTCTTTTTTTGGCTTGGAGTACTAGGTATGCTTTTATTTGCTTTAGCATAATCGTATGCATGTGAATGTTTCCATGTCTAGCATGCTTGCCATAGGGCTAAATGCTTAATCGATAAACTGCTTGAATGCTTGTGGATGGAGGCTTATTGCTTGAATTGGAATGATTTAAGTAATTTTCATATGATATCACTTTTTCAAGTGATACATATTTCAAAATAATTTTCAAAAACAAACATTAATCAAAATGTTCCAATTCTTGCAAAGTTAGACTATACATGTGTGCGCGCATCACATAGTAATGCTATCCTAATAAACCGGAACAAGAGCATATGATGTATATAAGATTCATATCATGATTAGTAGAGGCCGATCTTTGATCGGGCGAGTAGGGGTGTTCAAATGTATTCATGACCTTCCCCCCTTGTGCCTAAGTTCCCGAGCCGAGACAATCTTGGTGATGATGAACACGTGACCTTTGGCACAAGTCATGAGTTTCCTAAATTTCCAAAAAATAAAATATTTAGGTGGCGACTTCTTATCTGGCAAAGCAGTCCATTTTTGGTAATTTGATTCAAAATTGATTTTCCAAAAGATTTGTTGGATTTGGACTTTTTGGTGTTTATCAATTTCACATTGCACTTGTGAGATTAGATTCAGAACCGCGGAAGTTTGAACTGTAGAGCTTATTTCAAACTCTAGAAAGGGGGGGGGGGGGGCGTGAAAAAGCCGTGCTATAGCTACCATCGCTACCATCATCATCTCATCTTCTCCCACCTCGATAAGCGGCTAAGCGTCTCTCTTAGGGTTTTGATGAAACCCTAGCCAAGTAGCAGGAGTTGTAGTATTTGATTTTGTTATGTTTTCAGTGAGATATTTGTAAAACTTTTGAGTTTAATTCAATATTATTCTATCTCTGCTCTTCATTCAATTTTTGTGATTGAGAATGAATGTTTTACTTTGTTTTCATTGTGTTGTATTTGAAACCCGAGACTGGCTATGGTATGACTAGATGGATTGTGCCATAAACCCTAGTTTAGAGTGGACGGTTCGTGCCGGTTGAGATAGTGCATGCTCACGCTTCGAACACAAATTTATCTTTCTCTCAAATTCCTAACTTGTAGTTGAGGAATTGTCTCGTTTCACTAATTCATTACACAATTCAAGTTTGCAACTCCGAGAACAAAGCTAGTGGTGGATTTGGATCCCTAAGTTCCCAATCTAATTATTTAATATCATTTTATTGCTTATTTAATTAGGGTTTCATAAATTATTTTCACCAGCAAACAACCGGCTGCTCATTAAATTAAGTTGAGAATTAATAATTGAAGTAGTTTTAAAATACACATTAGTCCTTGTGGATACAATATCCATGCTTGCTATCTATACTAATTTAATAGAGTTTGGGACGATTGTTTTACGACATACCAGTGGTCTATGCACTTCCAGTCATTGATAACAATGTTTCATGCAAATTGCACTTTCAAAGAAATCGTACAAAGTGTAGAAAGTGAAAAGTGAAAGGAGGCAATGAATGAAGAGATTGGATCACTCAACAAGAAACGAACTTGGGAATTGGTGCAACTTCCAAAGGGCAAGAAAGAAATTGGGTGTAAGTGGGTTTACACCAAGGAAGAAGGCATTCCAGGTAAAGACAGCATTAGATTCAAAGCTAGATTGGTAGCTAAAGGTTATGCTCAAAAGGAAGGGATAAACTATAATGAGATATTCTCACATGTTGTTAAACACATGTCTATTTGTATATTGCTTGCTTTGGTTGCACAATTTGATCTCGAGCTTGCCCAACTCGATGTCAAAATTGCCTTCTCACATGGAAATCTTGAAGAATAGATATATATGTCCTAGCTAGATGGTTTTTAAGGTGCTGAAACGGATTAAAGCAATCCCTGAGATAGTGATACAGTGATTTGATCGGTTCATGATGGAGAAAGGATACACAAAAAGTCAATTTGATCATTGTGTATATTTTCATAAGCTTCACTATCGTTTCTTCATCTATTTGCTCTTATATGTGGATGACATGCTCATTCCATCAAAGAGCATGGTGGAGATTGATAGATTGAAAGAACAGTTGAACAATGATTTTGAACTAAAGGATCTTAGAGAAGCAAAGATAATTCTTGACATGGAAATCAAGAGAGATAGGAAAAAGGGCACAGTTTGTTTAACACAAACTCAGTAGTTGAAAAAGGTGTTAGACAAATTTAGCATCATGGGAAAACAAAAGCTGTAAGTATATTGTTGGCCCCTCATTTCAAGCGTAGTGCTTCGATGTCTACAGAAGAAGAGTGAAAGCATATGACACAAGTTCCATATGCAAATGCAGTTCGTTCATTCATGTATGCTATGGTTT
Source organism: Camellia granthamiana (assembly GCA_036172215.1). Lineage (NCBI taxonomy): Eukaryota > Viridiplantae > Streptophyta > Magnoliopsida > Ericales > Theaceae > Camellia > Camellia granthamiana. The sequence continues at coordinate 93,501,631 of CM069909.1, forward strand.
GTACAAGACATGATATCTCACATGTTAGTATGGTGAGCAGGTTTATGCATGATTTAGGGAAAGGTCACTGGCAAGCAGTGAAATGGATCTTAAGGTACATACATGGCATAGTTGATTTGGGTTTAAAGCTATGCTACCAGAAAATGCTAATACCCTAGCGAATTACATATTGGTACACACGTTCCGAAATATGGTACACTTTCGTTCCAAAATGGTAAATTTAGCGATCTGAAACGATCCCAAAAGTTTTTCCAATAAATTTCCTTAAATAGTTCCTTAGGAGGAAAAAAAAAATATATAATGAATTAAAATCTAAAGTAAGTTAAGTTTTGACAAGACAAAACGTAAAAAATGGGTCATAATACTCATAGAAATGGTTTTCTACATGAAAAAGAAAAACTAAATTTTATTAGATGCCTAATAGTTAAAAGAAAATTACTTTGTAAGTACCTTAAATTCACAAGTATATTATATATACAAGTCTACCCCCATTGTACCACATTTTAGAGCATGTGGCGTACCACGTTCCCATTCCCATTCCCGTTCCCCGTACTAGAATGATCCACATTCTGGGTAACATAGGTTTGAAGTTCGAGAGAGATAACAGGCTCAGAAAAAGTTAGATTGGATACGTGGACTCAAATTGTGCTACTGACTTAGACAAATGCTAGTCAACTACAGGGTATTTGTTTACCCTTGCTAAAGGGTCAGTGAGTTGGAGGTCAATGCTACAATCAACGGTGGCTTTGTCTACTACATAGGTATAGTACATGGTAGTGACAGAAGCATTTAACGAAGCTATTTAGCTACATCGATTGATCAAGGACTTGGGGATTGTTCAGGAGCACGTGGAGGTCTACTGTGACAGTCAGAGCACCATTTGTTTGGCAAAGAAATAGTGAATGAAGGGGATATTCTGGTTAAGAAGATTAGCACTGTAGATAATCATGCGGATATGCTCACTAAAGTGTTATCTGGGTTGGTATGTTTGTTTGGGCTCTTGTTTTGATTTTGGCTGGTTATAGTTCGGTGGCAGCTATGCTGTAGTTCTTTATTTTTAGTTTTCTTTGGTGCTTCTTCTGCGTTGTTGTTGTAGGTTGTGGTAGGGCCTGGGGTATGCCCCTTGTATTTGTGTAAATTTCTCTGTTTTATTTCATTTCTTATTCACCCAAAAAAAAAAAAATTCTACAAGACTTGCAAGTTGGCAAGTTGCAATTCTAGAAACTAAACTTGCAGCATCAACTTGCAAACAAGTTGGCAAGTGGATGCCTTGGCTAAGCTCCTAAATTGTCCCCAAAACTTGTGTATAAATAGGGATGCAAGGAGGGAGCAAAGAGCAACCAAGTGAAGTGCATCAAGTCTTAGCAAAGAGTGGAAGAAGAGAGTGAGAGGTGAGGTTGAGAGTCAGATATTTCTCTAGTAATTTTTCCTCAAGTTTAGTGAAATCAACTGCCTGTGGATGTAGGCGATTTGCCAAACCATGTAAATCTTCTTGTTACTTGTTTGGTGTTTGTTTCTGGCCCTGGGTACAACAATTCTCACATTTTTAGCCATTAACTAAACCAAACCAAACCAAACCACACTAAGACTTGTGTCCCTATCTAGTGGGTTTGGCTACATGAATCTATTTTGCCATTTCACTGTTTCACTCTGTCAAGCGCTATATTCTTAGTAAATTAAATAATTCATATGTTTTTTTAGTATCGCATCCCATGTCATTTTAGGCGTTTTCCATCCTCTAACATTTTCAGTCGTGGTAGTCATATCACTATTCCTCAAGTAATCTTCAATTAGTATTACTCCTACCATTAACTGTAGGTGCTAAATTCTTGTTTGCAACAATTGTTGCATGGTCCTTGAGGGTGTGGTAAAGTAGGTAGTTGAGAAGCACCCAAAAGTCCATATGCTGCATTGTGTAATTTGGTCCAAATTTAGATTCATTATTTTTTTCAGTCGTGTTAATATATGATTGGTCTAGCATTTATAAATGCTCACTATTTGTGTAATTTTTTTCTTTTTCTTTTTTTGGAGTTGCCAGCCGCTGAACTTAAGACTCGAGTTGAGAAAGAGGCTAGGCCCCCGGAAGGGCTTTCAGGGACTGTGGTAGACTGGTGGATTATAGAGCTAGGGGCAAATCAAAGGTTTGTCCATTGGGATTGAGTATAGATGAGCCTTGACTGGGGGGCTAGCTTGCTTTCACTGGTGGCGGGCAGGCGAAGGGTCCAAAGGACACGTAGCCGGGGGTGAGCAAAAAAATCCAAGAGTTCCATTTTCCTTCTCATTAGAAAAATGGGTTTTAAAGCCATGGCTTTTAACTAACTTTGAGCCAAGAATTAAGTGGGACCCACACACCCATTTTGGGTGGGGCCACGGGGTGACATGTTCGTTTTCGTGTAGTGAACAAGAATATGAAATTGGTTGCTCAAAACCATTTTCAGATGAAGGGGAAATTGACGCCAAAGTGGGCCTCTAGGAAATGGTATTGTTGGTGGGTTTCCCATAAATTTGTATTGAGCTTGTCCCACATAGGAAAGGTAGGAGAAGTTTTTTGTGTATATAATAGCTAAGTTTGGCATTTTGGTTTGGACCCTAAGGGCACGTAAGTTTTGTGAGGGAAGTTATGAACGAAATAGGTTGGCTCCAAAAAATCAACATAAGCGCATTGTCGTTGCCGCACCGAACCGGGCTAAACTCGAGCACGGGTTGTGGGTCGATCTGCAGATATGTATATATCTTTTTCGGCCAAATTTATTTGAATTTGAATTCAAAATTTATGTGCAAAATTTCAAAATTCAAAATTGAATTTAAAATTTTCCAAAGTAGTGTCTCCTTTTCGGCCAGTCACAAGTTTTTGGCCATTTCTGCAGTCACCAGTCATGTCTTTTTTGTCTTTTGGCTAATCTTAACAGGCATTTTTTTCCCTATAAAATGGCAATGCCTCTCGCAATTCCAATCATCGAAATCATTTCCTATTTTCGTTTATCTTTTTTCCTTCTCTACTTCACACTCCGTATTTGAGAGTTTAGGTTTTCCGATGAGTTATATACACTATTTGGTTTGCCGGGAGCCTTCTCATAGTGTTAGACTGCAAAGACCATTTCATTCTGGGAGATAGAAGTCAACGCTTCGAAGCACCGTGTGAAGGACAAATCTATCTTAAGGAAAAAGTGTTGAACACTTGACTTGGTTTGTCTCCATTACTACTTTCTACAAATTGGCTATAAGTTTCTATTATGTTTTTATAGATTTGTTTTCAAATTTTTTTTTTTAAATAAAAATTTTGTGAGTATAAATCTTCTTTGTACATTCTGAATTTTGTTCTAGTTTGTTTGACACCTTACACACACAGGTTGTATACTAATCTTAGTGTATATTTTATTTCTATTTACATTCATTGTGATAGTCAATCTGCAATAAGAAGGGCATAGAGTAATATGTACAACAGTAAATCTCAACATAACTGTCGTAGACATAATACCGTTAAGCAGTTGCTATCTAGTGAAGTAATCTCTATAGAGTATGTCTGGTCAAAAGAAATTATTGCGTATCCGTCAACTAAAGGTTTGACCAAAGAGCAAGTGTTTAATTCATCGAGGGGAATGGAGTTAAGGCCTATTAACAAAGAGCCACCATAATGGCAACCCAACCTAGCTAATTGGAGATCCTAAGATCTAGATTCATTGGGATAATGAATCACCGATGACTTGACAAAATCATCAAGGATTTCAAAATTCTAGCTTTTCCTATGATGAGAGTGATATCTACGCATGTGTTGTATGGAGAGGACTTGGAATAAGCCATGCTTTTAATGATCACTTATCTTGTAAAACCTAGAATGGTCTCTTACAAGAGGAGTATTTAAGAAATTTGAAATAAGGATCACCTATATGAGTGAGAATGGGCGGCTTCTATGAGAATGAATAAAAGCTTAATTCTCTAAGGCACTCATGAAATAAGAACTAAACTGTATTTGGAGATATTCTGTGTGAATTCTATTTCTTTGGCTTACACAAATGGTTAAACAATTCGAGGCATCTTGTCCATTGTTTAGCTAGTAAGTTTGATAGTTTCAAAGCCAAAAGTTACCTGATGTAGGCTAAAAAGTACTACATTGAGGCCACTGAAGTTACATTTTTAGTCTTTCAATATTGTTTATTTAGTAGAGATGATGTGTTTTGTGCATTTGTACAGATTTGACAGGTAACACGCAAATTCAATCAAAAAGTGCACGAAAACAGATTCTCTGAGCGAGAAGCGAAAAATCTGAGCCAGCCAGCCAGACCACCGCACGTACGGCCAAGCCCCACCACACGTGCGGCCCACCACCACTCAAGTGGCCCACCTAGGGACACGTGCGTGAAATTTTCAGTCTATTTTGCTGTGAATAAAAGGAAGAAAAAGAGGCTAACTTAGGGTTTGAATTTTATTTGACCAAAAGAGGAGGCTAGGGTTAGAGAAAGGGTGATTTTCCTCAAGCTTGCTATTCCATGGATGGTGCTTCTCCCTCCACCTCTTCCCACTCCTCCATGAGTGGCTAAGCTCATCTTTTCTAGGGTTTTGATAAAACCCTAGCCATGTAATAGGATTTTTCATAAGCTTTAATTGTGAATTGTTTGAATCAATGTATGGATGATTTAGTAGTTTTTAATAACTATTTCTTTCATCTCTTCAAGTATTTTACTCTCTATGATTGTTTAATGTTTTCCATATATTAGTTTTCTTTGTGTTTGTATTCAAAGTACAAGATGAGTCATGCTACGAGAGATGGGTTGTATTGCTACCATAGTTTAGAACAAATGACTCATACTACTCGGGATGATTTGTGCTTGTACGTTGAATGCGACAACTCTCTTGATCAATATTTCAAACTTGTAGTTATGAAATATTGGGTAGTTCAAACCGAATTGCAATTGTTGGCCAATGTTTAGTCTCATTCATGTGGCTAGTGGTGAATTCTTTGCCCTAGGATTTTTCTCAAAAATTAATACCTCAAACCCTAATTTTAACTGTCAATTTAATTATTCAATTTCAATTAATTCTTGTTTATTCATAAAATCAATCTTATCTTTTTAATCAAAATTAATTTCGAAATTTACAATTGAATTAGTTTAATTTCACATTTGTCCCTGTGGATCAATACCTGGACTTGTCATTAATCCAAAAGAATTTGGTATAGTTTAGTGTTTTATATTTGGTGTGTGTAACGACTCATCAAATTTTGGCGTTGTTGCTGGGGACTTTTGGCGAAATTAAATAATTTAAAGTTACATTCTTATTTTAATTTTTAGTTTAGGATTTGATGCTTTCGTGTTGCTAAGTGTGCAGAGTATTTGCAATTGGAACCATCACTGGAGTGCAAGCGAAGTGCGGCCAATTTTTTAAACAAAAATACCGTAGCACCAAAGTGCTAAAAAAAACAGAAGCAAATACTCGCAAGCAAAGCACCAAACTGCTACGAAGAAAGACGAAGCTCAATTGGAGGTTGGAGACAACGTCTACACATCAAGCACCCGCAAGACGAGTAAAGTGTTTTCGTTAAATCGTTGTGAGTATTTCTCCCTTTAGTATTTTGCTTTCATATTTAGTGCACAAAGTCGGAACTTAGTGTGTGTGAGTGAGTAGTGTATGCACGGGCGCCATTCTTGTCGCCCTGAATTGTGGAGTTTGAACCTTGAACTAGAAAGGATTCTTAGGAGACTTAGAGTCCTCTACCTGTGTTCCTAAGCTTGAATATTCATATCCATACTTTTATCCATTAGAGATGGAAAATCCAAATGTCCCGAACGGGCCCAACCGGACCCTTAAGGATTATTTCATACCCACTGCATATACATCACCATCATGCATCCAATTACCCGACACCACTGCTGCTCATTATGAGATTAAGTCTAGCACCATACAAATGCTCCCATCATTCCATGGACTAGCTCATGATGATCCTTATAAACATTTGAATGAATTTCTAGAAATTTGCTCTACAGTGAGGATCCAGAATTTCACAAATGAGGCCTTAATGTTACGACTGTTTCCATTCTCATTAAAGGACAAAGCCAAACACTAGTTAAATTCCTTACTTGCTAATTCAATCACAACTTGGGACCAATTACAACAACGGTTCTTGGAAAAGTACTTTCCCATTGGTAAAACCAACCAACTTAGGCGAGCCATCACCAATTTTGCTCAAATTAATGACGAGCAATTTCTACGAAACATGGAAGAGACTTCGTGACCTTCTCCAACAGTGTCCCCACCACCAAGTGCCTGATTGGCAACTTGTTCAGACTTTTTACTATGGCTTAACTGAGCCTCATCGCCAAATGGTGGATTCTTTGTGTGGTGCGACATTTATGTCCAAAAATGACGCCGATGCATGGCAATTGTTTGAGAATCTAAGTGATAATTCCCTTCACCATGCCTCCGTAGCCCGACAAGTCCGGCAACCAGTCGTTGGAGCCCCAAAAAGATGGGGCATTTATGAGGTCGAGCAAAACCTAGAGTTAGCACAACAAGTAGAGGCACTGTCTCATAAAATGGACCAATTATTGGTTGCGGGAGATGCCCCTACACAGCAAGATCAACCTCAATTTCACGAGGCATGTGTTATTTGTGTGAGCCCTGCTCATGACTTGAGTTAGTGCCCTTTGGCATCACAATTTCCGGAGTTAGTCCAAGAGCATGTGAATGCGGCTCAAGGATTCTCCAACTCGGGTAATGACCCATACTCCAACACATACAATCTGAGTTGGAGAAATCACCCTAATTTTTCATGGAGACCTCCTTCATAAGGCACTTCTTAAAACCCTCCACCGCCAAGGAAGAATTTTAATAATTTTTCCAACCAATCTTCCTACCGGCCACCACAACCTTATCGATAACCACAACCCCCGCCTGTTCCTCAAGGCAACTCGGCCTTTAAGACTCAGGTGTTAGAATTTCTCTCAGAACTTAAGGGGGTTAGCACCGGTAGTTCACTCCCATACTCATTCTATTGCCAAGCTAGAGGCCCAATTTGGTCAAATAGCTAACAACATGAATAGGAGAGAGGAGGGAAAATTACTGAGTCAGACTGTGGCCAACCCTAAGGGACAATACAGGTAGAAAGTTCTGTTGGGAATGGAAAGCACCATGAGCAGGTGCAAGCGATGATTGCTTTAACAAGTGAGAGAGAGTTAGAGTCTCAGTCAGTTGCGTCTAATGCAACTAGGGCTAAGAAGGGTGACAACGGTGGTACACCCAATGAGAGCAAGGGTGAGGGAGAAACACCTAAGAGGGATGACTTAGTCCTAACACTTCACATGAGCCTAAGGCACCAATTGTGCCTAAGGCACCCTTTTCCCAATGCCATGATACACCGTCCCCTTTTAATAAGAAGGCGGCATCTATGGAAGCGATAATGGAGGTCTTTAAACAAGTGAAAATCAACCTCCCCCTATTGGAGGCAATTAAGCAAGTACCCTCCTATGCTAAATTTCTGAAGGACCTTTGTATGCAAAAGCATAAATCTAGGACACATGTGTCCCAAAAGGTCATACTCACGGAGCAAGTAAGCTCCATCTTGTTGAATGACACACCCCATAAGCTTAAAGACCCAAGTGCCCCAACCATTGCATGCATTATAGGAGACCAATTCATTGATAGGGCATTATTAGATTTAGCGGCTAGTATCAATTTGTTGCCATACTCTGTGTACGAGGAATTTGGGCTTGGTGAGTTGAGGCCCACTACTGTTACTCTCCAGTTGGCTGACCGGTCCCTGAAAGTGCCACGTGGCATGATTGAGGATGTGCTAGTAAAGGTTGATAGGTTTTACTTATTTGTTGACTTTTTGGTGTTAGATATGGAACCGGTAGCTAGTTCTAGGAAACAAATCTCGGTGATCTTAGGTCGATCTTTCTTGGCTATGGCCAATGCATGCATAAATTGTCGTATTGGGGTTATGGAAGTTTCATTTGGTAGCATGCAAGTGAAAGTTAATGTTTTCCAAGCATCCCAACAACCCCATGAGAGAGAGGAGTGCTTGTTTGTGGATGTTGTGGATGGGATTGTAGAGGACGCTTTACCCTCCATTCTTGTAGAGGACCCTCTAGAGGCTTGTCTAGCTCATTTTGGGTTTGAAAATTTTGATATTGACAGGTCGGTTGAGGAGGTGAATGACTTGCTTAATGCTTCTTCTACACCAGATTTTCTCCCATGGAAAGCCTGGTTTGAGTCACTTCCTCCTCTGTTGAGAGAGCCCGCCATACCATCTTTGGTCACACCACCTACACTTGAGTTGAAGCCATTCTCGGCCACACTCAAGTATGCATTTTTAGGGCCCTAGGATACTTTACCAGTCATCATTGCATCTGACTTGACTGCAGAGCAGAAGAGTCAGTTAATGAGTGTTCTCGTGGCATATCGGAGTGCTATAGGGTGGTCGGTATCTGATTTGAAAGGGATAGATCCCTCTGTGTGCATGCATTATACACACCTAGAGGAGGACACCAAACCTTCTCGTGAAATGCAACGGAGGCTTAATCCCAATATGAAAGAGGTGGTGAAAAAGGAGATATTAAAATTGTTGGATGCGGGTATTATATACCCCATCTCGGATAGCAAGTGGGTGAGTCCCACACAAGTGGTGCCCAAAAAATCGGGCATCACTGTTGTTGAGAATGAAAGAGGAGAGTTAGTCCCCACATGAACCCACTACTGGGTGGCGAGTGTGCATTGATTATAGGAGACTGAATTTCACGACTAGAAAGGATCATTTTTCCTTACCTTTTATTGATCAGATCCTAGAGCGGTTAGCGGGGTAGGGTTTCTATTGTTTTCTTGATGGCTACTCGGGGTATAATCAAGTCCCGGTGTACCCCACTGACTAGGAAAAGACAACATTCACTTGCCCTTTTGGCACTTTTGCTTACAGGCGCATGCCCTTTGGGCTACGTAATGCACTGGCGACTTTTCAACGGTGTATGATGGCCATTTTCTCCGATATGGTGGAGAAATTCTTAGAGGTTTTCATGGATGATTTTTCAGTGTTTGGACTGTCTTTTGAGGAATGCCTTTGGAACTTGACTACAGTGTTGGAACGATGTACTGAGGCAAACCTAATTTTGAGTTGGGAAAAGAGCCATTTTATGGTCCGTGAGGGTATAGTGTTGGGACACATTGTGTCCCCTTGAGGTATAGTGGTAGACAAGGCTAAGGTTGACCTCATTGCAGGCCTTCTTCCACCCAATTTCGTGTGTCAAATTAGGTCTTTCCTAGGGCATGCAGGTTTTTACCGTAGGTTTATCAAAGACTTTAGTAAAATATCACGTCCTTTGTGTAGTTTACTTGTTAAAGACACGCTTTTTATCTTTGATGAGGCATGCTTGAAGGCTTTTGAAACACTGAGAATGGCTCTTACCACCGCCCCAATCATGAAATCAACGGATTGGTCGCTTCCCTTTGAAATCATGTGTGATGCATCAGATTATGTTGTTGGGGCTGTGTTGGGTCAAAGAATCAATAGGGTACCATATGCTATATACTATGCTAGTCGCACTCTCTCGGATGCACAATTGAATTATACTACTATCGAGAAAGAGTTGCTAGCTGTGGCCATTGCCTTAGATAAATTCTGGTCCTATCTCCTAGGTTCCAAGGTCATAGTCTTCACTGAACATGCCGCTTTATGGTATTTACTATCAAAGAAAGAGACCAAACCTAGGTTAATTAGATGGATTTTGTTGCTTCAGGAATTTGACCTAGAGATTCGAGATAAGAAAGGATCTGAGAATGTGGTGGAGGATCACCTCTCCCGAATCCTTGTTGAGTATACTAGTGACCCTTTTATTTTGCATGATTCGTTTCCGGACGAACAACTCCTCGTGGTGTCATGAGCGAGCCCCCTGTGGTTTGCACATATTGTGAATTATTTGGCCATTGAGCAAATTCCGCAAAATTGGTCTAAGCAAGATAAAGACTGATTCTTTTCGCAAGTCAGGTGCTATTTTTGGGAGGATCTGGAGTTGTTTAAATATTGCTCTGACTAAGTGATCCGACGGTGTGTGCTAGAGAGTGAGGTGCATAGCATTCTTACATTTTGTCATTCTTCTGCATGTGGCAGTCATTTTAGTGGGCATAAAATGGCCGCCAAGATTTTATAGAGCGGGTTTTATTGGCCCACAATTTTTAAAGATGCTCATCAATTTTGTAGAACTTGTTTACGCTATTAGCAAATGGGTTCGATATCTTGGCATGACATGATGCCAATGTCCCCTATTCTTGTAGTGGAGATCTTTGATGTTTGAGGGATTGATTTTATGGGACCTTTCCCGTCGTCATTCGGATTTGAGTATATTCTCTTGGCAGCGGATTATGTGTCTAAGTGTGGAGGCGATAGCTACCCGAACAAACGATCATAAAGTAGTAATCAAATTTTTGCATGAAAACATCTTTAGTCGTTTTGGGTTTCCTAGAGCCATAATAAGTGATCAGGGTACACATTTTTGTAACCGGTTCTTTGAGTTGATAGTTAAGAAATACTCTATCACTCATAAAGTTGGCACTCCATACCACCCTCAAGCTAGTGGCCAAGTGGAAGTCTCAAATAGGGAGGTAAAGCACATAATAGAGAAAACGGTGAGGCCAAATAGGAAAGATTGGTCAAAACGTTTGATTGATACATTATGGGCCTACCGCACTGCTTATAAGACACCCATTGGGATGTCACCATATAGGGCCGTGTTTGGCAAAGCTTGCCATCTCCCGGTTGAACTTGAGCATCGAGCATTGTGGGCCATAAAGAAGTTTAACTTCGATATGGCTGAGGCTGGGCTCAACCGGAAATTGTAACTCAATGAGTTGGAGGAAATTCGGAATGATGCATATGAGAGTTTGAGAATTTTTAAAGCTCAGACTAAGGAATTCCATGACAAGCATATTAATAGAAAATCCTTTGAGCCCAGCCAAAAAGTGTGGCTTTTTAACTCAAAATTGAGACTCTTTCCGGGTAAGCTTAGATCAAGATGGGATGGTTCCTTTGTGGTTGTAGAGGCATTTATTCATGGTGCCGTTGAGGTGCAAGATCCAAAGAATGGCTATACTTTCAAAGTGAATGGCCAAAGTCTGAAGCCATACATAGTGGGGATTGGGAATGGGGATATGATTGAGCCCATTCCTTTGATGGACCCTTTTTACTATGATTGAGAGATTGATGTCTTGTTCTTTTTTCTTTCCCTTCTATTTTATTCTATTCTTCTTTATTCTTGTTGTACTTTATTTGCATCTAGGAGACTTTAAATCCTCTAAGGTGTGATTTCTTTGATGTTAGCCGTGCCCGAACGGCATCTGACAGTCTGGTATAGCCGCCTAACTGTGTTTGTAGTGAGTTCCTAGGAGACCAACTTAGATGGTGGAAACTAGATTTCGAATGGCAAACCCTAGAATGCAAAGGTTTGGAATTTCTGAGACTAGAGTCTGGTTTAAATACCCAGGGGTGTGGAGATTGTTTCAAAACCACCACGGCTTGAACTCTGTATGGTAGCCCCATAGGTCGAGTTAGCTTTATGAGCCTCGATTTTGGATACCGAATCAACCTAGCCTGTCACCCTGTTAGAGAATAGGGAAAGTTACACACATTGTTAGGGAGAAAAGTAATACCCGTGGTTTTCGCGTGAAGATTATACCCTTGTTAGGCATTTCGATATTTTTCCAAAGTGTTATTTCTTTTATTTTTTATTTTTATTTATTTTTTTTCTTCGGATGTCAAATGAAGGTAGAAATGGTTTAACATGTTTTGGGTTGTACTTGGTTTTTAATTTCTTTTCTTTAACCTCTTTAAAAAAAAAAATATGATGTACTTGGTTAAAAAAAAAAAGAAAAAAAAAGAAGAGGGTTGTACTTGTTTCTTAAATAAAAAAATAATAATAAAAAGAAGGGGCGGCAGCCCACATGTGCGGCCCACATGGGCGCACGAGTGGAACCTCCACACGGACTGCACGAGTGTCCTAACCCAATTGGCTACTGTTTGCACACCACAAGAGCGACCCATTTTGGCCGCACGAGCGACCCAAGCTGAATTGGCTACTACACAAACGCCGCAGGAGCGGCCCAATTCCCCGCCACAAGCAGCCAATAAATAGGCGCTCGTGCGGCCCCAAATGGGCGCACGAGCGGTCCAGCCCAAAATAAAACAAACCTTTCACCAAACCCTAACACCCTTTTTGACCATCACTTTCCCAACTCACTCTCTTTCTCTACCTCTCATCATCATCATCATCATCATCTTCTTCTTCTTCTCTCTCTCTCTCAACCCCACACACCCACAAACTCCATCCACATCACCATCACCTTCTCCTTCTTCCTTCTTCTTCCTCACCACCATCTCACCACCGGCGTCCTATTTCCTCTTCGTCTGTCGAATCTCCGGCGACCACCATTTTTTTCGGCGAATCGCCATTCTTTCTCCCTTTTTCTCCACTTTTTCAAGATAAACTTTCCTTTTTGTTTAGATTTTTGGGTGTAGGAGTAGATAAGTAGACTTTTGTTGTTATTTTTTGTTCAAATCATGATCTATGTTTCTTTCATCAAAAAAAAAAAAAAAAAATCTGGGTAGGAAGACAACCACCGCACGTGTGGCCCTCTTCGGCGCACGTGCGGTCCAAAAAAAAAAAAAAACATCTCAGACATAAAGGTACTACTAATAATAATAATTTAGTTTATTTTTATATACTGTAGTTGGTTAGTTTAATTGTTGAGTTAGTGAATTAGTGTTATTTTTTCTCTTTGTGATTTAATTGTTAGTTTCATTGTTTAGTTTTTATTTTTATTTTCTGAATTTTTATTTTATTTTATTTTATTTTCTTATTTATTTATTCATTGTAGTTCATATTATTTTATTTTATTTTCTTATTTATTTATTCGTTGTAGTTCGTATGTGTGTCTGTCAATTTGTCTCTTGTTAATTTAGTGTAAGTTAATTTTTGTAGTATATATATATTTATACAAAAAAAAAAAAAAACAAATCGACGTAAAAGAAATCCGGGAATGTGATGGCAATGAGGATTCACATGATTTGTGCATTCATGCGCTGTTTGATGCGGTCTAATATAATGGTTCCATGTTTTTAGTTGTGTTGGTTGTCTTATTTTGTGCAAGAATGGCTACATCGTCTCGCCAAGCACCTAAACGGCCCTGTAATGCTAACATTGCAGCTAGGGATGTACAGACTGACACCTGGGCCAACAAATCAATTGTCTGTGACACATCCTTTGATGTGGACTTCTTTTGGCGCCATCAACCCACTGTGTGGAGTATCTAACAACTTGAAGACTGGGGCCGCCTAGGTATCTGCACCGTCACTAAACCGGTGTATCCTCGCATTGTACGAGTCTTCTATTAGAATATGTACATCAGTGACAAGGCCCCGGGAGCTCTTTTGTCCATTGTTGACGGGGTGGAGTTAGTGGTCAACCAAGCTTCTATTGCCGAGGTTCTCCACTGTTCCATAGACACTATCAATGCAGAACAGTTCTTGGTATTCACTCGAGACCTTACCGTCCCGGAATTGGTGACCGAATTTTATGAGGGGCGGCAGGATGATGACAATAGGACTAGTATCCGACGGGCTAACTTACTTGTAGACCACCCCGAACTCGCTCCGCGTGCCCTCCTTTCGGAGAGGGCGCGAATTGGGTTCTAACTACTACAGTTCGGACCCCTGTCACGGTTCTGAATCTAATCTCACAAAGTGCCATGTAAGACTAATAAATCACCAAAGAGTCCAAATCCAGCAAATCGTTTTGGAAAATCGATTTTAATAAAAAAGCGCCAAACATGGACTGCTTTGCCAGATTTCAGAGTCGCCACCTAAATATTTTGTTTTGGAAAATTTAGGAAACCCTGACTCATGCCTAAGGCCACGTGTCCGTCATCACCAAAGTTGTCTCGGCTTGGGAACTTGGGTACGAGAGGGGAAGGTCCTGAAATAAGCACCCCCGCTCGCTTGATCAAAGGATCGGCCTCTACTAAACATGATATGTTATTTTTGAAAACACATGTATTCTTATTCTGGTTTATTAATCTAACTTTACTACGTGATGCGCATAGCATACAAGTACAGACTAAATCACTCAATGTGGAACAAAACATCTCATGTTTGTTTTTCGAAAGTGGTTTGAAATTGCTACTCGCAAGTAGGCGAAAGCACGGATTTTGCCACCCTCAAGTGGGCTTAAAACAACGTGATCTTGCCACTTCCGCAAAGTGGGCTTAAAATGCATATTTTGATGAATTGTTCCAATTCAAGCAATGAAGCCTTCATTACCAAGCATTTATGCAGTTATAGCAATTAAGCAAATAGCCTCATGGCAAGCATGCTGTCATGGCAACACTCACACTCATGCAAGGATGCTAAAGCATAAACACTTACAGTGTACTCCGAGCCAAAACAAAAGCTAGTTAGTAATCATGCATGATCCTAGCTATGTTAAGATGCCTAATGCAACACATACAATGATGCAACTAAAATAGGATTGGCTATTCTAAGATGGCATATAAATGGAACACTCGATAACATGCTTTGAAACACGTATTCAAGTAAGTGTATTGAAATTTAATGCAGTTTGAATGATGCGCTGAGCCCGGTGCATGCAATACGAATGAATGATGCACGCATGCAAAGCATAAGTATGCTAATTGAAACATACCCTAATCTAACCATTAAAAGCTGGTAAGTAAAAGGGAGAAAGAAATGGGGTTGAAAGACATGCGCACACACACGCACGCTTATTACAACATTGTGCCCTCTCAACGGAGGGTTCGAATAAATAGGCAAAGCTATGCTGAACTAAGCTACTTATTACAAATAAACTAATTAACTATTCTAGTTAACTAATTAGTTATTACAACACAAATCGATTAGCTAAGCATGTTAACTAACTAAGTACAAAACCGATGAATTAACTAGCTAAGCAAAGTAGTTAAAAAGACCCTCAGGGCGAGGGATGCATGCAATGCTTGAATCGGCTTCCTCCCGAAAATCCGTCGCCTTGCCACCGGTTGCCTCTGTTTTCATTTGCCTTTATTTCTGAACACCAAACCAATCTCCAGGCTGTTTCTACTCCAGAACCAGAACAACTTTGGACCACCTCTGAGCCTGAGAGCTGTCGGCCACTTAAAAGGGTGTAGGCCACTTCCACTGGCCGATCGGCCACTTGCTTCTGCACACTCCAATTTTGCTCACTCCAATTTTGCTGCAAACAGAGTACAAAAGGGGCAAAGCAAGGCATTTGCAGGGTATGTGTGTACAACCACCCTTCTTATCATTTCTCAAGCTAAAAGGAGTATGGTACTCAACTCTCAGGCCACCTACCAAGCATCGTAATGCACGATGGCCAAGAAGCCAAGTTTGTACAAGTCAATGAATGCACAAATAGACTCGATGAGCCTCCACCCTATCATGCACGATCAAGGGTGTCGGCAACTAAGAAATGAGGCATGTTTCATCACTTCAAGTATGAAACGTCTCTCATTTCTTGTGTTTGGATTAACGCCCGATCCAAACACATACAATACAACACAAACATGTCATCTTGGCATGTTTTATTTTGATTCATTTTGTTTACTCATTTTAGATTACCGATAAGTCCTTTAACCGGTTAAGTTCAAAAGTGAGAAGTCCTCTAATTGGAAAGAAGGACCAAGCCACAAGCTTCTTGAGCATGAAAGAAGCATCATGTCATTGGTTAGTAAAAACCCTCAAGAGAAGGCTAAAACCGTTAGGCATGAATGCCTTAATTTCGTGCTCAAACCAACAAAGGGCTTAAGACCACTTTCTAAAGTGATGAAACAAATGAAAGATGGAATGCAGTGGCACATATTCCAGCACTAAAATAGGATGCTAAATGACATCAAAGCATGAAAAGAATGCATGCAAGACATGCTAGGAGTCGAAAGCATTGAAGCAAGCAAAGAGCATAACACTATAGGCATGCAATACTAAGCCTAAATGACCAAACCAACCCTGGACAGAGGTTAAACATGCCAAAATAGTGGCCTAATCATGTTGAAACTTAAACTCAAAAAACAAGAGAAGCATGCACACATGTTGGCCTCTAAGAAAGGCATGATACACAATCCTCAAAAGCTATGAAGAAGTGAAATATATGAGAGTGTGACTACACTATATGCACTGAAATTACATGCTAAATGGTGCCATACCATGCAAACATCACATGCATAACATGTTAAAGGCCCCGAAACTCAAAGCTAGTCAAGGCCCTTTACACTAAAACCATATTAAGCAATGCTCAAATGACCTTAACCATTCAAAACAGACCTAAGGTAGGTTGAAATAGTAACAAAAACATGCTAGACTCACAGCATAGATGTCAAGGAAAATATGCTCATTTGATGGCTCACAAACAAGGCATGATGCTCAACTTCTCAAAAGCATTGAAAGAGCGATACATATGAGAGTATGATAGTGAAACATGCTCTGAAATCATATATCAAATGGTGCCATATCATACAAACAACCCAAGCAAAGCATGCTAGTGGACTCAAAACACAAGACTATGAAAGCCTATCATGCTATGGCCATACAAGGCAAGCCATACATGACCAAAACCACTCAAAACAGAGTTTAAGCTTGCTAAATCAAGGCCAAAAGCATGCTGAAATAGAGCAAAAACAAGCTAGAATAATAGGTCAAAACACTAGGCATATAAGGCTAATGAGTGAGATTGTACTACAAGTACAAAAAGCAAATAAGAAAAGGCCAAACCAGCCAAAAACAGAGTTGTAACATGCTAAAATAAGACCAAAAACATGTTAAGATGGAGCCCCAAAAGCGTAGAAAAACATGCCAAAGAGTGAAGCCATCAACACATGCAAACAAGATATAATGGGGGGGGGGCCACCCCCACCTATTTTGGGTCCTAAAACCCACTTTCTACCACTAAAATTCCTCTAAAATTCAGTGGTTAAAAGGCCAAGAAAAGGTGACCCCAAAGGCTTTAAAGCATAGCTCAAAGCAAAGCAAAATAATTCACAAAAGGGGGTAGACCACCCCTAACTCAAACAAGGCCTCAAACAACCATTTTTTACACTTAAAAACAAAGGTTTTTGTAGCTGAAAGCTAGGCCTAAAATAGCATGCAAAGAGGGCCTAACACTTGATCAAAATAAAGCTTAAAGAGGGAAGACACTCACCCTTGAAGCACAACTTTAAAACCAGCAACTTCTGAGCCAAAATCAGTCTTTAAGAGCTCCAAACAAACCTCAAGAAACCTCATTTCCAAGGTAGGGTGTTTGGCTAAGAGAGTTGTGTACAAAAATACAAAGAAAATACACTTCTAAGCACAATATATATATATAGAGAGAGAGAGAGAAAGAGAGAGGGATATTTTGTCTCCAAAATTTCTGAACCCCTTAGAAGGGGGCGGCACCTCCCCTTATATAGAATTACAAGCCTCAAGCTTGTTTGACAAGCTAGAAGCTTGTTACCATCCCTCCATACACATATGGAGGATGCATTCTGTGCCCAACAGCTGGTATAGCTAGCACCAAAAATATCTGCAAAAATAGAAAAATGGTCGTCGGCCACTTCAAGTGACCGACCGGCCACTTCCACTGGCCTACCGGCCACCTCAAGTGGCCTACGAGGGGAGAAAGTGGCCTACAACTACCAAAAGTGGCCGACAGGCCCTCCCCTCCCTTCAGGCAAAGGGGTAACAAGGTATGGTCCAAAAAAAAAACCAAAAAAAAGAGAGCAAAGAGGCCCCAAGACAAGGCACTCAGCCGAAAGCTCCTGAAACTAGCCTACCGGCCACTGCAAGTGGCCTACAAGAGGGAAAAGTAGCCTATAGCTACAAAAAGTGGCCTATAGGACTCTCTCTCCGTCCAAGCAAAGGCACCAAGGCATGGTCCAAAACCGGGCCAAAACACAGAGAGTTTAGAGGCTCAAAGACAAGGTGCACGCCCGAGATCTTCGGGCACTCAAAACGAGCACAAACATGCATAATCATCGCACGCACAAACGATGACGTCTGAGTCTTGAGGTCGGTCAAAAATGGGGTATTTACATTACTGCGCCGTCTTCTTTTCCTTGATGTGGTTCTTAAAAAGAATGTCATCCCTCTAGGCCACATGGAAGAGCGGCGAGGGGACTTCCTCCGTGCCTTACACCGGTTTGATTTCGACTTTTGGGTCGACATTCTAGTTTAATCTTCAACTAGATGAACTGTATCTTTAATGAAGTTAAGTTGCGAAACATCCGAGGTGGTTCTATATGGGCCCTCCCTTTCACCAACCTCATCACCGCGCTCATAAAAAGCCAAGGGACATACCCACCTGAACCCAACGAGGTTCAGCTTCCGCCACCCACACTTTATGGAAAAACCCACTGGTGCCAAACCACTGCTCGCCTGCCACCTCCATCACTCCGCCCCAATGCCCCAGCCAATCCTAATGATGCCCCGGTCGAGCCCGCACCAGCACCAGCGCTAGCGCCCACACCGTTTCGTATAACGAGGATGTAATATTAGACTCTTCTAGATAATCAAGCCGCTATTCAACAATCAGTGGCTAATCTCAGGACTGACTATCAGGCCTATCGGGATTACTCACAAGCGGCATTTGATGGATATTAGCAGTCAATTGCATCTTTGCAAGCTGACTTCTACGCATACTGGGACTTGAGCGAGCAGCGGTTTGATCAGCTTGTCGCTAGGGTTCATGATGAGGTGTTTGAGACTTGGACACTGATGCATGCCCTATTTCAGCAGCATTTCCCACCACCACCGGATCCACATCAGTAATATTTATATATTTTCTTTATTTTATTTCTTTATTTATTTTTGTTTTGTTTTATTTTATTTTTCTTTTCCTTTTATACTGTATCGTTCAAAAAAAAGAGAGAGTGTGTTTGTGTGTTTGTGTGTCCTCGCCTCACTGGATGTCTACCCGTTCTGTCTGGTAAGATCCTCTCTCTCATTTTACTATCTCATGTATAATTGCTTACATTGAGGACAATGTTGTATTCCAGTTGGGGGTGAGCTATTTATAATAACCATTCATGTTTGTACTTGCTGCACTTGATTGCACCACTTCACTTAATGTTCACTTTGTGCCAGTATGGTAATGATATAAGCATATGTTAATTGGGGAACATAGTGGGCTTGTATGAAAATGATTTATTGGGTAAATACTCACATTTGATGTTTGCACTAGGATAGTTATTTGTGTTTGTGGTATTAGTACACTTGTCATGAGTATGCTTTAATTCACATGAACACACTATCATAACGGTGACCTTTTTATTATAACCCCTGGTGCACATCATTGATAATGGCTAGGGCAGCAGAAAAGAACAAATGAGTAGCCAAGGTTCTTAAAAAAAAAAAAAAAAAAAAAAAAAAAAAACTTGGCTTGTTTGGGTTCCTAGCCTTTTTAACTTGAGTTATTAAGCCCGTAGGGGTGTCTTCATACCTAGTGCCCTAAAATCATCTAGTTTGGGAGTCATTGGCCCAATACTTGCTACATGGGTTAATTAGAAGCATCTGGATCCTCTAGAGTAACTCTCTAGAGTGATCTCCTAAAGTGATGATCGGACGGCTCTAGTTACTCCTCACCAAAACGACGTCGTTTTGGTGAGGATTTTCAAAAAAAAAAAAAAAAAAATACAGATTCGGGGATTTCAAACTTCCCCCCAGGCTGAACACTCTTCATATGGCGGGAAGAAGCGAGCGAAACGAGAGAGCGAAGAAGAAGAAGAAGAGTTAGAGAGGCCGATACTTGCATCCTCGTCGCCCCGCTGTCGCCGCCGTCGTGCCGTCACCACTGTCCTGCAGCCGCTGTTGCCGTCGCCCCTGCTCTGCTCCAACCGATTGAAACGTATATAGGTATAGTTCTATTAAGTTCGATTTTGTTTTTTTTGGTCTCTTCTAAATCGAAGTTTCTGAATCTGTGGGTTTGTGTCTGAATCGAAGTTTCTCTTATACATATATGAACAAGGATTGTTTTTAAATTTACAGATTCATGTTTTAGAAGAGACCAAACCCACAGATTCATGTCTGAAGCATATATGTTTTTAAATTTACAGATTCATGTCTGAAGCATATATGTTTTAGAAGAGACCAAGCATATATGTTTTTTGAATTGTTTTTAAATTTACAGATTCATGTCTACACAGATTCATGTTTATATTTTTCTTCAGATTCATGTTTTTAAATTTACAGATTCATGTCTACACAGATTCATGCTGAACGAAATGGGTTGATTTTATTTGCGTGTAAAGTAGCTCACTTTATCTAGGTTTTAAAATTTGAGCAAAATTATTCAAATTTGATTTATTAGGAAGCATGATTGTAATTACTGATGCTAAACGAATTGGGTTGATTTTATTAGCATGTAAAGTAGCTCACTTTATCTGGGTTTTAAAATTTTAGCAAAATTATTCAAATTTGATTTGATTTATTGGGAAGCATGATTGTAATTACTGGTGCTAAACAAAGTGGATTGATTTTATTAGCATGTAAATTAGCTCACTTAATCTGGGTTTTAAATTTTGATCAAAATTATTCATTCTGTTCAATTGAATGTTGGATTGAAATGAAATTAAGAGCACATGAAATTAAGAGCACATTAATTTGAGTTCAGAAATCACTGCAGCAATAAGATGGTAACATATTTTTAATTGAAACATATTTACATATTTTTAATTAAATTTAGGTATCATATTTTTGTTTCCATACACTTTTAATTGCATTTTCTAAATCATTTCCTGATCAATAATGTTCCTTGTTTCTTTATACATCTTATTCAGTTTGTATACAGTTTTTATGCTAATATTGAGCACTTCTTTATTTTTTAAGTGACTTGGCACATTGATATGGAACCTAACAATCATGAGAATGACGGGGGTGAGTGTGATTGGAAGCCTAGAGTTCGCATGACATTTGATACAGAACAAGAAGCATATGATTTCTATAATACTTATGGAGGAAGGTTGGGGTTTAGTATTAGAAGGGGTTATGTAAACAAGAGCAAAGAGGGGCAAATCACTTCAAGGCAATTTGTTTGTAATAAGGAGGGATTTCGGGATGAGTATGTCAAGTCCCTTGAAGTCAACATTGAAGAAATTGAAAATGATGGTGAGAGTACCGTTTATACGGTTCTTGATAGTGATGGTATAAAGGTGAGGAAAGTGAGGCAGGACTGTGATGATTCGGTCACTTGCAATTGTAGGAAGTTTGAAATGAAGGGCATTTTGTGTAGTCATTGTTTGAAGATCCTTAGAGAAAGACTCAAATTGAAAGAGATTCCTTCACAATATATTCTGAAGAGATGGACTAAAAAAGCAAGATCTGAAAATGTGAAAGATAGGTGTGGGCATGATATTTAGGTTGATGTAAGATTGCATCAAACTTCACGTTACAGGTCATTGATGGCAATATTCAGATCAGCAGCATGTAGAGCTTCTGAAAGTAAGGAAACATATAATTTGACGGTCGAGAAAGCGGATGAATTAATTGCAGACATTGAAAACATGTTAAGCGCAAAATTCAATATGCCTTGTTCAGATACTATTCAAGAAGAAAGCCCCCCCGAAAGCTTTGAAGTGGATGGT
Source organism: Camellia granthamiana (assembly GCA_036172215.1). Classification (NCBI taxonomy): domain Eukaryota; kingdom Viridiplantae; phylum Streptophyta; class Magnoliopsida; order Ericales; family Theaceae; genus Camellia; species Camellia granthamiana. Next base: position 93,523,231 of record CM069909.1, read on the forward strand.
GTAGCGGATAAAAATGTAGTTCAAGCAAAAGGACTCAAGAGAAGAGAGTGCACTAGCAAGGGACGAAGGCGGATAAAAGGTGGTTTGGAGCTTGCGTTGGCAAAGAAAAATAAAACAAGTTCACATAATGCTTCTCAAACTTCCATGTCTGTTACTCCTCAAACTCCTCCCTTATTTTCGGCAAGTGCTCCTGAAGCACCTCCCTTATTTCCTCAGTCGGCTCCTTTATTTTCAAGTGCTCCTCAACTTCCTCCATTCTCGCCGAGTGTTCCTGAAGTTAGAGCTTCTTCGTCTCAATTTATGTATCCCGCCTATGATGTAAGTTAGTTTAATAAGAAGTTTTAGTAGAGATTTGTAGGTGACTATTATCATTTTAAATTGATATGTGTTTGTTATTGTTGCAGCCAAGTTTTCTTCATCACAATGTGCATTTGTCCATGCCATCGATGTATTCCGTCAATGGAACCTATCAAGCATTGCTTAACAATGCAAGTAGTTATCACTCGCAAGCCTCAAATAGTCCCGCATGTAGTGAAGTAATTTATTTTTCACCTTTCCTCTTTTATTTTGTCATTCATTCATTTAAAGGTCCAATTTATTTTATGGTTCCTTTGATGTAATATTATTTCATTTTTTTTGTAGGTACTATATGGTCGTGGTCGTGGGCGTGGGCGTGGGCATGGGCATATGGATCACACGTCAACATCTTAGCGTTATTTTGTTTTGGGAATTTTTTTGAAGTTTTTGTTGGATATGTAATATTGAAAACATTTCATGAAATTGTTGCTGAAATGGAGTTAAAATGTTGCTGAATTTGTTGTTGAAAATTTGCTGAAATAGAGTTGATGAAATGTTTCTGAAATTGGTGCTGAAACGGAGTTAAAATGTTGCTGAATTTGTTGCTGAAATAGAGTTGAAATGTTGCTGAAATAGAGTTAAACTGTTGTAGTTTTTTGCTTTAATAATGCTCAAATGTTGCTGAAATAGAGTTGATGAAATGTTGCTGAAATTGTTGCTTCTATGGAGTTAAAATGTTGCTGAATTTGTTGCTGAAATAGAGTTGAAATGTTGCTGAAATAGAGTTAAACTGTTGCAGATTTTTTGCTTTAATAATGCTCAAATGTTGCTGAAATAGAGTTGATGAAATGTTGTTGAAATTGTTGCTGAAATGGAGTTAAAATGTTGCTGAAAATTTGCTAAAATAGAGTTGAAATGTTGCTGAAAATAGAGTTAAACTATTGCAGATTTTTTGCTTCAATAATGCTCAAATGTTGCTGAAATAGAGTTGATGATGCTTTTATAATGTTGACGGATTTAAATTCAACTTTTATAATGCTTAAATTCTTGCTTAAATTCTGTCTGGATGATGCAAGGCAATACAAATTTTTGCTTAAATACTTGACAGAATTTTTGCTTGAATTCTGTTTGCAAAAACCTGTTATACAACATTGAACATTTCGTATAATATAGCAACCTGTTATACAACATTCAACATTTCAACATTTCAACATTTTCAATAGATTTCAAAAATCTGTTATACAACATTCAACATTTTCAACATTTCAACATTCAACATTTCAGAAACCTATTATACAACATTCAACATTTTCAAACCATCACATTTAATACACATTGTTAAGCAACCAACATAATTCAATAGATTTCACAAACTGTTCATTAAACATTTCATCTCAAACAAACCTGTTACACACTTGTTTTTGCAAACCTTCAGATTTTTAAGCACCAAAAAAAAATTACAAAACAAGTTGAAAAGTAGATTACATTCATAGCATGCTCCAAAACCTAAGAACTGGCTCATTTACATGATAAAGTACAAAAATATACAAAATACAATGACATAAGTCATTGCCTTCAAGATCTTCTCAATCCTTTGAAGCCTTCTATCATGCTCACCAAGCCTTGTCCTTAGATCATTAATTTCTTCTGTTCTTGAATCTGTCCGAGGTCCAGCATTGGCACGGATTGATGAGGTAATGTCATCGTCCTCGTCATCATCTGCGAACCACTTGAAGTAATCGCAGTAGTCGTTCGAACTCTACAGTGGACAAGAATCAATTAATCAATAAAGGACAAATGAAATTTGTAAAAAGTAACATATTCATTTATATAACAGGTACTTACATATTTTCTTGGGCAAACAAAATAGACACATCCTTTATTTCCATTCGCATTGGTTCGTACAACATGCACGGAAGCTATTCTTCCACAATTACAAAACCTTGGCTTTAGATTTAAGTTCGTGTTATCAATAGAAGATGAAGCCATTCCTTCTTCTGCATAAAAAGCAAGTTCTTAACAAGTGTCTTAGGAAAGTCAAGTTATCACAGTATAACAGCTAAATCCTAGTTAAATTAGCATAGAAGTGAATACTTTATTATTATTGTGTTCACATATCAAAAGCTATATCTGAGTTAGGCAAAGCTCTGACCTTTTTTTTTTTTTGTTGTTAGGTGCAAGGTTGAAGTCCCACAATGCAGACCAAACATCTTATAGTAAAGATACGGGCATAAAATACAATTTAAAAAAACAATATATGATTGAAATTTAATTCTGGTATGTTTGAACATCTTATTATTAGGTGAAAATGATAGGATCTCAGATTATTCTGGTATGTTCACTATTTCTTATCTTTCATTTCTCATTTGACATCATATTTCCCTATTCTCTATATACAAAACCATGAGCTTTCATCTTTAAGAACAAAGACAGTCAACAAACTCTAAAACAGCTTCATGAACCTCTCCAAATTGCTCTTTTTGACATCAAACCTATAGAAATTAATTTAATTTCGAAATCTCTCTTTATGAAATTCATCTTTTATTTTTTAGAGCTTTCAATTTGCTCTTGTTGAGATTTACACAGCCATGTAAAGGTTCCCATCATCACAAAAAGAATCATACTATAACCACAAGGAAAAAACTAAAAATTTCATTATATCACAATTATCAACAGTGAATTCAACATTGCAGTAGTGACCTAACATTAGGTTCGTCACTAATGTAATCCTTTTTGCACAAGTCAAAATTTCAATAATTAAACCAACCACTTAAGTTGATAGAGATTGATATCTGAATTAGGTAGCTAAAGAAAGTTACCCCTGTTCTTTGTTGATTTAAGCCTCCACTGGTTGCAATCAACAAGTATCGATTTTCATGAGTTTTAGCTTCAGCAGCTGGAGCACATAAAACACAGTATAAATCAATTCAATATGAGAGAATCTTAAATTACATGAGATTAAAAGCCCCACTAAATGGAAAATCCTTTTTAATTAACTTCATTCATGAATAATCTATTTCCTCAGGGGAAAACAAATTAAGACCAATTCAACTTGATACCAAATTTCAACGAATTACCAATTCAAATTAGTTGAAAGAGTCAAAGTGCTTAATCATAACCAGTTCAAACTCGCAACTCCGACGATCATAATCAGAGAGAAAACGTACTCAAAAAAAGGCAAATCCCAACGCTTAACAGGTATCACAAATTAAAGCCAAATCCCAAACCCTAACACAAATAGCAAACGAAATCCAACCCGAAACACTCCCAATCGACTAATTTATACAAAAATTGAAGCCGAACGTAAACCCTAACTTCACTATGATTCAGATTTACCTCGATTCGCTGTCGCAGGCTCCCCGTTCGTCCTCCGTCGTGGTTTGTCCGCTGCCGTTCGCCCTTTGAACCCCAAACACTCCTTTGAACTCCTTCACACTCTCGCCTTCTCGCCGTGTGTATACATATGGGGGGAATGAATTTTGAAATCCCTTTTGAAATCCCCGAATCTGTATTTTTTTTTTTTTTTTTTTGAAAATCCTCACCAAAACGATGTCGTTTTGGTGAGGAGTAACTAGAGCCGTCCGATCATCCACTTTAGGAGATCACTCTAGAGAGTTACTCTAGAGGATCCAGACGCTAATTAGAAAGCTTAAGTGACTTGGACATTGCACAGTTAAGGAAAAATGAGGAGAATGACTTGTTCGGATTGTACGTTGAAAGCGACAACTCTCTTGATCAATATTTCAAACTTGTAGTTATGAAATATTGGGTAGTTCAAACCGAATTGCAATTGTTGGCCAATGTTAAGTCTCATTCGTGTGGTTAGTGGTGAATTCTTTGCCCTAGGATTTTTCCCAAAAATCAATACCTCAAACCCTAATTTTAATTGTCAATTTAATTCTTCAATTTCATTTAATTCTTGTTTAGTCATAAAATCAATCTTATCTTTTTAATCAAAATTAATTTAGGAATTTAACGATTGAACTAGTTTAATTTCACATTTGTCCCTGTGGATCGATACATGGACTTGCCATTATTCTAAAAGAATTTGGTATAGTTTAGTGTTTTATATTTGGTGTGTGTAACTGCCCATCATTATATGGTATTTCCAATTTGTACTTCCTCAATGTTTGCATGTTGTTGCTTGTTCTTACCATCAATTTAATTCATGGGGGGATTTTTAGAAAAATGAGTTTTGAACCCATGGTTTTTGATTAACCAAGATTAAGTGGGACCCACACACCTATTTGGATGGATTCAAGTGGTGACGTGTTTGTCTCTGTGTGGTGAACAAGAATATGAAATTGGTTGTTCAAAACTATTTTTCGGTGAATGGGAAATTGACGCCAAAGTGAGCCTATTGGAAATGGTATTGTTGTTGGGTTTTCTATAAACATGTGTATTGAGCTTGTCCCACATGGGAAAGTTTGGAAAAGTTTTTTGTGTATATGATAGCTAAGTTTGGCACTTGGGGCCCTAAGGACACCCAAGTTTTGTAAGGAGGAGAGTTACGGACCAAATGGGTTGGATCCAAAAAAATCAACACACGCGAGCGCGCCACTGTTGCCTCCTCCCACCGAACAAGGTTGTGGCACGATTGTGTGGTCTAGGTCGATCCATTGACATGTGTGTATCTTTTTGGGCCAAATTTATTTGAGTTTGAATTCAAAATTTTTGTGCAAAATTACGAAATTCAAAATTGAATTTCAAATTTTCCGCAAACAGCAGTGTCTCCTCTCTAGTTAGTCACAACTTTTCCAGCTATTTCTAGTGTGGGTCATGTCTTTTCATTGCCCTTTTTCGGTAGTCCAAACAGGCATTTTTCTGCCTATAAAGTGGCAGTCCCTCTAGTCATTCCAATCATCAAAATCATTTCCTATTTTCATTTTTCTTCCTCTCTTTTGCTCTGCTCCATACTCTGCATTTTGAGAGTTCTGGTTTTTTGGTGAGTGAGTACATACACCATTTGGTTCGCTGGCAGTCTACCCATAGTGTTGTGATTAGACTGTGAACACCATTTCATCCTGGGAGATAGAAGTCTAGCGCTCTGAAGCACCGTGTGAGGGACAAATTTGTCTTGAGAAAAAAGTGTTGAACACTCGACTTGATCTGTCTCCATTACTGCCTTCTGCCATTACTGCCTTTTGCAAATTGGCTATATGTTTCTGTTCTGTTTTTATAGACTTGTTTTCAAGTTTTTTTTTTTGAAATAAAAATTCATTGACAATAAATCTGTTTTGTACGTTTTGAATTTTTTTCTAGTTTGTTTTGTACCTTACACACACATATTGTATGCTGAGTTGTGATAAGAATTAAAGTATCAAAATGATCTCATGCAGCGCAATAGATCTTTCTTATAATTTTTCTGAGATCTCTCGGCCATCAGGTTATAAAAGCACGCTGTAAGTTCTTTCCCTTTTTCTCTTGTTCTTTTTTTATTGTTCTTGATTTCGCTTCCACAAACATTTGCTTCATTGTTCTTTTCTTTTTTTGTGACCAGAAACTTGTCTAGCAGCTTCTTTAGTAGGAAGAAGTTGTAAGCTTTCTACCTTGCTTTTAAAGAGCTACAATCTGTATTTCAGAGTTGTATTGTATAATGCCATCAATTAATTTTTTTGTTTCATGTTAAATTAATCTAGGGAATTTTCTGACTACATAGCATCTTGTCAAAGTAGTAAGTATATATTTTTCTCACGGCAGGTTATATCTCAGTTTCTTATGTATATTTCTTCAGTCTTTACTGATGACGGCCAATTTTGTAGACTACATCTGGCCAAGGCAATTTTTTTTCCTTCCATTTAAATTCCTGAAACGTTTTCCTTTCTAGTAAACTGACACAGAACTTCAGTGAAAAATTGATATTCAAGTGTTTTCACTAAACTCATCGAAATACTACAAAACATTTTGAAATAATAAGTTGTTTTGCTTCAACGTATATTATGAATATCTAACAAAAGCTATTTCTATTTTCCTGTTTTTATTAATATAAAAATTTTAGAGTAGAGAAATCTTAAATTTATTACAGAATCTAGGAAAGTAGAAATGAGGATAAAAGATGGAGAAATGAATAAAAAAAAGTACATGTTCAAGTCACTTATTTTCTATTTTCTATTTTTTTTTCTTTTTAATTAGACATACCTTTTCTTATAAATACTATTAATGTTACTTATTTTTTCCCTACCTTACTTCTACTAGAATATAGCATTTTTATAGTTTATTTGATTTTACGATGGAAAACACCCTTCTCCAACTAACACTTCAAACCTTTTGTTTATGACCTTCTAATATTGTTTGACCTTTATTGAACCTTTCTCTTAGTCTTGCAAAAAATAAAAAATAAATAAAAAAAAAACCTAGTTTTCTGAAAGGGCATCCATCACCTTGGATACTCTTTCACCTTTGTTTGCTATTAATATTGTTTTCCCAAAAATTAACCTTAATATTTTTGTAAATATTTTTTGGTTGGAACCCCGTGCATATTTAGAATTGTACATGCATGTGTGCCATAACATTGATTTGTTTGACTTTAATTCGATGATTCTTGGTTTGCACTGGATTTACTTCCAAATTATTGTTAGGAAAAATAGATGATTTTCTACAAGTAAATCAATCGATGGAAATAAAAACTAATGTGGAAAAATTAAATCAACGATGACACAAGAACCCTCAATGTGAGGTACGTCCACGGGATCGAAATCCAATTCCACTATCAACCAAAAGTTTTCAAATAATTACAAACGAGACACAAATGGTCTCACAAACCATCCTTAGGTGAATTCCAAATAATCACAAATAAACAAGAGGAAAGACCTCACCAAATAGATGAACAAAAATCTTCGAAAGAGAGTTGTAGAAGATCTAAAATAAGTTTCACCAAAGCAGCCATGCACACATACAGTGCTGCAAGGAACCAAAAAATGGAAGCAAAGAGAAGTTTCAAGCAGTAGCTGAAAAGCAGCACTTCCGAAGAGCAAAATTGAATCAATTTGTAGCAGCCACGACCCTTCTTCGGAAAACCAAAACAAATTGTTAACTTTTGGGCTTTTTATCAAAGCCCTATCTATTACCAAATAGATTATTAAATACCCATTGGACCTCCAAAAGTTAGATATAATATATAAAAAATATATTATAACCAACACTAAACCAAACTAAATAATAGACCAAATTGGGTCCCATACTCCACTAAGGAGGTATACCCAACAATTCTCCCCCTGTTGACTTAGGTGGAGACATCAACCATGCCCGCAAAGTTTGACACTTCAAATGTTTGTCCCTCGACAAAGTCTTAGTCAACATATCTGAAATATGTTCATCTGTGTGAACCTTTTCGAGTTGTAACAATTTCGAATCTAACACATCACGAATCCAATGGTATCTCACATCAATGTGTTTCGATCTCGAATGAGAAGTAGAATTTTGAACATCACACTAAAGTACATATCTTTCTTGCTTCAAACCCAACTTTTGCAAAAATTTATTCAACCATAACTCTTCCTTGCAAGCTTCTGTAATGGCGATAAATTCAGTTTCGGTAGTTGAGAGAGCAACATATTTTTATAATTTAGATTGCCATGCCACAGCTCCCCTTATAAAAGTCATCGAATACCCCGAAGTAGATTTTCTAGAATCAACATCACCGGCCATGTTGGAATCTATGAACCCATCAAGCATCGGCTTACCATTCCCAAAACACAAACACACCTTTGAAGTCCCTCGAAGATACCTTAGAATCCATTTCACTGCTGCCCAATGTTCTTTACCCGGGTTAGAGAGAAACTGACTCACCACACCAACAGAGTTAGCAATATCTGGCCTAGTGCAAACCATGGTGCACATAAAAAAACCAACCGTTGAAGCATAAGGAATTTTCAGCATCTCTTCTTTGTCTTTCTCACTTGTAAGACATTGATTTGAACTAAGCTTGAAGTGACCCGCGAGTGGACAACCAACTGGTTTTGCTTTATCCATGTTGAAGGAGACAAAAAACCTGCAGTTGCCTCACCCCAAAAGGATCTTGGCAATTTGACATGTGAAAGTAGACACATTGTTCTTTTCACAATCATGCGGTTCATCATCTTGGCCACGCCATTTTGTTGAGGAGTCTTTTTAACTGTCTTTTGGTGTCGAATACCTTGGTTGTGACAATACTCATCAAATGGCCTAATGTATTCACAACCATTGTCTATTCAGATGCACTTCAATGTTTGCCCTGTTTCTCTTTCAAGCATGGCCTGAAAATGATTAAATACATCTAGAACTTGATCTTTAGTTTTTAGTGCAAAAGCCCAAACTTTCTTGAATAATCATCAATGAAAGTAACAAAATAAAGTGCACCACTATGTGTTCTAACTTTCAAAGGACCACAAACATCCGAATGAATCAACTCCAAAACATTTTCTTTTCTAGAAGCAACATTTTTATGAAAGGAAACTCTATGTTGTTAGCCTGCCAAGCAATGAACACAAGTTTTAAGATGCGTACCTTTCAAACCAGGTAGAAGCTCTTTCTTGAACAAAACTTGCAGCCCCTTTTCACTCATGTGCCCAAGCCGCTTGTGCCATAATTCGGTAGAAATATCATCTTGAAGTGCATTGATAACACCTTTACAAATTTTTCCTTGCATCGAATAGAGTGTGTGAGTCTTCTTGCACTTAGCCACGACCAAAGAACCCTTTGTGAGCTTTCATTTTCTATCACCAAATTTGTTGTTGTAGCCTTCATCTTCTAGCTTCCCGGTAAAGATCAAATTGAGGCGAATGTCTGGAACATGCCTCATATCTTTAAGCAACAACTTGCAGCCCAAATTTGTTTCCAAGCAAACACCACCCATGCCAACAATCTTGGATAAACCTTCATAACCATTCGAACACCCCCACAATCTTCTTTGGTACAGGTAGTGAAGATATCAACTTGAGAAGTCACATGAAAAGAAGCATCGGAATCAATTACCCAATTGCTTTCTTGGCCCACAAATTAACACAATCATCTTTACAAACGGCCATGAGATCATCATCGGTAGTAACCACCATTGTGTCTTCTTGCTTTTTATCTACACCTTTGTCACGCCTTTTCTCCTTGTTCTTGACCTTTTGGCATTTCCGTTTCATGTGCCCTTTCTCATGACAATAATGGCACTCAATGTCTTTCTTTGAAAAAAAACTATCTCTTGATTTGTCACGGTTTTAATCACGACCATGAGGAGTCTTACTCCTCCCCCTTGTTTTGCTTCGGCCTCTCACAACAAATGCCTCCAAATGAGAAGAACTCGTTGATTTTCTTCTAGTTTCTTCATTCAACAAGTTACTTGTGACTTAGCTCATTGTGACAATTCCATTGGGCGCTGAATTACTAATCGTCACAACCAAAGTCTCCCAACTTTCGGGCAAAGAACTAAGTAGCATTAAAGCCTACAACTCATCATCAAAAATAATTAGAAGCAAGTTGGTTAACAATACTCTTTATTTCATTCAATTGTTCCAGAATAGGGTTGCCATCTTTAAATTTTAAATTAACCAATTTTTAAAACAGAAAGGCTTTATTTGTAGTTCATTTTCTGTCATTAAGACCTAATTTTTTTTCCATAAATATGTGTCGAAGTTTCAGTAGCAACATGATGAAACACATTGTCATCAATCCATTGATGGATAACACCAACGACTTTTCGATTAAGCTTCTTCCATTCATTATCTTTCACGCCCTCGAGTTTGCCACTATAACCCTCAATAGGCCTATAAAAATCTTTCCAAAATAATAGGCCCTCCATTTTAATTTTTCAAGTTACCCAATTGCTTCCATTAATGTTAGACATACGACCCACATTTCCCTCCATCCAAATAAACCGTATGCTCTGATGTCAATTGTTAGGGAAAATAGATGATTTCCCACAAGTAAATCAATCGATGGAAATAAAAACTAATGGGGAAAAATTAAATCAACGACGATACAAGAATTTTACGTGGTTCCCTTAATGTGAGGTACGTCCACGGGATTGAAATCCAATTCCATTATTAACCAAATGTTTTCAAACAATTACAAATGAGACACGAATAGTTTCACAAACCACCCTCAGGTGAATTCCAAATAATCACAAATAAACAAAAGGAAAGACCTCACCAAATAGATGAAAAAAGTCTTCGAAACAGAGTTATAGAATACCCAAAATAAGTTTCACCAAAGCAGCCGAAGATGCACACATACAGTGCTTCAAAGAGCCAAAAAATGGAAGCAAAGAGAACTTTCAAACAACAGCCGAAAAGGAGCACTTTCGAAGAACAAAATTGAATCAATTTGTAGCAACCACGACACTTCTTCGAAAAACCAAAACAAATTTTTAACTTTTGGGCTTTTTATCAAAGCCCTAGCTATTATCAAATAGATTATTAAATACCCATTGGACCTCCAAAGTTAGATATAATATATAAAAAAAATATTATAACCAACACCAAACCAAACTAAATATTTTTAATAAACCAATTGGGTCAGGAGGTATACCCAACAATCATATGCCTTCGCTCTTTATGGAAAAAGATGTGTAGACCTAAAACATGTTCAGTCATTCAATTATCAAGCTTGAATAAATATTTATAATTCTTTAGTTTTTTGTTTAAAAATTATCATCTCCCTTATGTTTCTTAAATGCGTCTGTATCCAAGCTAACTGAAGCAACACACCAAAACAAAATTTTGATTCTTGCATCTGGCTTACCTTTTTAAGTGTCGAGCAAATTCAAACATATACAAATATCTGAAACTTTTTTCCCTTTTTACTTTCTTTTCCTTTTATTTGTAATCACTTCTAAATGCAATTTTTAGAGTAATATTCATTGCCTATAAATTGTGGTGGAGCAAGAACCACCATTGGAAACATCATATATGAAGCAGATGACGAACCCAGGAAGTCCAGCGGAATTTTTTTCAGTATCACCAATTGGGAAACTAGTACTATTGGACTCTTTTCTGGTATTGAAGGACATGGGGTGTATGTTGCCAAAAATAAATCAATTATCAAAATGGATGACTCTCAGCTCGACTCTGTCCTTTGTCTCTTACTATGAGCATTGCTTAGCAAATGGGAAATATACAGTTGCACTTAATTTTGCTGAGATAATATTCAAAAACAATCAATCATTTCAAAATCTTGGAAGACGCATATTTGATGTTTATATCTAGGTACTTAGTGACTTTGTGATTGTGCTTGTTGAAAAAGACATTGTGATTGTTCGTTCTAGATGCAACAAAAGAGTATTTGATTTCATTTGTTGTTACAGGATGTACTAGTTTTGCTGGATTTTAATATAGAAAATGTTGCACATGGGGTTGATGAGGCAGTGGTTCGAAAGTTCAATACACTTGTGAAGAATAATACTATAGAGATTCACTTTTATTAGGCAAGGAAAGGAACAAGAGCCCTCCCTATTAAAGGAAATTATGGTCCTCTCATATTAGCTATTTCTGTGGAATCTAGTATGTTTTCTTATGTGTAGGGTGTTATCTCCAGCCACATGGTAAGGGCTCTAGCCACTGGTAAGGTTGACACCAACATGTGGTAAAGGAAGATGGTGGGGGCAGCACAACCAAACCCACCCAGTGTTGTTTCTTAACCACTCCCCCTCTCTCGTGTATAAATTGAGATGAGTGAGGAGGGGTTGATCAGTGAATGCAGTGAGCACACTGAGAATACATAGAGTGAGAGAGAAAAACAAAGAGAGTGTAATCTGTGAGTGAGAGTGCTATAGAGAGAATTGTAAGGTGTGAGTACAGTAATCTCCCTCCTGGATAATTCTATAGTGGATATCTCTCCCGTAGACGTAGGCAATTGCCGAACCACATAAATCTCTTGTGTTATTGTGTGTGATTGATTTCTAGTGTCTCATAGTCCTAACAAGGGGCTGTCCTCTTTTCTTTTCTCATTAGTGACGATTCAGCACTTACACACACACACTCTCTCTCTCTCTCTCTCATGCTTGTGTTATAGATTCTTTCTGTTGTATTCTTGACTGCATAAGATCCATGCATGATATTCTAGAAGTTATTCCTTAATTTTGAGTCCTAAAAATTCATGATCTAAAACAGAGATAATTTGCAGTTTCATAATGACTATGTAACTACGTTTTTGTCCTTTCTAGTTATTTTGTCTTTGACTGTCAAATAATTTTTTATAATATGAATTTTGAATGATTGTATTGTTCTAGCTATGGACAGAACTTGCAGATTATAGCAAGCAATCTTTCCATCTAATTATTATTATTATTATTATTATTATTATTATTATTATTTTTAAATTTTTTTGGTGCAGATTTCAAGGAGTTGAGATGCTCTCCTTGAGCTGTCTCCTTGCCTCCCTACTTGCAACTGTGGAGATGCACTTTGAGTTGATCCAACGGTTTAGATTTGAGTTTTTAAAAATAAAAAAATAATAAAAAAAAGTTCAAATTTGCTTTTCCCACCTAAATCTTGACCGTTGGATCAACTCAAGGCGTATCTCTACCATTGCAAGTAGGGAAGCAAGGAGAGGATCTCAACTCGATTCAAGCCTCCTCTAGATAAGAAAACAAAGATATTCATTATAGTTGGAGTTGTGGCTTTATTATTGTGCCTCGCTTTTATAGTTCTGTTTACTTTTTGGTGGAAAGGCCGTTCAAGAAGCAATACCTCAAGGGAACAAGGTGCTTAAAGCTACTTCCCATTTTGTGATTTTTTATATTTTGAATAGATAACAAATAGCTTTAATAGATTCCAACAATTACAGGATGTAAGAACAATGTTTGAAGATGTATGCCTTTTCCAAACAACTATAACTACTATTTTTCCACCAACAATTAAAGACGGAAAATGGACTCACAAGTTTTTCCTATTTTGACTATTTCTTTAAAATTCAAAATGTCCTTGCCTTTAAATAAATTGTAAAAGAAACACATTGATATATTTTCAAATGTTGTGGACAGAGAAAAAGTACTTAGATTTATAAACAAAAGAAAATTAGGAATCTCGTAATAGGCAAGGATTATTTGTATCCATTGAAAGATTACAAGTGCTCTTTTTACTCATTCCAACTTTTACGCAACCAAACAAACGATTAGTGTTTTTCCATTTGATACCTAAATACTTGGCCAAAGAGCAAAGTCACTACTTTGATGATGTAGCAATTGTTTTGCTTGCTCTTTTGCAGATCTAAGAGGATTGGAGTTGCAAGCTGGTTTATTTACATTCAGACAAATACAAGATGCAGCTAACAACTTTGACGAAGCAAATAAAATTGGGGAAGGTGGTTTTGGATGTGTCTATAAGGTATATAGTAATCCATTAGATATATTTATATCTTTTCCTTGTAATGTGTAGTTTTAATTTTCTGTTTGTGTAATCATGTTGAGATGTACATTCCATGTTTTAAAGGTTAGTAAATAAAAACTTTGTTATTCTATTGCAGGGTGTTTTATTAGATGGTACAGTGATTGCAAATAAGCAACTTTCTTCCAAATCAAAGCAAGGAAATCGTGAATTTGTTAATGAGATAGGAATGATCTCTAGTTTGCAACCCAAATCTAGTAAGATTGTACGGTTGTTGTATTGAAAGGGATCAACTACTATTGGTATATGAATACATGGAAGAAAAAAAAATAGCCTTGCTCGAGCTTTGTTTGGTAATTTAAAGTTTATAATCAATTGTGTACATTCTTTTAGTTAGTATGATCAATATGAAAATAGTATCACCATTATTACTAACAATGAATATGTTATATATTTTTGATATTCTTTTTTCTTCCTCTCTCTCCTAATTTGGGTATTTATCAATTATAGGTCCGAAGGAATGCCAATTGGAATTGGATTGGCCTCCTAGACCAAGAATTTGTATTGACATGGCAAGAGGTTTGGCATTCCTGCATGAGGAATCGAGACTGAAAATTGTTCACAAGGATATTAAGGCTACCAATATACTACTTGATATGGATCTTAATCCTAAGATCTCTGACTTTGGTTTGGCCAAGCTTGATGAAGATGAGAACACCCACATTAGCACCAGAATTACTGGAACAATGTAAGCTACCAATTTTCATCTCTTAATGGTGACTAATACTCTCCGATTCTTTTAGAAGTTTGTATATCAGAAAATCTCGCCTTAGAACATGATATAATTCCATTACCTTTTCTTTCATCTCCAAATCATGACTAAAGATAAGTAGTGCTAATTAAGATTACAAATTGAAATTGTTAAAGTAACCAACAGTTATCCCTGTCTGACACATTTTTGTTGACTTTTAATGATTCTGATTTGTTAAAACACTGGGAATTTCTAATTTATTTTTGTGAACTCATTTGATCAATAAAGTTCCCCAACAGGGAAACCAGTAGTCTTTGTGGATAGATGTCTTATTAGGAATTTGATTTTCCAATGTAGCCTTACTTATGGAATAATTGGTAGTTGTATAGATCCACATTTACTGAATTGGATTATTTGCATTTGCAATGCAAGCTTATTTGTGGAATAGTTGGTAGTTGTATACATCCACATTTACTGAATTAACTTACGTGTACTTGTAATATGATAATATTGTTAACTTGATGTTTCATGTGTGTCTTAGTTTCCAAAATGAATTAAAAAAGAGAAGAAAAAAGGTATTTGCATCTTTGAAAATTGTAGCAACTAGCAAAGTTACTTTGGATACATGATTAACCAACTCATGGACCACGGTGGAGTTGGAGTAAGAGAGATATGTTCCATAGTCAGACTATATTGTGTATAAATACCACAAGTCTGCAAAACCAAATTTGAGCATAAAATTGGAAATTACAATTAAGCCTACCATAATGGAATTGTATCCATAACTCAATTTTTACAGTAATTATATTGTTACAGTATAGCTTTTATATATTTCAATAAACTTTTCAATGTTTAGATGTGTTATATTGTTACTGTCACACCCCAAACCCGGGTATGACCAGCTATGGCCCACAGGGCCTTAGCCCAAGGCACACGTAAGCCTAAACACGAAACCATAATCAAATTGAACAACTAAACAAAAGTCCAATAATAAATAACCAAACTCAATCCAGTGACATGTCACAATTATAAACGGCAAAACCCATCGTAAACAATGCCACCCAAACTTATGGGATATAAACTGCCCATATATCAAAATAATCCTAAATGAACCCCGATAAAAAAAATAAAAATAAATATGCACAACTTGACATAATAATCTAAAACAAAACAAATGAATGTCCTAGAGGTCCATGCAATTGAGTCCCTGCTACGCTATGAGTCCACTCTAAGTCCTTCTAACACTTGGAAATAATAAACAACTAAGTTAGTTGATAGCTCAGTGAGTAGCAACATGGATAATATTTACAGTTTTGAAAACATGGTTCAATTCCAAAATAAGATGTATATATATATTACAAAAACTAGATTGGCATAAAGTTTTGATAAAGATAATCTGTTTCAAAAAGAAGGTTCCTTAGTTCAACAGCTAAAATACTCACGTCTCTCAAGAACATAATAAATGACATTTTCCACTTAAAACAGATTATAATATGAACACCAATAATTTTCTGGGTACCAAGAAATAACAAGTAACATGCCACACAGTTCTCAAGGCTATAAGCCCATTGGATCCAATACCGAACTAAGAGTCATCCTTAGGGTGGCAACCCGGGCCTTTTCTCTAAGACGATTCGATTAAAGGTCACCTAGCTTAACCTAGGTCTTTTCCTTACAATCGCCGAGCACTAGAGTCATCACGGCCCAACCCGGATCTGTTCCCTAGTGGCCAGAGTCACCACACATAGTGGAATAAATTCCCTAGACTAAAATATATAGATGGTCCCAATAATCAATACACATCAGTTTTGCAACACATGGTAGTTCACCATTATAAACATGAGACCAAAACAAATAGTTTACAGTGTGCCAAGTTCACACATATTTTAGAAATAATTTGATTCCATTGATAATATAATAATTTATCAAAACAGTTTAGTCTTGAAACAAAAATTAAATTTTCCAACAGTTCAGGGTAGGGGAACATTTATAAAAATATGTAGCATGAAACTACTCACCTGAAAACGAATAATATAATCCTCGAATAGAGTATGAAAGTCCAACTAGTGCCCTGAACCAAGTATGAAGGCTACACGTCACTACTAATTTAAAAATACTAAAGAGAATAATAAACTAAGTACCCCACACTAAAGCGCACCAGCACAGCTCAACCCCACTCACCGTTACTCTTAAATAATACCTAAATTCATGTTCTTCAAGGTCTAAATTTACCCAAGACATGGGTTCCGATCGAAACTTAACTAAAAGTAACTTTAAGATAAAACAGAATTTTAAACAAGCTTTCCCAATCTATTCGCTAACTTTGAAAATTACAAAACCCACTCCACGTTGTTCAAAAAATTCCAAAACCCTCAAGATATCAACTAATATATCCTAAGTTTCAAACCCAATTGGTTTTACTTGATTTTCTTATCAAAATAATTATCTACGATTAATTATATCTAAATAGGTTGTTTTCTACAACACTTTAAAGAAATTAATGGTTCTCTTAGTATGCATGAGTAATCAATGCAAGGCAAAAAAATGTACGAAACTAGACTCGTAACCGGTTCTAATGACACTAATTTGAAAAATTTTCGGATCTATACCCAAAGAGAACGATGCTTCCGAACTTATTGTTTTAAATCAGTATTCGGGACAGATTTGAATGCATCAGTTTATATGGATTTTGACTCCCAAAAATTATGAGAAAATTCATATATGAAATTCAATATGTAATTAATCTACTGTAAAAATTTCAGTTCAAAATTCAACTACTTGATTTGGTTTCTTGATTTTTAAAGTTTGTGATTTTGTGCAGAATTTTTGGACCAAGAATTACACCCATTCTTTATACATGAATTTAACTCCTCAAATTTCTTAACAGTATATATATATAATACATACATCCACAACTTCTCCATCAATGAACTAAATAATGATAGAATAAGGATAAAGAACAAAAATAAAAGAAGAAGAAAGCTAGAAACCTACCACACACCCAAAAGTCCTTCCTTGTTTGCAACTTTTTTTTTTTTTTTTTTCTTCTTTTCTCTCAAACTCTCTCTTTCCCATGGCTGCTGTTGCTGCTTCCCTATGTTGTATTAGGCAACCTAGGGTTACATTATGTATCTAAACAAAAGGCTCTAAAATATTATCTTTTGTTTTAATTCATTTACCCTCTCCATTAATTTAAATAAAATACAACTATTACTAGATCAAAATATACTAACTAATTGGTCCCCTATTTGTTTTTTAAAAATAACAAATCTTACCTCTAAATTAAAGACTTTCACCATAAATTTATTTTAGGTTTAAAATTAATTAAAAGACCCCCCAAAAATATTTAATTTGTACTTTAGGATTCACCATCAAAATATTTGAGATTGTAAAATTATTATTATTTAATTATTTACTTTATTTTTATATTCGGGTTCTCACTGTTGGAAAATTTGGTTTATAAGGCTTATTTTGGGCCGACTTTGAGCCCAAAATTGAGTGGGCCCCGAACATCTTTTGGGGCAGGTCTGAAGAGGTGAAGTGTTCCTTGTCGCGTGGCAAGTCACACGGTGAAGACGGTTCGTCAAAACCATTTATGAGTGAATGGGAACATGACGTCATTTTCGGGTTCGTGGAATAGGAAATTTAAGGAAGTAAATGTGGGTTTGTTTGGAAAGGGTTGTCCCACATTGAAACTTTAAGAGAGTTTTGTTGAGTTTATAAGCTCTAACCTACAACACTTGGGTTGGGCCCCAAGGGGCACCCCAAGTTTGTAGAAGGGAGGAGTAATGGACAAAGTGAACCTTAGCCCAAACCGCCATCGTCCGGCCGAGCCAAGCCAGGCCAGGTGTGGGTGTGGGTCGGATCGGTTCTAATATTAATTTATTTGAATCTTTTCCAAAATTTCTTGAGGAAAAAAAAATAATTTCAATTTTGTAATTCGAATTTGAAATTTGAATTCAAATTCTTGTCCAAATGATATGCCTCTTTTAGTCCGAATTTCCTACACAATCTGCCGAATAGATTCAAACAGAAACAGCCCAGGCAGTTATAGTTTCAACACAACAGTTATATGTTGAAACAGTGCCAGATCAGTTTTGAATTCAAAACAATATTTGTTGAATCAGTTAGCACCTGTTCATGTTCAAAATTATACCTGTTTGGGTCAAATATGCTGCCTATAAATACCTGGCTGTTCCAGCAGTCTAAGAGATCCAAAAATCAGTCTGAATATGCTCTCTTTGCTATCCATTTACTCTACTGCATTTATTCTTCATTTATTAGTTTTAGAATAATATTAAGAGAGTATAGAACACAAGGTTTGGTTCGCCGTAAAAAATTTGTGTGGAGTGCTACTACAAGTTTTTGAAGATCATTGTATCCTGGGAGATAGACGTCACTCAACCGTAAGCACCGTAGCGGGGCAAATCTGTCTTAAGGACAGAGTGTCACACACTCGACTTGGTCTTGAATTATTTATTCAGTTCAACGAAATAAATTCTATAAGATTTATTTTATTTTGTTTGATTTAATTTCAGTTTATTTTATTTACATAAAAGATTGTTCCAACAATCTTATGATAGATTCGAATTATTCTGTTTACAGAATTTTTCATTTGTTTCCCTTTTTCATTCTTCGTAAATAATTTCGGAAGAAAATTATTTTTTGTGGATTTACAAAATAATATTCTGGTTGGAAAAACAAATAGTGCTTATATGCTATTTGACAGATAGTAGTAATATACTGTCTCTTTTCTTTGGCAACAACTAGTAGTACGATACTGGTGTCATTAACAATTCAGAATATATTTTTGTGGAATTTTTTTAGAAATTAATTTTGGATTTTATAAATTATTTTCTGAGTTTTCATTACTTAAAATTCTGTTTTAGTATTTTAATTATTGAAGTGCTACAGAAATTAATTTTCTATGTGGAATTAATTTGGTTGACTAAAATTTTATTTTATTTCCAAATTAATTGAAAAAATAAAAGTTATATTCTTATTTCTTTTATTTTACAGAATTTAATTTCCTGTGTGGAATTAATTTAGTTGAATAAAAAATTTATTTTATTTTATTTCCAAATTAATTAGAAAATAAAATTTACATTCTTGTTTCTTTTATTTTTACAGAATTTAATTCTGTGAATTTGGTTTAATTTTCTGTGTAGTGTAAATTCTAATTATAATTTTTTTTATAAATTAGAATTGATGGCTACTGAAACAAATGCCTAAACAAGTACTACTGTGGTGGCTGCAATTGCACCAACCCCCTCTCCTGTAATGACAGTACCAATAAATCAAAGAGAGAAGCCAGAGAAGTTCTCAGGAACTGACTTTAAAAGATGGCAACAGAAAATGTTGTTCTATCTTACAACTCTGAACCTGGCTCGTTTTCTCCGTGAAGATGCTCCTATCCTGAAAGAGGACGAAACCGACCAGCAAGTGGTTGTTGCGGTTGATGCTTGGAAACATGCCGATGTCCTTTGCTGGAATTACGTCTTGAACGGACTTGACAACACTTTATACAACGTCTACAGTCCAATCAAGACAGCAAAGGAATTTTGGGAATCGTTGGAGAAAAAGTACAAAACGGAAGATGCCGGCTCAAAGAAATTTGTGGTTGGCAGATTCTTGGATTTTGTAATGGTTGATTCAAAAACTGTGATCAGCCAAGCTCAAGATTTCGAACTCATTCTGCATGACATTCACGCAGAAGACATGTCTCTCAGTGAATCCTTCCAAGTTGCAGCCTTAATTGAAAAATTACCAAAAGGCTGGAAGGAATTCAAGAACTACCTCAAACACAAGTGCAAAGAAATTTCTATGGACGAATTAATTATGCATTTGAGAATTGAGGAGGACAACCGCAATTCTGAAAAGCGGGCTGGTAAGCATCCTATGGAGTCTAAGGCAAATGTGGTGGAACATGCTTTAAAAACCAAGAAATGAAAGTCTTCTGGAGAAAGTTCATCACAAGGCTCTAAAGGGGGGGATAATAAAAAGTACAAGTTTAATGCAAATGTTACATCTGTGACAAAGAGAGACATCGGGCCAAAGATTGCCGAAGCAAAGGCAAAAGCAAAAGAAGAACAAGCAAGAAGTCTGCTCAAGTCCATATGACCGAAGTGGACAATATTTCCAATGGTGTCGATGACATCAATCTTTCTGCGGTTGTTTCCGAGGCAAATCTTGTCGAAAATCCCAAAGAATGGTGGGTGGACACTGGTGCTACTCGCCATATTTGTGCCGACAAAAAGATGTTCACATCTTATTCTTCAGTGGACAATGGTGAACAACTTTTTATGGGCAACTCCTCAATTTCCAAAGTTGAAGGACAAGGAAAGATTGTACTCAAGATGACATCTGGAAAGGAACTCACTCTCAACAATGTGCTGCATGTACCAGACATTCGCAAGAATCTTGTTTCCGGATCTTTGTTGAGTAAGAATGGGTTTAGGCTAGATTTTGAAAGTGACAAGTTTGTACTTACCAAAAACGGGATGTATGTAGGAAAAGGTTACATGTCTGATGGCCTTTTCAAGTTAAATGTAATGACCGTTGTACCCTCAATTATTAATAATAATACATCTTCTTCTTACTTGATTGAGTCTTCAAATTTATGGCATGGTAGACTAGGACATGTTAATTATGGATCTTTACGTAGATTAATTAATATGGAATGTTTACCTAAATTTGCAATTGATCCAAATCATAAATGTGAAATTTGTGTTGAAGCAAAATTACCTAAAACTCTTTTTCATTCAATTGAAAGAAGTACAGAACCACTTGAATTAATTCATAGTGACATTTGTGATTTTAAATCAATTCAAACTAGAGGTGGGAAAAAGTATTTTATCACTTTTATAGATGACTATACTAGATATAGTTATGTTTATTTAATTTGAACCAAGGATGAAGCTTTGGAAACTTTCATTCAATATAAGAATGAAGTTGAAAATCAACTTGGTAAGAAAATCAAGAAACTTAGAAGTGATAGAGGTGGTGAATATGAATCACCTTTTGGTGAGTTTTGTAAAGAACATGGAATAATTCATCAAACCACCGCTCCTTACTCACCTCAGCAAAATGGAATTGCTAAAAGGAAAAATAGGACTTTAAAAGAAATGATGAATGCCATGTTAATCAGTTCTGGATTACCTCAGAACTTGTGGGGGGGAAGCAATATTTTCTGCTAATTATATTTTAAATAAAGTACCCCGAAAGAAAGTGAATCAAACACTTTATGAAATGTGGCATGGTAGAGTACCATCTTACAAATACTTAAAAGTGTGGGGGTGTTTGGCTAAAGTGGCTATTCCTAGTCCTAAAAAGACTAAGATAGGTCCTAAGACCATTGATTGCATTTTCATTGGTTATGCTAAGAATAGTAGTGCCTATCGGTTTTGATTCATAAATCAGAACATACTGAAATGCAAGTAAATACTATTATTGAGTCTCGGAATGCATCATTCTTTGAACATGTATTTCCAAAGAAGACTGGACAAGAGACTAGTACTAATAAAAGATCTTTTGATGCTATTACTAGTCAGGATCAAGAACAAGAGTTAGATCAAAATGAGGACGAGGAACTTAGGCGTAGTAAACGTGCTAGAACCATGATATCAAGTTTTGAAAACATTATGTGTTCTTATTCCGGTTATTAGCCTAGATTTACTATGTGATGCGCACAACATACAAGTATAGACTGGATCGCCTGAATTAGAATGAAACATCTCATGTTTGTTTTGAAAATGGTTTGAAGGTACTACTCGCAAGTAGGCTAAGACGCGGATTTGCCACCCTCAGGTGGGCTTAGAAAAGATGGTTTTGCCACTATCTAGTGGGCTTAAAACTCAAAGTTGATGAATTGTTCCAATTCAGATAATCCAACCTTCACCCACAGGCATTCAGGCTGGTATATCACATAAGCAATTAGCCTCATGGCAAGCATGCTGTCATGGCAGTCACTCACACGCATGCAAGGATGCTAAAGCATAAAACTTATCCAGTACTCCAAGCCAAAACAGAAGCTAATTAGAAATCCATACATGATCCTAAATATACAGAAATGTCTAATGCAACACATACAAAATGCAACTAAGATAGGCTCGGCTATTCTAAACATGGCATATGAAATGCTACAGCTAACATGTATTCAACTTAAAATTGAAATACAAATGCAGTTAGTATGATGCGCCGAGCCCGGTGCATGCAAAACAGATGAATGAATGCAAACATGCTATCATACTGTATGCCAATTGAAACATGCCCTAATCTAACCATCATAAGCTGGTAATTAAAAGGGAGAAAGACGTTGGGTTGGAAGACATACAGCACACACACGCACACTTATTACAGTATTGCCCTCGCGCAGAGGGTCCGAATGAATAATATACAATCCCGAATAAATAATTACAGTCCGAATAAATACAAAATCCTAATTAATTAACAAATTAATCCAGGAAAGCAATAAACTAGCATGCAAGCTAGGGACTGCCTCAACTCTGCTCCGGATGATGAATGATGCATGTTTGGGTTGCCTTGCGTGGAAATCCATTACGATGCCCTAATTAGCCTATGTTTACAATTAAACCCGGAATGTTGCACGAAGCTCCAAAAGACTGCCGGTTTCTGATTAGCTGTAATAGAGAGCAAGAAAGGGGCATGGCAAAGTATTTTCACATATGTATGCATGCCTCGATCCTTGTGCCACCAATCACGCATCTCGATGCATGATGGCCGAGGGGTCGAATTGCACAACTCAATATGAAATGAATGCACATGAAAACACAACAAAACCTAAACTCCATCATGGTTAATCCGGAGTGTCGGTGACCGGGGAATTGAGACACGTTCCGTCACTCGGAGTACGAAACGTACCTCGTTTTCCGTGCTCGGGCTAACTCCTATCCCAAACACAATGCAATATGCATGACATGCATGAATGCGACTAATATACAACCTAGCATACGCAATGCTATGAAATGGCATGCACGATGCACGAGGTAACATGGCATACACAATGCGCTAACGTACAACCTAACATACACAATGCTATGAATTGAAATGGCATACACAATGCAATATGGACTTACGCCAATATGAGTGGACCTCAGCCACACTCACATCAGTAGACATTAGATGAAAATGAGACACTCAAAATGCGTGCACACATGCACGCAAACCGAGGGCCGAACCTAAGGCACAAAATGCCACTCTAGCAAAGCATGGCAAGGCATGGAACATGGCATATGAACATGCAAATTTCAGCGCTAAAATATGATACAAAATGGTCCTGAAACATGGCAATATGGCACCCGATGCATGAGATGAACCCCGAAACTCAAAACTAGGCACATACAATGGCTTGTAGCTATACAAAGCATGCATTATTTGAACATGAAGTCTAAAGACAGAGTCAAGGCAATCCCAAAACATGCATATTTTCAGTTTAAAGCATGGCCAAAAAGTGCTAGCAAGATGGACTAAATTAGCATGCAATTTCGACTAGCAAACACGATTTATATGGCAAGTATGTGAAGAGAATGGAATCTCACCAAACCAGCAAAAATCAGTAAATAAAACATACTAAAATATGCCCAAAGAATCATGGATATGCTACCAACACATGCAAAAATGATGAGTTCCTTTAGAGGGCCATGCAAGGGATTCTTAAGCACATATAAGATGGACACTTAGTATGGCATATACAACTCTGAAAATAAAATATGGTAGTCCCAAAACTCACCAAATTGGCCCTGAAATCAATCAACAAAGCATGCAAGATAGGGCCTCTTTGGAAGGCCAAAATGACCACCAAACAAGTAGAGAGGGGGTCACCCCCCTCTGATTTGGAGGCTCAAAATAGTGTGCTAGCTACTAAAAATCCACTGGATTTCAGTGGCTAGAAGTCTAAACAAAGCATGCAATTGGAGCTTAGGTGTAAGGCTCAAAATAAGGGACAATCAAGCATATAAAGAAGCATGTGACCTCAAATAAGAAAATACCCTTAATAAAACATGAAGATGATGTCAAAACAAGACTTTTTTAAGTTTATAACAAGTCTAAAAAATGAACACAAATAGGGCTAATCTATCATGCAAAAATGGTCCTAAAAGAGAGATTAAACACAAGGGACAGCAGCTGGCCCCAAATAGCAAAGAGCCCTTCAACAAAGTTGAAGAGGGGCTCAAAAAAAGGCACTTCATAGTTTATATCAAGCCACGAAAATAATCACAAATAAGGCCAAATTATCATGCAAGAAAAGGGCCTAAAAGAGGGATAAAGAGACAAGTGGTAGCAGCTGGCCTCAAACAGAGGAGAGTCCTTCAACAAAGTTGAAGAGGGGCTCAAAAAAAGATATTTTACAGTTTGGCTCAGAGCCCAGAAATTCTCAAAAACAAGGCTAATATATCATGCAAAAATAGGCCTAAAAGAGGGATAAAGAGACAAGAGGTAGTAGGAGACCTCAAACAGTAAAAGGTCCTTAATTAAATATGAAGAGGGGCTCAAAATATGATCTTTTTCAGTTCAGGTCGGAGCCCAGAAATGCTTTCAAGTATGGCTTATAAATGAAGCAAAAAAATGCAAGTTTGACGGAAATAGACACTTACCCTTGAAGAGCCGCAAATCAGCAACTTTTGGACCAAAATTCTGGACTTTCAACCTCTTCAAATGTCCTCCAAGGTGCTGGAATGAGGTGTGGAAGTGTTGTGCTATGAGTTGGTGTGTAAAAAGGTGTAGGAACAAGGTGTTTTTGAGGCTTGGGGTAGAGAGAGAGGGAGATTTAATGCAAAGCTCTCAATGGATTTTTTCTAACCCTTCAAAATGGAGCTCAAGTGCTGGTTTTATAGAGGAAAAGAGGGGGGGAAAAAAAAGGGGGAAAACCAATTTGAATTGGAGCAAAAAAAGAGGGGGAAAACCAATTTGAAATGGAGCAAAACAAGAGGGAAAATTTTTGACATAGGATCTGGTGGAACACAGCTGTCATAGCTGGAATACATTTAGAGGGACCAAAAGGGCCGGCCAGCTCGAAAGGGCCAAAACCAGTTCAAAAGGTTCAAGTGGCCGGCCGACCACCTTACCTGGTTGGCCTGCTAGGGGTCAAAAGGTTCAAGTCCCAAATCTGGTCGGCCATGTAGCCCTTGAAGTTAGCTTTCCAATGCCACAAACCTTGCATTAAAATTCCTCCTGTAGAAAAAGTTATGCCAGTTTCCGTGAAGCCGCGCAGATTCGGTCCGAACGGAGTGATGCCCCACTTCAATCAACCATATCTCCTCTGTCCGAAATTGGATTTAGGAGATTCTTGAGTGCAAAATGAAGCCCCAGAAGTAAGATTTCCAACAGTGGTGGCATCATATCTTAATTCCTCTTGTGCAAAGAGTTATGCCTATTTCAGTGAAGCCGCGTAGCTTTGGCCCTACCCGGATTCATGCCGAACTTCTCCCAAACTAGTTTTCTTCTCTCTTCTTCTCCTTTCTTCAACTCCAGACCCCTAAGTAAGGTGTTTTGAAATATTTTTCAAAGATTTCAACTCTCTTTTGTTCATTTCCACTTTGTCCTTGCTCGGTTTACCGAAAAGTGCAACGTTTGACAAAAATGCGAGCCTCGGAACATTGTAAAAACTTTATTTCAAAAACGTTTTGAAAGAGAGGGTTTTAAGACTAAAATATTTTGATCAAGATTGTTTTGGTCTAGAACAGGGGCATGAAGTTGAGATTTGGCTCTCCTCTTGCCGAAGAAATCGACCCTTTGCACTGCACAACTCCAAAAACCATCAGTCGTGTCCAAGTCTTAAAGGCGGTCAAAAATGGGGTGTCTACACATTGTTACATGCCTATCACTTTGCCTAATTGACTATCTAGGTTGCATTGTAGTATTGCATACTTACCATATTACCATGTTGTTTGCATGATAGATTGCATTGCACGGTATTTGGCATGTTCATGTTTCATTACATCAGTCTCATATGTTGCATTGCTCATGTTGCATTACGTTAATTGCATGTTTTGCATTGCGTTTGGCATACATGCATTGCATTCATATTCGGTTTGGGGTGTCAAACCAAACATGAGGAATGAGGGTGTTCGTACTTAAAAGTGACGAAACACATCTCAATCCTCGGTCGCCGACGCCCTTGACCTCAAAATGATAGGACGTGAAGCATTCATTTGTTTTGTTGCATTCATTTACATGGATTTGCAAACTTGGTACCTTTGGCCATCATGCATCGAAATGCATGATTGGTGGCCCGAGTACCGAGGGCCATGCTCCCTTGAGATCATAGCATGATAGGGAAGGTGGCTATGCAAACACTGCCTTGAAAATTCCATGCCCTGCACTATATGTCCTCTGTTGCAGCAAAAACCAGTCTTCTGCAGGAAGGAATGGCCGGTCGGCCACATGTAGTGCCGATCGACCACTAATATCCAGCCGGTGATCCAATTTTTGGCCGATGGCCACATCCCCATGGCCGGTGGCACTCCCTCTTGGCCGGTGGCATTCTAGAGTGTTCAAGGAGTAGTTCAGAAGCAGTCCTAGGATTTTCACAGTTTTCAGAGGTGCAGAACAGTGCAAGCAGAGGCAACAGTGGCATGGTGACGGGTTTCCGAGCGAGACAAATCGAGCATGCATCATTCAATCATTCCGAGGTGGAGCTGCGGCGGCCTTTCGAATTTCACATTTAGTTTATTTTCGTGATTAATTTGTTAATTAATTAGAAGTTTTGTAATATTAATTAGCTAGAGTAGTTAATTATTTATTCGGCTTGTATTATTTATTCGGACCCTTCGAGCGAGGGCAATTGTGTAATAAGTGTACGTGAGTGTGTGTATGTCTTCCAACCCCACGTCTTTGTCCCTTTTATTTACCAGCTTTCAGTGGTTAGATTAGGGCATGTTTCAATTAGCATCCTTATGCTCCGCATGTTTGCATTCATTCATTTGTATTGCATGCACCGGGCTCGGCGCATCATACTAACTGCATTGTACTTCAATTCTAAATTGAATACATGTTATTTGTAGCATCTCATATGCCATCTTAGAATAGCCGAGCCTATTGTAGTTGTATTTTTGCATGTGTAGCATTAGGCATTTCAGTATAGTTAGGATTCATACATGATTTCTAATTAGCTTCTTTCTTTGGCTTGGAGTACTAGGTAAGCTTTTATGCTTTAGCATCTTGCATGCGGTGTGAGTGTTACCATGACAGCATGCTTACCATGAGGCTAACTACTTATGTGATATAACTGTCTGAATGCCTGTGGGTGAAGGTTATGTTATTTAAATTGGAACAATGCATTGAATGAAAGTTTTAAGCCCACTTGAGAGTGGCAAAATCATGTTTTCTTAAGCCCACTAGAGGATGGAAAATCCACGTCTTAGCCTACTTGCGAGTAGCACCATCAAACCATTTTCAAATAAACGAACATGAGATGTTTTGTTCCAATTCAGGCGATCCAGTCTATACTTATTTTGCCTGTGCGCGTCACATAGTAATTCTAGGTTAATAACCAGAATAAGGAGCATGTTGTTTCAAAACATGATATCATGCTTAGTAGAGGCCGATCTTCGGATCGGGCACGCGGGGGTGCTCATAGCTGACCTTCCCCAATCGTACCCAAGTTCCCGAGCTGAGGCAACTTTGGTGATGATGGACACGTGGCCTTAGGCAAACGAGTCAGGGTTTCCTAAATTCCCCCAAAATAAAATATTTAGGTGGCGACTCTGTATCTGGCAAAGTAGTCCATGTTTGGCACTTCTTTCTAAAAATTAGTTTTTCAAAACGATTTGCCGGATTTGGACTCTTTGGTGATTTATCAGTCTCGCATTGCACATTGCGGGATCAGATTAAGAACCGTGACATTTGAGTCCGAACTGTAGTGAGCCCAAAATGAACAGAACGGGATTTCCCCTGGGGCGTTCGGGGATGTCTACACATTCTTGTTACATTATAAGTGCATTTAGCCAACAATAAATCAAAACAAAATAATTCCTTGATCTTGGACGATGCATCCGACTTTGCACCTAAAAACTTGTTTAGCAAGAGGGATGAACATAAAGGTCCAGTGGAGATTTACATGATTCTAATCAATAATTACCTGTAGATATATGTAATGTTCACAATATATGTACATAGATAATTGTTTCTTTTTATATCGAAAGTATTTACATACATACACATTTTTTTCAAAAGAAGTCCTTTCTAACAATTCAAGAAAATTCCTTTCGATTAAGCAATTATTTTCTTAAAAGTTTTCCAGGCCTTTATTTCAATTTGAAAGCCTTAGCAACAAGAACAAACCCACCATCTCACAAAAATGACAAAAGATCTCAAACAATTACCAAGCCTAACATTCATTACTTAGGATAACAAATTATAAATCTAATTCTTTATTGTACTATCTCAACTACACACTTTGATGCTCTATCACAATCCCATATATACACAAAATTCTACGCAATTACACAAGCAAACTACGAATGCTATCACATTTCACAACCTGGCTTTGTCAAGCCATTCCAACACAATTTACAAGGCACTAATTAGAAGGAAACTAGAACCTATGCCATGTTTTACCAGTGGCTAGCCGGAAGGAAAGCGGAACCTCCATATAACCTAATAGTCCACGCGCTTTTCCTGGTGAAAACTGGAAGAAAAGTGGAACCTATGTGAATGTGCCACACTTTACTGGTCACAAGTTGGAATGAAACGGACCCTTCGTATCATTCAATATGACATGATTTTTACTGAGTGCAAACCGGAAGGAAATTGATACCTATATCAAAGCGCCATGCTTTACCAGGTGCTAACTAGAAGGAAAGTGGACCCTCCATATAGCGCTTTCATTATTCATCATGTTCCCACTTCATTCAAACTAACAAGTAATCAACAACACATCATAATATGCTTAAGTCATTCCACAACAAACAATACCGCTCTTGAAGTGTTAATTAAGATAACCATCACATCAACCAATATAACTCCTTTAGTTAAGTTTCAAAATTATCCAAGTTCCCACATAACTTATATTCACATCCACTCTTCATTTTACCTATCTCTTATATTTCACTTTTTAATTCACAATCATCGATATAGTTCATAATTTCCTAGAACATCATCAAATCGTTTAAAATTAGTGTTTTTAGATTTAATCACCATGAACATCTCCCTTCATATGTTTCATTAATTTAAATTACTGACCGTTGCAGCATAAACCCATTTCATAAAAATCTTTTTTTTTACTTTCTTAGATGTATTTCCTATTTACAACATTTAAAGTAATTCCAGAATCACAAAATTTATCAACTCATCTCATCTCTCAAGATTTTTAACAATTAGAAATTAGCGCTTTTATATCAAACTTCTTAAACATGATCCAACAACTAAAAACCATCCACAATACACAATCAATTGAAGTTCAAAAACCCTAACCTTCTCTTAGATGCATTTCAAAATCCCTTCGAAATCTCATTTTTATGCAGTAGAAAAATACCATCCATCTATCTATAGAGAGATATTGAAAAAAACAAGGAAATTCCTACCTCTTGAAGCGAAGAGGAGAATCCGGAAAACTCAACTGCGACAAAACCACAAACTTCTTAGCTCAAAAGAAAACTC
This sequence comes from Camellia granthamiana, assembly GCA_036172215.1. NCBI lineage: Eukaryota > Viridiplantae > Streptophyta > Magnoliopsida > Ericales > Theaceae > Camellia > Camellia granthamiana. The sequence continues at coordinate 93,553,186 of CM069909.1, forward strand.
TCGATGAGATCTTCAATCTATCTCAAAGGACCAAGGAGAGGGGATGACCTGAAGTGAGTAGATCTAGAGATTTATGTGAAAAGGTTAGAGTTTAGAGAGAGAAAATGGTGGTCACAGTACAGAGGGAAGAAAAGAGAGAGAAAGTGAGGAAAAAGAGAGTGTGGAGGTCTATTTATAGCACAAGAACCATAATGGGTTATTAGCCCTAAAGTCAAATAAAATATACATAAACAATCCCAAAAAGAGGGGCCCAAAAATGCAACAACCTCTCTTTGTTTTTCTGTCAAGTGTCAACACCTCAAAGAGGTGGTGTCGACAGTCCACAGCAGAGTTACAAACAGGTGGGTTTGAAACAGGTGACTGTCGACACCAAAAGACCAGATGTCGACACCTCAAAGCAGTGCTGAAACAAGAACACATTAGATCAAGTGGTGTCGACACCACATAGTAGAAACCTTTAGATAAAATAAAGGAAAAGCAAGTGTTGACCCTAGGATGTCCAATTTCAACACCCAGATCAACATTTTGAGGTTCCAAAGCACTATTCTAACAAAACTAAGTGCAAATAAACGTCTATATCAAATCTAGATCGAATTTTCACTCAATGAATACAATTATACACCACCTAAAGGATTTCAATGGGACAAGAAATGAAATTAAACACGGCTTATGGACTTATGGAGCACAAGTGTTATATCATGCATATTATGTTCACATGGAATAAGATTGGGAACATGGTACGCTACATTCTGTAAAATGTCATACCATAGGAGTGGACTTGCTCATATTACACTATTCGAATTTAAGGTACTTTTAGAGTAATTTTCTTTAAAAGTTAGATGTCCAATAAAATGTTGCTTTTCTTTTCAAATTATTTAAGTATTATGATCTATTTTTTACATTTTGTCATACCAAAACTCCACTCTTCTTAGATTTTAACGTTTAAGGTCTATATTGGAAAATACTTTTGGCATTTCTTTCGAATGTCAAATTTCACCATTTCGAATGAAAGTGTACTACAAGTTTGGAGAGCGCATTTCCAAACGTGAATCGCTAGAGTATTAGTGTTTCTGGTAATAGAGATCTAGTCCAGAGTAAATAGAAAGCCAAAGAGATCTAGGAGCAAGCCTTCTTTACATGGCCTAAGACATAAAGTGCCAGGGCTAATTTCTTTCCAGAAGTTAGTGCTTCGACTAGAAGATTGAATACTTGCATGATCTTCTGAGAGGAAGTACAAGAAAATGATGTTACAGAGTCAATATAAAGGAAAGCAAAAGCATTTCTTACCCTCAACGGGGCCATTCTTCTTGTTCTCAGTTTGAGCAAATTTGTTGTAGGTTGGATTTGAGGTAGGAACCCCAAATGAAATAGTGAGCTCTGAATAGTTAGGAACAAAGGTCTCATCTATAGGGAATAGACCCAATAAATGGCAGATGTCAAGGATACCAAGGGCCATCATACCACTTCAAAGTTGGAAAAAATAGAAATCAAGATTTTAAAAGCATATGGCAGTTGGAGTTAAATAAGGATTCTCAAAGATGCCATACCTTGAGCTTGAGGGCTTCAAAGTTCCCTAGTTCAATCAAGTCATCTCTCCTTGCTGTGACTACTTGGTCATACCAGTCAATCCATTCAAGCTTCACTGGTGGCCAGCATATGTGAGGCTTTGGCCACTCTATGCATTAACTCAAAATGTGTCAAATATCACATATTTGATTGATTACTTTAGCAAAATAGATGATAAAGTCAATAATGGAAACACTTTTGGGTACACTTTCATTCCCTCCCTCCCCCCAATTTTTTTTGAAAAATATTTTACGCCACTAGTTTTTGTCATCCTAATCTTAGCACACCATGTTTGTTTGGACGGATTGGATAAGGGGAGAGATTGTAATCCATCAAACTATTAATCCTGAGATATATAGTCCTTGAACTATTTAGTTGGTTGTATCCCATGTTTGTTATATCATGGAATTATATGTGTGGAAAGAACTATTCTATTCAGTAGCGACTCCAGAATTTTTTGTCAATGGTGTCAATTAAAAATTAAATTTCATAAAAGTGATATTATTACTCCTTTTTCAATTAAAAAAAAATATTTTGTACTTTTATGAAAATTTTTGCACAAATATCAAATCTGCCCCCCCCTCCCGAAGGAAAAAAAAAAGTATTCAAATTTAAGAGAAATAATAAAAGAAAGATATTAAATTTGTTTTGGCTTTATTGCAATTTTTCCTACTAAATAAAAAATAGAGTGCTTTTCGGGAGTGTGAACAAGCCAACCTTTCGTAAATCCTATATCATATTTGTTAGGTTTTTGTAATTGGCAATCCCGTTTGACAAAACTCCGTTCAATTGTAATTTTATTTGCTCTTATGTTTCAGTGAGGATGTGAGTGTTAGATGTGAATCCAACCCAAATTGTGCCTATGCAGAGGAGTTTGTGATCGTAATCCTATCATGTTTGTCACTTTGCGGACTAAGTATAGGGATCGAGCTACTTGGTCAACTCACGGGGGTCCAGGGAGAAGCGTTTCATCGTGGGTCTGGGGCAGTGCCCAATCGGGGTCGAGGGGCAACGCTGCCAAAGCAAAAAGAAAAAATGCAGTTGAAATTGTTTGACTGCTCGACTAGTCATTTGTGCGCTCGAGTGAAGAAAAGGATCATCTAATATTTTTGTAGAGTGCTTGAACTTCTAGGAAGAAAGTTTTCCGTTCGAGCATTGAAAGTTGCGCTTGAGCGGTTAGGGTTTGTGTCGTACAAATTTTCAGAGAGGAAGAAAATACAAAGTGTTTTATATTGAAGGGTGCTTTATGAGTGTTTTCTTGATGATTCAACAGTGATCAATGGATCCATGAACTTTATATCAACATCATCAAGAGGTTTGTTTATTTTCTTTTATTCACAAAAGAGAGAGTTGTTCTTTGGTGGATTCTGGGGAACTTGGGCCTGAAGCTTTGGTGGATTCCGGAGTGGCTCATCGTTGTGGATTCGACATCAACGTTGTGGATTTAATGTTGAACAAGACAATTCTGAGGTGAAAACGATCGTAGAAGAGGCACATTAGGGTTGGTTCAATTCGGGCGTAGATTCACTAGGAAATTGAGAGTACACTTGTGTAATTCTTTTTTGTCTTCTTAGTAAATTGTTTTGTAGCTTTGGCCCGTGGTTTTTTTTTTTAATCATAATTGGAGGCGCTCTAATTGTGGTTTTTTTCATGTTAAATTGTTGTGTCGATTTGTCTTTGATTATTTGATTGAGATTATTATTTATTGTTTAAAAATTAAAATATAATCACAAATCAATATCTTGGGAATTTTTGGATTTTTCAATATTTATTTTTAATAAATCAACAAATAATTTAAAATTCTAAAGTCAAACAAAAGAAAATGAGAAATGCTATTTCTCATCGAATTTATTTTGCCTCTTATGGATATAACAAAATAAAAATTATGTATATGCATAAGACTTATCATATTTAAAAATTAGTAAGAACTGCATAGAATGTGAAGAGTTTCAGCAATGAAATGTTCTGGTGATATACAATCGTCCAAAGAAAATTTAATGTATTACTATTTTTTAAACAAAAAAGTATCATGACATATAGATAACCAACCACAAAAATATAAAGAGAACAATTTGAGTGAAATTATTCTTTTTATGGTGACTTTAACGTATATGTTTTTTTTTTTCGTCTTCTTTGTGGTTGATATCTTGTTGATATCTTGATTAATTCTATATTTCTAAACTTATTAAAATGGAAAAATAAATAAATAATAAAAAAGTAATGTTTTCTATGATGTATTCAAAGTAGTGGAGTTTAGATAATGTAATAACCCCACAATGTAATATACTTATATTTATTTAATTTTGAATTATGAATATGTGCCTTGTGTTAAATTTGTATGTATCTGTCTAATTTGTGAATTATCTATTAAGATTTTTGCTTTGAGTCTGTAATTAAAGGCCGTAATGACTTCAAAAGCCGAAATTGATAAGTTTAATTAGGATGGCATAATTTTTAGGACTTTTTGGATGGTTTGATTAAAATTTGATTCAATTTAGAAAATTTAAGTTTTAATTAATTAACCTTAAGCCTTAATTAGTGCATAATATCTAATTAGTGTATTAAGTTAATCTAACCCATATATAGGCAGAGACGAGTTAAGTTAGGAACATTTTGAGTTCAAAAATCTGCTAGAAATAGTTCTAGAGAGAGAGGGTGACCATTCTAGAGAGAGAGAAGGCAAGATATAGAGACCTTAATTTTTGTAATTATCTTTAAATCTCTAACCTTGAGTTTCGTTTAATAAAGCCCTTGAATTTTCACTTAATTGCGTTTTAAATCCTAGAATCGGAAAGAATCGCGGATTAATCTGAGTAAACCCTAATTGATTTTAGTAGATTAATAATCACCTTTAAAACCTTAGTATTAATTATTAGACCCTATTAATCACTTTAAAATCTTAATTTCCGATAACGCCGTTTTCGCTCGATTTCTTGCATTTCTTTGCACTTTAATTTAATGGGACCCAAATTTATTATTTAACTTTTCTAATAATAGTATATTAATAATAAATATCAAGGTTTCATAAATTTATACTTCGTCCCTATATATTTCTATTTTATTTCATTCAAAACCTATAGCAATCCTGGTTTTTTCTCTCTTTATTTATTGTATTCCGGACTCGGTTCCATGGATGTGTTGTTGTCTCATTCTCATTTTCATCCTTTACTCCTCATATTTGAGTCTTGGGTTGTGTTGGGTAGGTTTGAAACATGTTGGTTGTGCTTTGAAACCAAAGGTTGATGCCCAGAATTTGGCCTTCACGCTCGAGTGGGGCTTTTGACGCTCGAGCGGGCCCTTTGTTGTTGCTTCTCCACTCGAGCGGGCTTTTTGATGCTCGACCATGAATTTTCATCTCCCAGTATTTTTCTCTGCAGGTCTTCATACGCTCGAGCGAGAGTTTTGACGCTCAAGCGTGACCCTTTGATTTTGTCCCTTCGCTCGAGCGGGGAGTTTGACGCTCGAGTGGGGACCATCGCCTGCAAAACTTCTGGAAGTGTGCAATCAACGCTCGAGCAGTTCTTTTGACGCTCGAGGGCGACTTTTATATCAGTCTGAGTTTCACCTTTTTGGATCACTTTTTGATTTCCTTTCTCTCTCTTACTTTTCCAAAACCTCCATTGGAGAGCTTCTCTCTCTAGAAACCCAACTTCTCTCTAGGAATTGATCTAGTTTGAGTGATCTCCTTCCATAGTCCCTTTGTAAAAAGTGTTGTGCTTGGTGAGGGCTTCCTATCAATCTGAAAATATTGGTGTTTGGAGCATTTCGAATTTCTTCATCTTCTTCCTTTGAGCTCCGAATTTGAGGTAGGGATTCCTACTCATCTTTATGAGCTTTAACCTAAATGTTGAGCTTTTTGTATAAATGGTTTGATTTAGGAAGTTAGGGTTTGTAATGTATTATATTGAAAAGAGGTGTTTTGTCCTTTTGACTCATGTATGTATACTTTGGGTCTTAAAAAGAGGTTATTGACATTGTTGATAATATTTGGACCTTTGGATCAATATTGAGAAAAGGGAGAAAATGCTATGTTTGGGTATATTTAGGTCATTAGTGTAATTAATGACATTTGTTATGAAAATATGAAATTGAGCTGGAAATAATGAAATTAGCTCATTATGAGATGAAATGGTGGAGTTGGATTCATTAATCACTCACCTTTGAAAATATTGATAATTTTATCTGTTGATGCATTTATTATCTATTTAGAAATAACTGCTTTGGGCTATCAGTGGAGGATAGTCTTGATTGTTGTAGACAATGCATGATGATTAGGCGAACTAAAACTAATCAATTGAATATGTCATCGGATATGACGGTTGGAATAATACATCAAATTTTATGTATTGATTGATTGATTGTGTATACGATATGTTTTTATATACATTATATTGTGTGGGAGGAGATAGGGGATGTACTCCATGGTTTAGGGGAAGATAGGGGATGGACTCCTAAACCGGATATTGTTTGGGAGGAGATAGGGGATGGACTCCATCGATACAACAAATATGTGTATCTATTGAAGTATTGATACAGCAAATCTGTGTATCATAGATGAAGTACGGAAGTGTTTTCTTTGAGATTGATACAGCAATTATGTGTATCTATTGTGAATTATGAAGCGTTTAATTTGTGTTGTTATCTCAATTGAAGTGGGAGTATTGTTGATATGAGATGTAATCTCATTTAAATTGTTTGGCCACGTTCTGAGCCATAGTTATGAATTGAGAAAGTGGATAAGAAATGGAAAATAGAATGAAACATGGACAAATTTGTCATGTAATTGAAATGGGTTATGAGTTGATTTATGTGAGTTAAACATTTATCAAATGCTAATGGTTTAGTTATTGCTCATATTCTGTTTAGCATATCTCTACTGGGCGTTGGCTCACCCTATATGGGACATCATTTTCAGGTACAGGTAACATGCCACCTCCAAGGACGTAGCTAGGAAAGCTTGAGGCTGTTGGACTTTTTGTTGTATTACATGTATATCAAGCCGATGGCTTATTTTGTGTAGAGTTAGTACTCTCTTTTTTGTAACCAAGTGTTGACTTGGAAAGTTGTAAGCCCGTAGGGCATTTACTTTTATTGTCAACATGTAATACTTTTGGACTAAATACTCTGATGAATAGAAATATGTTTATTTCTCTTATATTCATGAATGTCAATATTGTATGTTTTATGGGTTTATTTTGAGGGCGTTACAAAACCTTAATTGTAATATTTTATTAATTAATATACTTGTGCCTATTATTTTATGTATATAAATACAAATATCTCCTCTATATATATATATATATATTTCTTGGAGCCCAAGTAGTTGGACATGTGATGGATGAAAGGGCCTTGATGGCTTTGATGGACAACTTTGACCAATTTGCACTTGTAAAACTTAGTCCTTAAGAAACCTCACAATCCTTTCTCTATATATATGCACACTTCTCCCCCTCATTTTACACATTTTTAGCCAGGCATTCGAGGAATGAGAGAGAGAGAGAGAGAGAGAGAGAGAGAGAGAGAGAGAAAAGAAGAAGAAAAAGAAGAATTGTGTTGAGTCTTGTACAACAAACATAAACCTACATCACCTCTTCTCTCAAGTTCTTTTACCACTTGTTTTCCCCCTCGTAATACATGCTATTTGCATATATATGTTGTAGTCTAGGCCTACACTCTTGTATAAATGTGTATTAATCGAGAAATGGTGTGCTTCTCTTTCTTTCTTAAATTTCCAGCAACAATTCTTTTCCCTCTTTTGAATTTATTTTCCTATAAAAACTCCATAAACTCAAAATCTATTTTATGGGGTAATATTTGGTATGTCTAGAGTATGTGATAATTTTGGGAAGACCTAAGGATGTATTTTCATTACCTAAACAATTTTTCTAAGTTTGTTACTCACAGAATTAGAAAAACAGTCAACTTTCTCTATTTTTAGAAAATTCCAGAAAAATAATCTTGTGCCCACTTTTGTGTCAAAATCTTAATCTTGGTATCAAGGAAGTGAGAGGTTTGAGAGAAAAATCAATTTGCGTAACAATCAACGAATCTAGATAGATCTTGATAATTATAAACTATCTTAAAATCTAAAATACCTATCCTACTTTTGTAAATTGATTTTGAAACTAGACTCATTTATCTACAAACTCACATGAGGCTAGGTACTTAGGGCCTATAAAAGTTTTTTTTTTTTTTTTCATAATTATTTCCCAACTGGTTCAAATATGAAATCCTGGAAATTTGTGTTAATGTGCTTTTAATTGGTTTGCAACTCATATGTGCTATGTTTCTTGAATGTTTAAGTCTTGATATGTAAACTACGATAAATTGTGAATTTGTTTTACCATGCATAAATTACTTTATGTTTGCATTAATAATTATCTTGACCATGCTTTGTTATAACCGAGAACATAATGTACTTAATAAAGGAGAAATCCAACGGGATGGTAAAGGGTTGCGATCATTGTAGTAAATTTTATAAGATAATGAACGATAGATTCAATAGTATTGTGGAATGTGTTCTATTTTTGTGAAGTCTTGCGCAAGTGTGTTCACAAACCCTAACATGGCACATGAGTTATTCTGGCTTCTTAATGGAATTGGAAGGCATAAGGGTGGCAGTGAGGGTTTTACACAGGGAGAGTATCCCTGGAAGCCCGTTCCCTTGGGGCAGACCGTGATGTCACCACTCAAGTATGTAACGTAGGTGCGTGGACATCATTGGTAATTGTGCGGTAAGCAACGCACTGGTGGTTATGCGATAAGCGATGCATTGGTATTGGATTAACCAAGGGGGAGTTAGAATTGCCCGTGACCAATATTAGTGGTTGGGCAGGAACGGTAGGAATGACATTCCGCGGGTAGTTACCTAGAACTAATTTACTTGACTGTTATTCTTGAGAACCGAAATTCAATTATAAGCTTTGCTTAATTATTGCTTTCATTGTACATTATGATTGTGCCATTATTTTATTTGTGTATTTGAAATGGGAAAAAGGATGGGGTGTGTATGTGTTTACTGGATATTCCTAGCTCATGGTGTTTTATGCCAAGTGAAGGTGAATTTTACATCGAGAACGGAATCCCTAAAAGCTTTGAGGAATCATAATTGCCCTAGAGATTAGATTTTATATTTCCTGTATTTTGGATAATCTTTTTGTATCAAGAAACTGATCTATATTTGATGACTTGAAGAATTCTATCTGTAACTATTATTAATATTTTCTTTTAGTGTAATTGTTTATATTTTGTGCTTAATTATTTGTATAATGTTGTGCATCCGCTAGTTAAACCCCGATGTATTGTTGTATTATATTACTGATGTTCCCAAAATTTGGGGCATCACACAAGAACTTGAAGGTTTGGCTAGAGCATTGGAAAATTGATAAGAGGAACTTAAGTTTTTCTAAAACAAGCTAATCACAAGACTCTATGTAAGAATTTGATTCTTAATTCATGAATTTGAGTCACCTAGCACGTGAATTCAAGAAGATATGAGCTTAAACTCGAGAATTGGAGTTAGAAGTTGATGAATTGGGAGTTAGAACTTACATGCATGCATAAATTTGTGAAGTTTCAACATTTTGAACATGATTTTTATTGTTTATGTTTGAATTAGAAGTTGTATCATACATGCATTCATGGTTTAAAGAGTTTTGAAGTCAATTTCATGTTTTTAAAGTTGTAGAAGAAGAATTTGAAACAAGTTCATACATGCATGAAGGTTTGAGTTCCATTTGTAAAGAGTTTGTGAAGTTCAAGGTCCAATTTGAAGGAATTATGGAGTTTTTCAGCTAAAGGCTTGATTTTGGTTACATGTTCATATTTTTCTAAGTGTTTTCAAGCTATAGACTAAGCCATGCAAGAGTTTTTGCAAGCTCTTAACTTAAGGACTCAAGTTTTGAAACACAAAATTCTGTTTTGGAAACCTAGAATTCGGCCGCATCGCTCGAGCGGTGACGTTACCGCTTGAGTGCATATTTCATGCATCTACAAGTTTTACAGAGTTTTGCAAACCGCTTAAGTGACCAACAGCCTGCTCGAGTGATCTCAGTTTATTTTGCACAGGGCTTGAGTGACTGTCGAGCCTATAATTCGAGCATTTAGTACTTTTGGAGACCATACAGACTGCTCGAGCAAACTGTCATGTTTAAGCATATCTTTGAAAGATGCATTATGTTTGTATTTTCATATTCATTTCTTTTCGAGCATTCTCAAGCATGAATTAAGCCTCATGAATGAATTAATAAACTAGAAATGAACTCAAAGGAATGATTCAAGTAAGCTATGAGTTATATTGTGCATATGTTTATGTGTTGCATAGGCTGATCCACAGAGACATTACAACAATCTAATCACTGTGAGTAATATCTTAGTAAAGATCTTTTCTTATATGATATTTTCTAAATGTTTCCAATTTGGAAAGATTTTCTGAACTTATGATTTGTAAGCATGAATGAGCCTATATCTGTTTGATCAATATGATATCCGTTATTGGAATTGATTAAGTACAAATGTGTGAAATGGACCAAAGGTCGTTCTGTATATCTGATAAGATGGACCCAAGGTCATTCTGAATATCTGATAAGTCTGAGATAACTATTATGTGTTGACCAAATGGTCATTCTACAGTTGTAATCAATTGGACCTAAGGTCATTCTATCACGTTATGATCTGTTTTACTTTGTACTTCTGTTATATGTTGGACTAGAGGTCGTTCTGTCATGTATTGGACCAGGGGTCATTTTGTTATGAAATGAATATAATATGGAAACAATTATGTTTATGTAATAGAACTCATTCGTGTAACCCCTTTACTCTAATGTTATTCACTAGGCTCCAGCTTACTCCGTTATATATATGTATGTAGGTGAGCAGCGGGATGTCCAGCCTTAAAGGAGTTTGATGATTACCCAAGTTTTTGTGGAGCCAGCTATGGAGTACCTCACGGATGAGCCTTGTTTTTGTTGGTCATGTTTGATCGTGTTTTGTATATAAGCTTTTGAGTTTTGTTAGATGATGACTTGTATTTCATGTAAGGTTTTGTATATGCAGATATGTATGAACAAATATGTCTTGGATGTGAGTTATTAACAAATGAAATTTCTATTCATGCCATATATGTACAGCTCATTAGACAAAATTTTATTATTCTGCTTCCGCTTTAGGCCCCATATATTTAATTGTGTTTTGAAATTCTATTTGAGACCGTAGGTAATCTTATGATTATTGACTGGTTATAATTCAAACATCTAGGGGCGGATTCGGGTTGTAACAAATAATGAATTTGAAAGATATGGGTTCAAAGCTATCTTTCAGTGGGTTCAAGTGACACCACTTGTCATAAGCTAGCGATGCCTGTGATCCTATTAAATCCAATGTTTGATTGGAATATTATAGAAAGAGATAAATGTTTAATAGACTATTTTACCCTTTTCAATTGTTTACTAAGTAATAGCAATACTAAATCCTAAATTTGTCTTCAACATTTTAATTTTTTTAGCTAGATTAAATAAAAATTTATTTTATTCTATTTTTTAAAAATCAAAATAAATTAATTTTTTTAAATTACATAAATGAAACATCAATAAAAATTTATGTTATTTTTAAAATAAAATTTGAAATAAATTTATTTTAAAAAATAATAAATATTAAATAATGAAATTAAATAAAATATCAATTAAATAAGATATTAACAAAAATTTAAAATAAAACATTTGTAAAAATTTATTTAAAACTAAATAAATAAACATCAATAAAAATTATTTTATTTTATTTTACTAATACAATACATAATAAAACCAAATATTTGGAGGGAAAATGTGTTATTTTACAACTTAATCCCATTGGAGTCCAATCCCACCATTTCTATCCCACATCCTCCTAGGACACAATAGTTTAACATATATGAGATTGATAGTCTGGTAGAACTCCTAATATGGCCTACAAGTTTTCAACCAAACAAAGGACTTCATGGTAGATTGGACATTGAGTCCAAATCCCCCTTCAATCCTTCCAAACAAACATGATGAGTGTGTTTGGTTTGTATTTTGAGATAAATTTTCAAAAAAATTCTTGGGGAGAGAGTTCAGATTTTTTTTTTTTTTTTGGATTTGTTTAGTTGTATATTTTGAAAATAGTTTTGGAGTTTGGGAGTTTGGGATGATTTGATTATGTTGTAGTTGAGTATATATGTGTGAGAGAAAAAGTGATTGAGAAGAAAAGAGAGAGGAGAAGAAAAATTGGTTGATTGATGTGTAATAAAGAGAATTAATTTTGAAATTGTTTTGAGAAAATTTGTAACCAAACATATTTTTGAAATTTTTTTTCCAAAAACATGTTTCAAAATGCAAATCAAACACACATGTTTCCATTTAAGATTAAATTAAGAATCAAATCGTTAGTTATGATTTTATAAAATTTAGAGTCAAATTAAACCTTAAAAATTTTGGAACCAAACTAAAATGTAGTTTGATTCGGTTTGAAATTATAATTTTTCAAAATTTTCTCTTCACTCACAATTTGATCACAAAATATTGTTAACCACTATACAAGAATAAGTTTGCAAGAGTAGAGACCATTACCACAATTGCTATGTTGTCTATCAGGTTTGTTGATGTGTTTGTAGATGTATGCTCTGTTTCGGTGTGATTTGGGTGTTGGTTATGTTAACTGTTGTAAGGTGCTATAGCAGTGATTTTTGGTGCTTGCTTGATTCCCACAATTGTGGCCTGTTGTTGTAGTCTTCTCTTTTTTTCTTCGATTGGTCTCTCACTAACATTGAGGTTGCATTAGTAAGTGATCGTATATTCTTCTTAATACCAATTTAGTTGGGATTGCAAAGTCTTACTTTAATGTCTTTTGCGCTCTTGTCACCTTTATTGATGTTCTACCATATGTATTGTATGTCTTTTCATCAATAAAGTTTCTTCTTTTTTGATGATAAAAAACTTATAAGATATTTGAGTATTTATGATAGTTAACAAACATAGTTCGGTTCAATAAGTTTATTGTTGTTCTACCATATGTACTGTATATCTTTTCATCAATAAAATTTCTTCTCTTTTTCTAATAAAAACTTATAAGATATTTGAGTATTTATGATAGTTAATGAAAACAGTCTGGTTCAATAAAGTTTATTGATGTTCTACCATATGTATTGTATGTCTTTTCATCAATAAAGTTTCTTCTTTTTTGCCGATAAAAACTTATAAGATATTTGAGTGTTTATGGTAGTTAACAAAAATAGTCTAGTTTAATTCTAAACAAGATTCATTACTTTAAAATGATTGACCTGTAAAGTACGATTTGCCTATTTTAAGAATGTCAAGTTGTGTATTGAAAAAATCAATCCAAATTGTGCGATTTGGTTAGGATTGAACCAATTTATGATTTTTTTTTTTACTCAACCCTACATAGATATTGTAATCAATTTTCAAAACAATATTTTGGAAATAAAATATTTTTCAAAAAAAATAAAATAAAAGTGAAGTGAAGATTGTTCACAAACCTTCTACTACTTAGGGATATTTTGAGAAGATGGTTAAAAACTACTTTTTGACTTTTTTTTTAACTTTTTTGCTAGAGAGGAAAGTGGGGTAATTCTATTTATACATCCTTATTTATCTTAGTATACACCATACACAAATTAAAATTTTCAATTTTGTCTCAATGCACATCAATAATTTTTAGATAATACTAAATTACCCTCATCTTCTCCAACAAATCCTAACCCTAAACATGCTAAAGCCACAATTTCAATAGCTCCTTCATATTTAAATCACAAATAGCTATGAATCAATGATAAAGTTGAATAGTATAATGCTCTGTGCTTTCCCTATTCTGTAGCATTCATTATACAACAATAAGAAATTTACCAATACACTTTATGGTCCTCGAAAACTAAAATTACACAATAAAATAAAATAAAATAAATGCTTTTCTAAACTTCTCTTGGTACCATTCTTTGATTCTCATCAAAAGTAATTTGAATATTTAAAGTAGGATGCTTAACGTTAACAGTTAGGGAAGCCTTTGAGCATACTCCTTTCCTTCCATCAATCTCTCAAAGGTTAGGGTTGAGTTGGGAGAGAGGGAGAAAGGGAGGGGTGTGTTGGTAATTTGATTGAAGGATAGAAATGTAATAAAAAAATTTAGAAAAAAGATGTGCACTGATTTAATCAAGTGTCTAGAAATAGAATTTCCTAAGAATGTGGGTTAAAAGCTGAAAAATAACTTAACCCACTTCTCAAAATAAACCTCAACACTCTTCCCGTAACCGTAAGCATATCTCGAAAAGGTCTAAACAAGAAAAGCTCTAAAAGTTGTAGGTCCTCAAATTGTAAATAAAAACAAAATCTTAACACCTTATTGATTTTGTCAAAAAATATAAAAATATGTTATCTTGCATAATAACCTCATTAAATAAATTTGCAAATTGAACTTATGAAACATGACGGATTCAGGATCATAATTTTGGGGGTTGAAAATTTTTAAATCCAACACTAATTTCTACAATCACAAAAACAGAAGAAAAAAAAAGAAGTTGGACACTTGGTTTAAAAATTTAAATTTAAAGAGTGGTGCTACATGCACTAATTAGTGTATTAACTAGTATACTAACAGTAGTTATGACATTATTATTGACCACATTCATTATACAAATTACAAATACGAATGTTAAATTATACCACATCATCAATTAATATATTAGTTAGTGCATTAATTAATACATATAACATTAATCAAATTTAAATTTCTTTTGATCAAAGATCTAGGCACAAAATTATTATGTTCAAAGGAACGCTAGATTGAAGAAGAGAGAGAGAGAGAGAGAGAGAGAATGATGAGGAGAAGGAGATGGAATATTTGTACAAATAAAAAATGGACACAAAAATTTTTTGAACAAATAGAAAATTTACACTGAAAAAATTTGAACAGATAGACAAATTTTTTTTTAAATAGATAGATCAAAAATTTGAACAGATAGTCAACAAAAAGTCAAACAAAAAAAGGTCAAAGGATAAAATTGAAAAGAAAATTATAGCGATCCCGGTTCTTCCTCCTTTGGTTGTTATATCCGGACTTAGGTTCCGTGGAGTTGGTTGTTGTATATGTCTTGTTGTCATCCTTTAATTCCATATATTTGAGTTTTAGGATGTATTGGGCATGTTTCGAACAGGTTGGTTGAGCTTTAGTCCCATTCCTTGTTGCCTAGATTTTTGGTGGTCCGCTCGAGCGGGTCCCTTTGCGCTCGAGCGGAGTTTACACACTTTCAGCATTTTGTGCCTCTGCAAAACTTCTGCAGGTGCGTTTTTCACGCACGAGCGGGTTTCTATACGCTCGAGCGGGTCACGCTCGAGCGGGCCTCTTGGCGCTCGAGCGGGTGTTCAATGTCTGTAAAATACTGGAAGAGGTTAATCTACGCTCAAGCGGGCCTTCCTTTGCGCTCGAGCGGGTGTATTTTGTTCTTGTGTCTTGGCGCTCGAGCGGGCCCAGTTTTTGTGTTTGACGCTCGAGCGCCCTATTCTCCGCTCGAGTGGACTAGTCGTATATTAGATGACAGCTGGGTGATTTTGAATCACTTTTCATATTTCCTTTCTCTCTCTTACTTTTCTAAACCCTCTTTTGAGAGCTCCTCTCTTTAGAATATACCTTCTCTCTAGGGATTGATCCAGCTTGAGTGATCTACTCCCGTAGTGTCTTTGCAAAGAGTGTAGAGCTTGGCTTGGGCTTCCTATCAATCCAAAAATCTTGGGTTTTGGAGCATTTCGAGATTTTTTCATCATCTCCATTGGGTTTCATCTCTTGAGGAAGGGATTCCTACTCATCTTTATGAACTTTAACATAGATGTTGAGTTTTTTGTATAAATGGTTTGATTTGGGAAGTTAGGGTTGGAGATGTGTTATATTGAAAAGAGTGGTTTTGTCCTTTTGACTCATATATGTATATTTTGGGTCTTAAAAAGGGATTATTGATGTTGTTGATAATATTTGAGCCTTTGGGTCAATATTGAGAAAAAGGAGGAAAATGCCATGTTTGGGTATATTCAGGTCATTAGTGTAATTAATGACATTTATTATGGAAATATGAAATTGAGTTGGAAATAATGTAATTGGCTCATTATGAGTTAGAATGGTGGAGTTGGAATTATTAATCACTCACCTTGGAAATTGTTGATAATTTATCTGTTAGATGTAATTATTATCTGTTTAGAAATAATTGCTTTGGGCTATCAGTGGAGGATAGTCTTGATTGTTGTAGACAATGCATGATGATTAGGCAAATTGAAACTAATCAATTGAGTATGTCATCGAATATGACGGTTGGATTAATACATCAAATATGTGTATTGGTTGATTATGTATATGATAATTGTTTATATACATTATTTTGTGTGGGAAGAGATAGGGGATGTACTCCACGGTTTAGGGGAAGATAGGAGATGGACTCCATTGATACAGCAAATATGTGTATCTATTGAAGTATTGATATAGCACATATGTGTATCTGTTGAAGTGTTAACACAGCAAATATGTGTATCTATTGTGAATTATGGAAGTGCTTTAATGTGTTATTGATACAGCAAATATGTGTATCTATTGTGAATTATGGAAGTGTGTTGATATGAGTGTTATCTCATTGAAAATGAATTGTGGGTAAATGGATTGTTTTAATATGAGATGTAGTCCCATTTAAATTGTTTGGTTAGGTTTTGAGCCATGTTTATGAATTGAAAACCTGTTAAGTAAAGGAAAGTAAAATGAACATGGACATATTTGCCATGGGATTGAATTGTGTTGTAAGTTGGTTGACCGGTGTTAACATTTATCGAATGCTCATGTTTAGTTACTGCTCATATTATGTTTAGCATATCTCTACTGGGCGTTGGCTCATCCTATATGGGACATCATTTTTAGGTGCAGATAACATGTCACCTCCAAGGACGTAGCTTGGGAGGCTTAGTGGCTGGGACATCTTTTGTGATTACATTTTTGTATTACATGTATATCAAGCCAAGGGCTTATTTTGTGTTTCGAGTTAGTACTCTCTCTTTTTGTAACCAAGTGTTGGCTTGGAAAGTTGTAAGTCCGTAGGGCATTTACTTTTGTTGTCAACATGTAATACATTTGTAATGAATATTCTGATGAAACGTAATTATGCTTTTTTTCTCTTATGTCTAAGCATGTCAAGAATGTATGATTTATGGGTTGATTTTGAGGGCGTTACAAAAATATTTTCTAGGACTTCTCACTAAATTGTTTTATGGAGTGTGGACCTCTCCCCCAAAAAATAAATAAAATTTAAAAAAAATTACTGAACGTAATACCTTAAACAATTGTTAGAGTGAAATTTTCACAAATTTTCTTTAAAAATTAAGTATAACTTTCTTAAATGATTCTTCATAGCTAGGACACAACAAAAATAAATAAATAAAAAGTTCCTTCGAGAACATCTGATAAAAAAATAATAATAAATAAAAATCAATATATCATGATGATTAACTAAATATTGTTTATTAACTTAGTTCCGTATATAACTATGATTATATAGATACATACGTTATAATTTTAGGACTCTCTTACCTATAATATAATATATATATTTTTGGATAGAAATAAGAACTTCAATTAATATGACAAAACAGTACATAGTAGTTAATATAACAAACTAGCTAACTGGCTGATCATAGTTACAAACAACAAAGAAAATCAAAATAAAGCAAAACATTTCCTACTGCCTAACCATTATAAAAAAGATAGTGGAGGTCTAAATAAGCAGGGATACGAGAAAACATTGCAAAACGTGTGCCAATCTTCTAGTAGGAGCAATGCTAGAGATCCACATTTTTAGACCTACAAATCCACCATAATGATGTGGCAAGAGAGTTGGGCCCTACATTATTGGATATGTAACAAATCATAAATTGACACTTATGATACCACATCATTGTGACAATTTTTTTGTGGGTCTTAAATATTTTCCATAATATATCATATATCATCATATATAAGAGAAGTAAAATAGTGTTTCAAGTAGGTTAAAAGTTGATTTTTTTATTTTTTTTTTTAGAATATACAAAAAAGTAGAGATGTAATTTAACTTAAAAAAGTCAAAAAATTAATAAGTTGGTGTTTAACCTACATGCCAAAAGAGAAAAATAAGTCACATGTCAAACTATATAATTGTCAGGTGTTCCTTTTCTCAATGTATAAAGGATTTTTAATGTATTGTTGTTTTCTCCTTTCATCTATTTTTGATGTTTTTTTTAAAATTTTTTTTTCTTATATTAAAAAATCCTATGACTCCCATCACTTTCTATTTTTATATTATATTTCATGTGAGAGTGGGAGAGATTTATAATAATAAATGGAATTTGTCAATTGTCTAAATTTTGTAAGTTGGACGATTGTTCGGACGATCGGTGACAACTGTGGCTGTCACCCTTGTCAACTACGACTGTCACTCTTATTTCCGAATGACCGGCATATGCAAATTCGGATGAGTCAATAAAAAGGCGCTCAGTTGCAAACTCCAATTTTATATTATATTTCATGAGAATATCGATATGAATTTCCAGCGCACGATCCAAATATTGATCCGTCACTTCACTATCGCGGCACTCTAGGAGGCGGCAAAAGAGTTTGAACGACTTGAGATCCCGAAGAAATTGGGTTGCACGTCGTCAACGCCATTACAACGACTCAAGTTGTTGCTGCTCCCTTTGAAACCATAAATCTTTAGAGGTTTTTGCTTGGGTTATTGAGCTTTAAAATGGTAAACTAATGTTTTTTAATTGTCTTTTGCTTCAGTTACTGCAATCCTTATGACATTTGGAGTAGACTGAGGTTCTGAGCAAGTTGGCTATGGGGAATAACAAGAAAACTCTAAGATAGAGGATTTCATATTATTGTTCCCTTGGAAGCGTTTGTTTACTGAATCATGCTCCACACACATAGAATATTTATGCTAATGGGGCCATAAACAGAAGCATATAATAATGTGAAGTCAATTGAGTTGTGCCAATATGAGCAAAATTATAAAGCTAACTTCAAACACATTCAATCATTTACATGCCCAACCAAAAATATAAGTACCATAGGAAATTTGTATATATCGCTTACAAACCTAAGACCATAATAGCAAACACAAAATGAAGTCAAGCTATGGTGTGAGTCAAAGACAAAACTCCATCTCGAAGGAATCACTCGATTGGGTCACAAAAATAGCTCCTGAAGCTGACTCTAGGGGTGTGCTCCATGCTCCGGATCACCTACATGTGCATACATAATATTGGGTGAGCAAAACTCAATGATTAATAATACAGTAAAGTAGTATAAATAGATAGTCATAAGGTTCTCGCAATATCCATAATCATATAAATAGAACGGCCTTAGGCTCAACATATATCAAAACGGCCTCGGGCCCAATCATATATCAAAACAGCCTCGAGCCCAACATATATCAAAATGGCCTCGGGCCCAATCATATATCAAAACGGCCTTCAGACCAACATATATCAAAACGGCCTCGGGCCCAATTATATATCAAAACGTAAACAAAACGACCTTAGGTCCACATTACACATGTCATATAATATTAATGAAGTTTCTTCATTTCAATCAAATCACAATGTCGGCACCATTCACCATTCCTGGTCCAAGGTACACAATAAAGAACATATATGTACAATATTATTACTCATAGTGTGTTTGATCTTGCAGTATCTCCTCTACCACACGACCTACATAAACATTTCACACACACATTCGATAAATCATTTGTGTCAATTCATACACTTATCTTTCATAATTGACAACCTTCTTTAATGACTTTCTAATCATCATTTCATTCCCAAAAGGGTTTAAATTAGGTTGAGAATGCGTTCTGGAGGTCGGAGGTACCAACACAAGTAAACAGGGTTTTCTCTCTTGTGCGGCCGGTCCAACCGCTCGAGCGGTCTGGCTTTGCTCGTGCGGAAGCTCGAGTCGCTTGAGCACATGGAATTTTTTGCCCAGGTTTGGTTCATGGGCCGCTCGTGCGGAGTCCGTGGCTGCATAAGCGGTCTAGACACATACAGACAGTCCAAAAATGGCACAAAAATGCAATCTTCCCAAACTCATTTCCAATCCCAAATTCGTGCAAAACCAACCCAAAAACATGATTTACTAGCATGATACAAGTGTAATTTCACATTAAACCTATCAATCTTGCTTCAACATCAAACTCATGGTCTTATCTTTTCATAAATTCATGATTTACATAAACAAGTTCAACATACATACAAACATGGTGAATCTTCTAACAGATCTTGTTTGTATGAACCATCTAGGGTTTATTTCATGGGTCAATCCTAAGAATGAACTCAAATCAAACAAAGATGAAGAGATTATGGTTCAATTTCATATATTTAGCTGTAGCCATTACATAACTCAAAACCCTTGCTCAAAATTCCCAATTCCTTCTTGATTTCATGACAAAGATGAGCTAAAGACAAAGATTGTAAGTAATTTAACATACCTTAACTCAAATCTAAGGTTTGCCCCTTGACTCTCTTCAAAATCCCTAGCTTTCCTCTTCCACTCTCTCTCTAACTCACTCTCTAGAGCTCTCAACCAAGAATAAAGAACATAAGGGCTAAACACATGTATGATCCAACTCATAAAACATGATTTAATCATTACGAATCATAATTTTTCAAAATTTCATTGTAAGCTCTATAAATCATGCTTATCACAGATATGAAGTTGGTTTTTGTTTATCGCACCTCTAAGGATTTCAATTTCAGTTCAAATTTGTAATTGCAATAGATATTCCTACGTTCAACATATATTATTCCAAATTCCCATAATTCACATATTAAACTTGCAAATTCATATCAAACACATAATCACATGTATAATTAAGTAGAGTATAGGTTGGGTTATCACAGTCTTCCCCCCTTTAGGAAATTTGGTCCTCCGAACTTGTTTACCTCAAGTTGAGAACAATTCTGGATATAGTTGTCTCATTTCTTCCTCCCGTTCCCAAGTGGCTTCGTTCTCATGGTGTTCCCCCCATTCGAATTTTACCATTGGGATAGACTTGTTCCTTAGTTGCATGAATTGTCGATCAAGGATTTGGATAGGTTTCTCCTCATAAACAATATTGTCTAGTCAATAATATGAGAAGGGTCTCGGAGGTAGCCTCACAACATTGACACGTGGAACACATTGTACACTTGCTCCATGCCCGATGGTAAAGCAATCCGATAGGCAACTGGACCTAACCTTTCTAAAATCGGGAATGGCCCTATGTATTGGGGTGACAATTTCCCTTTTTTTCCCAAACCATGTGTGCCCTTTCATTGGGGTGACTTTGACGAAAACGTGATTCCCAACTTCAAATTCTAAGTCTCTCATTCTTTGATCTGCATAGCTCTTTTGTCGGCTTTGAGCATTTTCCAATCTCTGTTGGATGATTTGAATCTTTTCCTTTGTAATTTGCACAATTTCAGGCCCAATCAACAACCTATCCCCAACCTCGGTCCAACAAACTGAAGTTCGACATTTTCTTCTATGCAAAACTTCATATGGTGCCATTCCGATACTGGATTGGAAACTGTTGTTATATGCAAATTCCGCCAAAGGTAAATAAGTTTCCCAACTTTCACGGAAATCCAAAACATATATCCAGAGCATGTCTCCCAAAGTCTGTATAGTTCTTTTGAGATTGTCTGTCAGTTTGTGGATGAAATGTGGTACTGAACCTCAATTCCATCTCCAATGCTTTCTGTAAACTTTGCCAAAATCTTGACACAAACTTAGAATCTCTATTCGACACAATGGAAGCTGGAACACCGTGCAATCGAATAATCTCAGCAATGTATCAGCATTAAAAATAGTCTTCACAGGCAGAAAGTGAGTAGACTTAGTCAATCTATCCACAACAAACCATATAGAATCCATACCTCGGGGGGTTCGGGGTAAGCCTACAATAAAATCCATAGCTATATGCTTCCACTTTCCGCGATAGAGAGAGGTTGAAATAACCCCGCCGGTTTTTGGTGCTCCGCTTTCACTAGCTGACATTGAAGGCATCTTGAATGAACTCCTCAATTTCTCTCTTCATATTGGGCCACCAAAAAGCTTGCCTCAGATCTTGGTACATTTTGGTATTTCCGAGATGCATAGCAAACCTGGACTTGTGAGCTTCTTCCAAGACTTTTCCTTTAATTTCGGGGACATTAGGAACACACAATCTTCACTTGAATTTCAACACTTGAGCTTCCAAAGAAAATCCAAGTCTCGGCTTTGTTTCCATCTCATCATGTACTTTCTTGAGAAATTCATCCTTCAATTGCCTTTGTTTAGTTTCCTTAATAATAGCCGGTTGTGCTGCCATTGCGGCTAACATTCCACCCCGTTCATGTAGCACAATTTCGACTTCCATTATTTCCAAGTCAAGTAATAGTTCATTCCACTCCATAAGAAAGCATGCTAAGTTTCCCATTAACTTTCTACCAAGAGCATCCACTACCGTGTTGGTTTTGCCGGGATGGTAATGAATCTGCAAGTCATAATCTTTGATGAGTTTTAACCACCGTTTTTGCCGCATATTAAGCTCCTTTTGAGTAAAGAAATATTTGAGGCTCTTGTGGTTGGTGTAGACTTCACACATTGCTCCATAAAGATAATGCTGCCATTCAACGCAAACACCACTGTAGCTAATTCTAAATCATGCGTAGGGTAGTTCTTTTCATGCCGCTTTCAACCTATCGAGATGCATACGCAATCACTCTTCCATTCTGCATAAGTACACATCACAATCCCTATGAGAAGCATCACTATAAAACAACAAACCCTTCTGTACCCTAATGGTAAGGTGAGGACTAGTGTTGTTGTGAGCCTTATCTTTCATTCTTGAAAGGCGGACTCCCTCTATTCTGTCCACTTAAATGTAACACCTTGTTGAGTCAACTGGGTAAGCGACACCACACATCTTAGAGAAATCTTTAACAAATCTTCGGTAATAACCTGCTAAACCCATAAAACTGCATACTTCTGTAACATTAATAGGAGCAGGCCAATTCACAATAGCTTCTTTCTTTTGCGGATCGACAGACACACCATCCTTGTTAATCACATGCCTCAAAAACACAACTTCATTCAACCAAAATTTACATTTCTTCAATTTAGCATATAACTTCTTGTCCTTAAGTGTTTGAAGAATTAGTCTCAAGTGCTTTTCATGTTCCTCCCTACTCTTCGAATAAATAAGAATGTCATCAATGAATACCACCACAAACTCATCCAAATACGGTTTGAAAATCCAATTCATCAAATCCATAAAAGCTGTTGGTGCATTCGTAACTCCAAATGGAATGACTGAAAATTCATAATGGCTGTACCTGGTTCGGAAGGTGGTCTTCTCAACATCCTCTACTTTGACTTTCAACTTATGGTACTCGGATCTCAAGTCAATTTTTGAAAACACTTGTGCCCCCTATAATTGGTCAAACAAATCATCAATCCGTGATAAAGGATATTTATTGTTCACCATTTTCTTATTAAGTTCTAGGTAATCAATACACAACCAAAGGGTCCCATCCTTCTTCTTCACAAACAAAACGGGTGCATCCAGGGTGATGTACTCGGTCAGATGAACCCTTTGTCAAGCAATTCTTGCAACTATATTTTCAATTCCTTCATTTCTGTCGGAGACATTCTGTACGAAGCTTTTAAAATCAGTAGAGTACCCAGTACAATATCAATAACAAACTCAATCTCATGGTCTATCAAGTCCCCTAGCAATTCGTTAGGAAATACATCCGGAAACTCAATAACAATTGGGATATTTTCAACACTCGCATCAGTTGTGTCTATATGTAAAATGCTACACAAATAACCCTTACAACCTTTCTGAAGTAGTTTACAAACGTTCATAACAGAGATTAGATAGGGTGGAGGAGCTATCCCATGTCCCACAAAAGTAAACTCATCTTGACCGGTGGGCGAAAACAACTTGCTTAGACAAACAATCAATTATTGCATGATACTTAGCTAACCCATCCATTCCTAAAATTATATCAAAGTGTACCATATCAAGTGGCATCAAATTAGCTCATAATGGAATATCTCCAAGTAAAAGCTCACATGTAGGATAAATAGAAGCACATAACATATAGTCCCCAAATGGGAGAGACACACACAACATATAATTCAAGAGTTCCATAGATCTATTCAAATTAGAAGCAAATGTTTTTCGAAACAAAGGAATGAGTGGAACTCGAATCAAGTAGCACATAAGCAGGTTGGCCATTGATGGAAAGTATACCTGAAACCACAACATCTGAATTCTGGACATCACCTGGAACAAGAGCAAAGACTCTCCCTTGCCTAACATTGTCTCTAGAAGTAGTAGGCCTTGCTGGGGTCTTTGTTGCAGGAGTGGATCCGGCTGAACTAGCAGTTAACATATTCCCTTTTTGTTCCCCAAACATAGGACAATCTCTCATCATATGTCCCGTCCTTCCATAATTAAAGCAAGCTCCTGTTGCTCGATAGCAAACCCCACGATGCTTCTTTCCGCATTCTGCGCAGGTTAGTGCTGAATCACGGGTAGAACCCGAAGTGTTGGAAGTTTCCAAATTTTGCTTCTTATTTTGTGAGGACGCCGATCCTTTGTGCATATTAGAACCCTACCTTTTGCCCTTCCAATCTGAGTACCAGTTGCGGTTGGCCTGGTTACCTTCCGCTATGATGGCCCTATCCAATACATCTACATATTTTTGTACCTTCAACACATTAGTCTCGGAGACCTCCCTCAAATTTCCTTGCCTTTTTGTAGTTCATATGGACCATATACAGTGCGAAGCGGCCTAAACTCGATAAATTGTGCCTCATACTCCACAAAGTTTTGTTCCTTTGATTCAAGTTTTTAAACTCCAACACCTTCCTGTCTCGGATACTCTGTGGAAGTACTTCTCATAGAAGATCTCCAAGAATTGAGCCCAATTCATTCCTTGATGTTCCTCTCGGATAAGCATCTACCAACGGTGTGCCTCATCCTCTGGTGTAAAAGTAGCAAGCAAAACTTTCTGTGCCTCCGTGCATGGAAAAGCAGCAAGCAAAACTTTTTGTGCCTCCGTGCATGGAAAGGCTTCAAACAGTTTCTCTATGCGAAGCAACAAGGCCCCCTGCCTTTAGTGGGTCGATTCCTCCTTTGAACAATGGCGATTTCATCTTCTTAAATTTCTTTGTGAGTGCAATAGTTCGGTCATCAGCTTGGTGGTCTTGCACTACAGGTGGTGTCACAGGCATTGGTGGCGATGGTGGTTTCTGTCGCTGTTGTTGTTGTTATCTAAAAACCTCTACCATATCCATGATCATTGCCTCCATTCTATCAAGTCATGCGGATGTTGAATTTTCCCCATCTTCCGCCCTTACTCTCACCATGATCTAGAGGAACAGACATTATAAATTTCATAGGTAATATACACATAAGTCATATTTACAACGGCACATTCTCATGTCATACCTGATTATGAATGCATTATGGATGCAACTTAAACTTTTTCTAAACTCCTTATCGCTCACATGGACCCGTGTGTGAGATATTAACTCGCGTTCTGATACCACTATGTTATGACCCGAACCCGCCCCTAAGAGTTTGGATCATAACAAGCCAGTAATTTGTAGATTACCGAAGGCCTCAAATGAACATATAGAATATTTATGCTAATGGGGCCATAAACGGAAGCCTATAATAACGAGAAGTCCACCACTTCCCCTCACCCTCCACCTCTCTACCATCGCCTTCGCCTTTCATCTTCCATGGCATTTGCTTCGTCGTCGACAATAATCACCATCGCATATCCATATCCACCGCTAGCCACCGATCAAGGCATAAGAGTATCGATTTCAGTTTCCAGTGCTCAATCCAAATATTGATCCATCGCTTCACCATTGTGGCACTCCAGGAGGCGGAAAAAGAGTTTGAACGACTTGAGATCTCAAAAAACTCGGGTTGCACGCCGACGATGCCATTACAACGACTTAAGCTATCTCTACTCCCTTTCTCTCTCATTTGAAACCCTAGATCTTTAGAGGTTTTTGCTTGGGTTATTGAGCTTTCGAAATTTTGATGGTAAACTAATGTTGTTCAATTATCCTTTGCTTCAGTTATTACAATGCTTATGTCATTTGAAGTAGACTAAGGTTTCGAGTAAGTTGGTTGTGGGGAAGAACAAGAAACTCTGAGATACAAGATTCCATATTATTGTTCCCTTGCAAGCATTTGTTTACTGAATCATGCTCCTCATGCACAGAAGTTGTATTTTCTTCACTACCTCCCTCACAAGCCTTACATGGAAATTTTTTTCCACTGTTTTGATATGCATATTCAATCATGTTGTTTTCCTTTTCCCTTGCACACACAAGTTGTTTTGTTGTTGTTGATTGTGTATGTAGACGTGCCCGAACGTCTCGGGCTCCATGCGCGAATGGCGCGAAAATTCGTTTTGTTCATTGAGCTACTACAGTTTAGACTCAATGTCACGGTTCTGAATCTAATCTCGCAAAGTGCAATGCAAGACCGATAAATCACCAAAGAGTCCAAATCCGGCAAATCATTTTGGAAAACTGATTTTTATAAAGAAGTGCAAACATGGACTGCTTTGCCAGATACAGAGTCGCCACCTAATTATTTTTGTTTTGGAAAATTTAGGAAACTCTGACTCGTGCCTAAGGCCACGTGTCCATTATCACCCAAAGTTGCCTCGGCTCGGGAACTTGGGTACGAGAGGGGAAGGTCTTGAAATGAGCTTCCCCGCTCACCCGATCAAAGATCGGCTTGCACTAAGCATGATATTTTGGTTTTGAAAACACATGTGCTCTTATTCCAGTTAATTAGCTAATCTTACTACGTGATGCGCACATCATACAAGTATAGCTAGATCCCCTAATTTGGAACAAAACATTGCATGTTCGTTTGTGAAAATGATTTGAAGTTTGCTACTTGCAAGTATACTAAATCCGGGATTCGATGATTTGTTCCAATTCAAGCAATCCAACCTTCACCCACAGGCATTCAGGCAGTTAATCACATAAGCAGTTAGCCTCATGGCAAGCATGCTTTCATGGCAACAATAACACACATGCAGTATGCTAAAGCATAAACACTCGCAGTGTATTCCGAGCCAAAACAAAGAACTAGTTATAAATCATGCATGATCCTAGTTCATGTTAAGATGGCTAATGTAATAACATGCAAAATGCAACTAGAAATAGGCTCGACTATTCTAAAATGGCATATGAGATGCAACTTGATACATGTATTCAACTTGGAATTGAAATACAATGCAGTTTGTATGATGCGCCGAGCCCCGGTGCATGCAAGACTGATGAATGAATACACGCATGCGAGCATAAGGATGCTAATGAAACATGCCCTACAACTAACCACTAAAAATAGGTAAGTAAAAGGGAGAAAGACGTAGGGTTGGAAGACATTCACACACACACGCACACTTATTACAACAATGTACCCTCTCGACAGAGGGTCCGAATGAATTTAGCTAACTAGCTACGCTAATTAAACTAATTATTACAAACCACTAATTAACTATGCTAAGCTAATTAATTATTACAAAACAATAAAGAAATAGCTAAACTAAGCTACTTAATTATTACAACATTTAATTAATTAACAAATTAATTAAATTACAAATTGAAATGCTAACTAACAAGTAAAGCACTAAATTCTACTACTTCAGCTCTGTTTGAAGATGTTGATCATGCATGCTCGCATTCGGTTTCTCGCCTCGAAACACCTTTCGGTTGCTCTCTTGAGGCTCTATTTGCAGGGTGTTCTTGAGAACTAGCTGCTAGATCTCACCAAAACAGTGCTGAGGAGTGCACCAGTGGCCTGCCGGCCATGAAGATCTGCTGCCGACCATCCTGCTGACCAAGAGTGCACACTGCCGGCCACAAATGAAGATCTGCCGGCCAACAATAAGAGGGTGCTGGCCATTGGTGTGCTGTGACACCAAGCTGAAGCAGAGCACAAAATAGAGAAAAATGAGGGTCTCCCAAGGGTATGTACGCACTATGCCACCCCATATCACCTCAAAACATCAAGGGAGAAGGCACCATTGGATCCAAGACCATCAATCAAGCATCTCAATGCATGATGGCCAAAGATCCAACTTACACAAATTCAATAAATGCAATGCGAACAAGACACTTAGACCACAGCCTTATCATGAGTGATTAAAGGCGATGGAGACCAAGAGAGATTGGCTCATTTCATCACTTCAAGTATAAAGTGGACCAATTCACCTTATGTTCAACATAATGCCCGATTGAACACAATGCAATGCACACAGGCAACATGCAAACAAGTAATGTAATAAGCATGCAACAACAATGCCAACAACAAGCATGCGAGAACATGCAATCTAACAAGTATGCAACCACATGCAAGATGGATAAGCATGCAAGAACATGCAAAGATGGACTAGCATGCAACGACATGCAAACTAGCAAGCATGCAACAACATGCAATGTGACAAGCATGCAACAATATGCAAAGATGGATTTAAACCAAAATGGGCAGACCTCAGCCATGCCCAAATCAGTGGCCAAAACGATGAAATGATGGCATGAAAAGTGAGAAAAATGCATGCACATGCAATGGCCCATCACATAGGTATAAGAACACCTACTCTTCAAAGTATTGAAAGAGTGACAAATATGAAGGCATGGCAATGAAACATGCTCTGAAATTACATGTTAGATGATGCCAAATCATGTACATAACACAAATGAAGCATGCTATGGTGCCCGAAGCTTGAAGCTAGCATAGACACTTGTACTACAACTATGCAAAACATGAAGCATGTGATCAAGGAAACCAAAAACAGCCCTAGAACATGTCAAAATGAGTCTAAAACATGCAAGGAAGAAAGCCAAAATAAGCTATCATGAAGGGCATAAGACATGGTGAATGCAAGGCAAATAAGGTGGTTTACACTACACCTACCAAGACCAAGCATGGGATGACTTAACCAGCAAAAATCATAGTCATATCATGGCAAGATAACCCCAAAAACACATTGAAATGATAGCTCACAAGCTTAGGCATGAAGGCATACGCAATGGTTCATGTTAAGGCATAAAGGGGCAAACCCTCCAACGCATTGAATGAGTGATAAATGCAAGTGCATGAGCATGAAACATGGACTGAAATCACATAATAAATGATTCCAAATCATTCAAATAGTCCAAGTAATGCATGCTAGCGGACTTGGTACACAAAGCTAACAAGCTAGATTGTACTATGGCTATACAAAGCAAGTCATGCATGGCCAAAACAACCAACATCAGAGCTAAAGCATGCTAAAACATGGATAAAAGCTTCTTAAAGTTAAGCCAAAAGCATGCTAGAATGACATGTCAAAGCATGATGCATGTTAGGCTATTTCATGGGATTGCACTAAAGTGCATGGAGCATGCAAGGGCCAACCAAACCAAACCAAAATAGAGTCATGACATGGCAAAAAATTCCAAAAACATGCTGAAATGGAAACAAAACGAGCTAGAATGACATGCTACTTCATGAAGCATACAAAGCTAGTTTGCAAGAATAACACTACAAGTGTATAAACCATGCATAAGGTGACCAAACCAGCCATGGAAAGAGTTAAGGAAAGTCTTAAAAGTCACAAAAAAGTGCTTGGACTAAGCCTCAAAATGGTTGAAACACATGCTCATTTGATAAGCCAATAAGATATGCAAACAAGAGAAGAGGATGGGGGACAACCCCCACCCATTTGGGACCTCAAAACAGGGTTTTTACCACTGAAAATCCTCTGGATTTCAGTGGTTAAAAGGCCATGAAAAGTTGTTTTGAAAGGCCTTGAAAGATAGCTCAAAAGGCTCTACAAGCCAAGGAGCAAAAGGGAGAGACAACCCCCTAGCCAAACAAGGCTTAAACCACCACTTTTAGGATTGAAAAACAGAGTTTTCTTCAGTTCAAAACCAAGCTAAAAATAGTTTGCGAAGGTAGTAAAACAAGCATGCAAAACAAAGCTTAAAAGGGACAAGTTCTTACCCTTGAAGCACAATAAAAAAACAAGAAGATTTCTGAGTTAAAACCAAGATTTAGACCTCAAATAGGACCTCCAAGGACCTCAGCTCCAAGATGAAGGTATTTGGTCAAGAGGTTGTATGCAAATATGTAGAGATTTCCCACTTTCAAGCCTAAAATAGGGGAGAGAGAGAGAGAGAGAGAGAGAGAGAGAGAGAGGCTCCCAAGCCTTTGCCAAATTGTTCTAACCTTTCAATATGATAGATTTGGCCTTGATATATAGCAAAAACAAGAGCATGGGTCGAAAATATCTCAAGAGAGACAGCTAGAGCAAGCTGGAGCAAAATATCTGTCCAAAACTGCTTTCTGCCATCTGTGGCCGGCAGTGTACCATTGTTGGCTGACACCTTACCATTGATGGCCGGCATGGGTCACTTTTGGATGGCATAGGGCCAGCATTGGCCATTCATGGCTGCCAAACTCCCATAGAGGCCGGCAGCAAAAATCAGCTATAGTCCTCGACTTGAAGCAAGCCTAACTCCTTCATCTAGATGCCTTTTCAGGTCATTCTTGTGTGCAAATTGAAGCCCTGGAAGTAAGATTTTCAATGGTGGCAGACTTGCATCAAAATTTCAACTGTGCTAAGAGATATCTCTATTTTAGTGAAGGCTGCTCAGTTTCGGTCCAATAGGAATGATGCCCAACTTCAACCAATCGTATCTCCCTCATCTGGCCTCGGCTTAAGAAGATTCTTGAGTGTAAGATGAAGCCCCAGAAGTCTTCTTTCCAACGGTGGTGGCCTGATAGCTGAAATCTAAGTGTAAAAATGGATAGGCCTGATTTGACGAGGACTGCTCGTCTCTCTCTTAACGGTTCATGCCCGACTCCTTCCCCAACTGGGTTTTTTCCCTCTTCTCTTCTTTTCCTTAACATCATACCCCTAAACAAGGTGTTTTGACAGATTTTTCAAAGATTTCACCTCTCGTTCATTCATTTCCACTTTGTCTTTACTCGGTTTACCGAAAAGCGCAACATTTGACAAAATGCCAGCCTCGGAACATCGTAGAAATTTCTTTTCAAAAAACATTTTGAAAGAGAGGATTTTAAGGTCTAAAACCATTCAAAATAGTTTTGGTCCAAAAAGGGGTGTGAAGTTGGGATTTGACTCTCCTTGCTGAAGAAATCGACCATTTGGCACTGCACAACTTTCATCACCAAGTAAACCATCAGTAGCACCCAAGTCTTAAGGGCGGTCGAAAATGGGGTGTCTACAGTGTAATGTCTCGAAATAATTAACATTTAACCCAACTCGTAATATTACTATAATTGATTAACTATTTCATATTTCCCATTCATCACATCATTGTTCGTTACAAAAGATGACATATGCAATATATATATTCACAAATCCTAGATTTGGAATCTATAACATATGACATGGATACAAGAGTAAAAACGGAATTAAAATTAAATAAAGAAATGCCCTAATGGCTTACAACTTTCCAAGACGACGCTTGATAACAACAAAATGAGTTTAAACTCAATACAAGTAAAGCCTGAGGTTTGAACAAAATATTTCCATCAAGAAACAAAAAGGAAGTTGTCATGACCCGAACCCGCCCCTAAGAGTTTGGATCATAATCGACTAGTAATCTGTATATTACCAAAGGCCTCAAACGAACATACAGAATATTCATGCTAATGGGGCCATAAACGGAAGCATATAATAATGAGAAATCCATTGAGCTGTGCCAACATGAGCAAAATTATAAGCCTAACCTCAAACACATTCAATCATTAACATGCGCAAGAAAAAATATAAGTACCATAGGAAATTTGTACATATCGCTTACAAACCTAAGACCATAATAGCAAAAACAAAATGAAGCCAAGGTATAGTGTGAGTCAAAGACAAAACTCCATCTCGAAGGCATGACTTGATTAGGTCACAAAAATAGCTCCTGAAGCTGACTCTAGGGGTGTGCTCCATGCTGCGAATCATCTACATGTGCATACATAATATTGGGTGAGTAAAACAATGTAAATAGATAATCATGAGGTTCTCGCAATATCCATAATCGTATAAATAGAACAGCCTTAGGCCCAACATATATCAAAATAGCCTCAGGCCAATCATATATCAAAATGGCCTTGGGCCCAATCATATATCAAAATGGAAACAAAAAGACCTTAGGTCCAGATTGCACATGTCATATAATATTAATGAAGTTTCTTCATTTCGATCAAATCACAATGTCGGTACCATTCACCATTCATGGTTCGAGGTACACAATAAAGAACATATATGTACAATATTATTACTCACAGTGTGTTTGATCTCGCAGCGTCTCCTCTATCACACGACCTACACAAACATTTCACACACACATTCGATAAATCATTTGTTTCAATTCATACACTTATCTTTCATAATTCACAACCTTCTTTAATGAGTTTCTAATCATCATTTCACTCCCAAAAAGGTTTAAATAAGGTTGAGGATGCGTTCCGAAGGTCGGGGGTACCAACACGAGAAAATAGGGTTTTCTCCCCTGCTTGGCAGCACGTGTGGCCGGTCCAACCACTGAGTGGTTTGGCTCTGCTCGTGCAGAAGTTCGAGCCGCTCGAGTGCAAAGAATGGTTTTCCCTAGGTTTGGTTCATGGGCCGCTCGTGCGGAGCCTGTGGCTACACGAGCAGTCTAGATACATACAGACAGTCCGAAAATGACACAAAAATGCAATCTTCCCAAACTCATTTCCAACCCCAAAATCATGCAAAACCAATCCAAAAACATGATTTACTAGCATGATACAAGTGTAATTTCACATTAAACCTATCAATCTTGCTTCAACATCAAATTCATGGTCTTATCTTTTCACAAATTCATGATTTACATAAACAAGTTCAATATACATACAAACATGGTGAATCTTCCAACAAATCTTGTTTGTATGAACCATCTAGGGTTTATTTCATGTGTCAATCCTAAGAATGAACTCAAATCAAACAAAGATGAAGAATTATAGTTCAATTTCATATATTTAGCTCTAGCCATTACACAACTCAAAACCCTATCTCAAAATTCCCAATTCCTTATCGATTTCATGACAAAGATGAGCTAAAGACAAAGATTGTAAGTAATTCTGCATACCTTAGCTCAAATCTAAGGTTTGCTCCTTGATTCTCTTCGAAATCCCTGGCTTTCCTCTTCCACTCTCTCTAATGCACTCTCTAAAGCTCTCAACCAAGAATGAAGAGCATAAGGGCTAAACACATGTATGACCTAACTCATAAAACATGATTTAATCATTACAAATCATAATTTTTCAAAATTTCACCATAAGCTCTATAAATCCTACTTATCACAGATATGATGTTGGTTTTTGTTTATTGCACCTCTATAGCTTTCAATTCAAGTTCAAAGTTGTAATTGCAACAGATGTTCCTGTGTTCAACAGATATTATTCCAAATTCCCATACTTCACATATAAAACTTGCAAATTCATATCAAACACATAATCACATGCATAATTAAGTAGAGTACGGATTGGATTATCACAGAAGCCTTAAGCTCCAAGTCCTCCCAAGCTATGTCTTTGGCGGAGGCATATCATCAGCACCTAAAAGTTGTTTTCTACATAAGGTGAGCCAAAACCCAGTAAGAATACTCTAACACAGTATATGAATCTTAGCAAAATTATACGGTGAATGCACATACATGCTCTTTTCAAACATTTCTCGTTTTCCATTTCAAAACAATGCAATTCCATCTTATATATCAATTCATGAAAATAATCCTTTTAATACAAAAAACAGGGTAGTGGATACAAAGCACTAGGAATCTTTAAGTACGTGTCTGCCAGTAGGCCATACAAACACTACGAAAGTTATTTTACCGGTACTAACAGAAAGGATCGGCACCTAATTGCGAGTTTTTGGATTTTTACCAAGGACACACAGGCCAACATCATAACCACAACTACACCCCCTAACCCGATTCACCAAGGTATTCACACATTTTTCTCAAAAACAACACATTTAAAATATTCAACGTATAATGATGCACAATGCACAATGGATGAGAAATTAGTTTCAGTTCAACCTAATCCTCATGCAATGTCTACAACAATCAAGAGTATCTTCCACGAATAGCCCAAAACAAATATTTCTATACAATAGATACTTTCAAATCAACATATACATTTTCATCAAATCCAATGGGAGTGATACTACACATCCAACCCCACCACCATCATCAATATAACCCTTAATCCAAATTCACAATATCCAACATCGATTTCCATTTCCCTTTCTACAACTCCAAATATTCAAAATTAGGGCGAAACCCCATTTTCTTTCAAAATCAATTTTTAAGAAAGTATTTCCATCATTACAACACAATTTCTCAATAACTATGCTCCCACAACGATTATCCAGAATTAATTTGGAAAACCCCTCCTTTGATTTCAAAACCAAAACCTAGGTTTACCAAGAATTCCCAAATTGGTAACTCTTTTTATAAAGGAAAACAACTAAGCTAAAAATCATAAAAAGAGTCAACGAAATCCCTACCTCCAAGTAGAATGCAATCTAGACCAATGGGTAGAATTTGACAGAATCAATTAAAACGAAGCCCTCGACGTGCTCTATCTCTTACTTCAAAGGGCGAGGGTGAGGAAACTAATGGATTGAGTGTATATGGAGCTAGAAGTTCAAGAACTAGAGAGAGAAAAAGTAGATATAGGGTTTTGAAATGTTTAGAGAGAGAAAGAGATGAAAAAGTGACTGAAAGAGATAGCCTCGCGGACTGATATACACACAGACCGCTCGAGTGCAAGAATGGCCACTCAAACGATAGACATAATAAGTGACACTGCTCGAGCGATCAAAACCACCGCTCAAGCGTTCAAAGACCCCCTCCCAAAGTTCAAACCTGCAAAAGTTCGCTCAAGCGAAGATACCAAACTCTTAGAAGTTTTACAGACTATAAAAGACTACTCGAGCGCAAGAATAGTCACTTTAGCAAGTAGGCAAAATCTTGGGTAGCAACACTTTGAAAAGCTAACTCTCAAACCTGTTTCAAACACAACCAAAACTCCCAATAGCCAAACTCAATGAGAAATAAGGCACAAAATGAGTTGAACAACAATTGAATACACGATTTCTCAGATCTAAAAGCATTAAATGGGTCAAGTCTAAACTAGAATCATTATAATCTCCCCCCTTAAGAAATTTCGTCCCCAAAATTTTAAAATCAGTTTATGTTTGAAGAAAATGAAACGATCTCCATAACATCTAGATTGCAACAAGGTTACGCCACTTCTTTCAACATAAACTATCACAACTTTACTTCCTCAAAACATATACAATGTTCATGTATCACAACACTTACAAAATTTTCAAAATAAGTTTTAAACATTAACAAATAGGTCCGGATACTTCTCATGGGCTTCCATCTCACGCTCCCAAGTTGCCTCCTCAATCCAGTGGTGTCGCCATAACACCTTAACCAATGGAATAGTCTTGCCTCGCAAAACTTGATCCCAAGAGTCTAGTACCCGAACCAGCCTCTCCTCATACGAGGCATCCTCATCTACCTTTAACTCGGTCCAATCCAACACATGTGAAAAATAAGGCTCATACTTCTAAAGCATACAGATATGAAACACATCATGAACCCCGAACAGTTGGGGCAACAAGGCCAAATGATAAGCTACCTCCCCGATCTATTCTAAAATCTCAAAAGGCCCGATAAATCTGGGAAACAACTTCCCGCTCTTTCCAAACCTCATCAAACCCCGCATCGGTGATATCTTTAAGAACACATGGTCTCCTATCTCAAAAGATAACGGTCTCCTCCTACGGTCAGCATAGCTCTTC
This sequence comes from Camellia granthamiana, assembly GCA_036172215.1. Classification (NCBI taxonomy): domain Eukaryota; kingdom Viridiplantae; phylum Streptophyta; class Magnoliopsida; order Ericales; family Theaceae; genus Camellia; species Camellia granthamiana. The sequence continues at coordinate 93,588,702 of CM069909.1, forward strand.
TGGCGACTCTAAGCCAAAGTCAACCTCTTACGGATAAGCGCAACTTTCTCAATCACTTTTTAGATTAGTTTAGGACCCAACATAGGTGCGTCGCCCACCTCGGCCCAACACAATGGAGATCTACAGGGTTGACCATACAAGGCCTCAAACGATGCTATATCGATACTTGCCTGGAAGTTATTATTATAGGCAAACTCTACCAAAGGCAAGTGTCTCTTCCATGACCCTTTAAAGTTAAGGACACAACCCCGAAGTATATCCTCTAAGATCTAAATGGTCCGTTCAGATTGCCCGTCATTTTGATAATGATAAGCGGTGCTAAACGTCAATCTAGTGCCCAAGGCATTTTATAGGCTCTACCACAACCGAGCTGTGAAAGGAGGATCTCTATCCGATACAATGGTCATAGTATGAAGTCGAACTATGTCCGTAACATAAAGGTTGGCAAGATAGTCTACCGAGTCACTCGTGTGCATAGGTATAAAGTGTGCTGACTTAGTTAACCGGATGACTATTACCTACACGGCATCATTGTCCCGTTGAGTCCTCGGAAGACCCACAACAAAATCTATCATGACATGCTCCTACTTCCACTCTACTATAGGTAGGGGTTGCAACAAACCCGTTGGTCACTGGTGCTTGGCCTTCACTTGTTGATAAGTAAGGCACTTTGAAACAAATAAGGCTACGTCTCTCTTTATCCCCCTCCAGCAAAACTGGTGGCTAAGGTCGTGGAACATTTTCATGTCTCTCGGGTGTACCGCAAGGCATGAATGGTGAAACTCTCGGAGTACCTCCTCTCTACAAGATTCTTACACGAAAAGACAGTCTAAATACCTCACACTAGAGTTAGAATACACATTCAAGCCCTTTTTCTACTTTCCCACTAGATATCTTCCCTCGGATAGCCTTTACCTTGAGATTACCTCTCTGTGCCTCTATAACTCGGCTCATGAGTGTAGGTTGTGCAATTATAGTGAACAAAACAGTTGACTCAATGGACTCGCCGATAGCACCTAACATCTCCCATTTCTAGATAGCAATACTAGCTACACTGCTTACTGACTTCCTGCTCAAAGCGTCGGCTACTACATTGACCTTCCCCGAATGATAGTACAATTCAAAATCGTAATCCTCCATAAATTTCATCCACCTCCTCTACCCCAAGTTCAAATTTTTCTATGAAAATAGATACTTTAAACTCTTGGGATCAGAAAACACCTCAAATTTCTCACCATATAAATAATGCCTCCAAATCTTTAAAGCAAAAATTACTGCTGCTAGTTCTAAGTCATGAGTTGGATAGTTTCTCTCATGGATTTTCAACTGCCACGAACTGTATGCTACCACCTTTCCCTCTTACATCAATACACAACCCAAACCTTCCTGCGACGCATCACAATAAACTGAGTAGCCCAAACCCCTCTCCGGAATAATCAATACTGGAGTAGTGGTGAGTCTAGCTTTAATCCCCTTTCTCGTCAATCTAGTCAATGATGAGGCCAATCTAGAGAAGTCTTTCACAAAACGTCGGTAATACTCGGCTATGCTCAAACTTTTCACAAGTCTCGCTCTACAAAAACTTAACCCCCTTTCTCGTCAATCTAGTCAATGGTGAGGCCAATCTAGAGAAGTCTTTTACAAAAACGTTGGTAATACCCAGCTAAGCCCATGAAACTCCAGATCTCAAAGGCATTCTTGGGTTGTTCCCAATCTTGTACTACTCTATCTTAGAAGAGTCTAGAGTCACTCCTTTTTTGGATACCACATGACCTAAGAACTTAACTTCTTTCAACCAAAACTTGCATTTCCAAACTTAGCATACAAATAGTGAGCTCGAAGCAAATCAAGCACAACCCGTAAGTGTTCCTCGAGTTCTTCCTCGAAGGGTGAGTAGATCAAAATGTTGTCAACAAGGACAGCCACAAAACGGTCTTGTGGGCTCGCCTTTTCCCACGCCCCACCTTTTGAAAAGGTTTGAAAAGAAGGCCTCACAGTTCGGACTCCCACAGTTCTGAATCTAGTCTCACAAGTGCAATGTGAAACTGATAAACACCAAAGAGTTCAAATCCGGAAAATCATTTTGGAAAATTGATTTTAAATCAAATAATGCCATAATTGAGCTGCTTTGCTAGATACAGAGTCGCCATCTAAATATTTTATTTTGGAGGAAATTTAGGAAATCCTAACTCATGTCGAAAGCCACGTGTCCGTCATCACCAAAGTTGCCTCTGCTCAGGAACTTGGGTACGAGGGGGGGAAGGTCATGAATTGAGCACCCTTGCTCGCCCTATCAAAGATCGGCCTCCACTAATCATGATATGATTTTTTAATAAACATTATGTGTTCTTATTCTGGTTATTAAACCAGCTTTACTATGTGATGCGCACAAGCAAATATAGACTAGTTTGCTCAATTTGGAACAATTCAACTCATATTTGCTTTTTACGAAAACGGTTTGAAGTTGCCACCTCAAGTAGGCTTAAAGTTTACGGATTTGCCACCAAACATAATGGGCTTAAAATAAGACTTGCCACTCAACAAAGTGGGCTTAAAACATGCATTCGTTGAATCGCTCCAATTCAAACAACAAGCCTTCATCCACAGGCATTTATACCGTTTAGCATTTAAGCACATAGTCTCATGGCAAGCATGCTAATCATGGCAACATTCATACTCATGTGATATGCTAAAGCATTAAGACTCACCTAGTACTCCAAGCTAGGAAAATATGAGTTAGAAAATAATGCATGATTCCTAACTATACAAAATGCCTAATGCAACACATGCGATAATGCAATTAATAGGCTCGGCTACTAAATATGACATATGAAACAATTTAAATAACATGCGATTAAACGCGTATTCAAATAAGATATTGAAATTGCAATGCAATTTGAATGATGCGTCGAGCCTCGGTGCATGCAAGACAAATAAATGGATGCAAGCATGCGATATGCTAATTTAAACATGATCCCTATTCTAACCATCAAAAGCGGGTAAATAAAAGGGAGAAAGACGTGGGGTTGGAAAACACGCACATACGCACACACACTTATTACAACATTATGCCCTCACGAAGGTCCGAATGAATAGGCTAACCAACTAGCTATGCTAATCTAATCAAGCTAATCTAATTAAGCTAATTAGACTAATTATTACAAAATGAATTGATTAACTACTCTAGTTAACTAATTATTACAAATCGAAATTGAATAACTAGTTAAACTAACTAATTATTTACAACTTAATTAGCTACAACTAATTAATTACAACATGTATTCAAACTATTGCTAATTAAACTAATTAGCTAATCCCGGGAAAAGAAAGAGACTCATGCATGCTCGGTTTCCACCCAATAAGCCACTGTTTTGCTGCTGAATGCCTCTGTTTGCGCATTTGAACACTGAAAAAGCTACCAACTTCCAGAACATCTCTGCTCCAACTTACTAACACGTTGTGCAAATTTCATTGATGGCCAGTCGGCTACTACTAGTGGCCGTCAGCCACTGCTGATGGTCGGTCAGCCACTGCTATCCTGAACTTCCTCTTGCTGCAACAGAAAGCAAACATAGGCAAAACAATGTATTCTCAAGGGTTGTTTGTACTGTTACCCTCCTTATCATCGAACAAGCTCAAAGGAGTATAACCCTTGGTCCTCAAACCATCAACCAAGCAATTTTGATGCATGATGGCTAAGGAACCGAGTTTGTACAAGCTTAATAAATGCAAAACAAGACTCTAAAAGACCACCACCCTATCATGTATAATCAAGGGCAATGGAGACCAAGGAAAATGGCACATTTCATCACTTTTGAGTATGAAATGCTCCATTTTCCTTGTGTTCAAACTAACGTCCGGTTCAAACACATGCAATGCAACACAAAGAATGCTTTTCTTGCCTCTTTTGCTTGTCCAATTTTGTTTACTCATTTTAATTACCAAATCATCCTTTAATCCATTTAGTCCATTAGTGAATGTCCTCTATAGGAAAGATGGCTCAAACCACAAGTTACTTTGGGCATGAAAGAGGTATTACACTATTGGTAATGAATCCCCTAAGGGATTAAACCATTAGGTGTAACACCTCCGTTTCACACTTAGGCAAACAAGGGGCTTAAAACCACTTTCAAAGCAAACAAAAGGGTGAAGAATTGAGAGAGATTGCAGAGATTAAAGTGCTGAAATTAAGTGCAAAACAACACTAAAACATGCTATTAACTCAAAATAATGGTGATTAAAGCCCTAAAGCACCAAGCTAGTGAAGGAAATTACACTACAACCATGCCGTGCAAGGGTCAAATGAAACAAACAACCAAAAACAGAGGCAAAGTAGCCCTAAATATAGTCTAAAACATGCTAGACTTAAGCCACAAAAAGCTAAAACAATAAGCTAATGCATGAAGCTAACTAGGCATGCAAACAAGACCGGGGGGGAGGCTAACCCCTCCAATTTTGGACTTCCAAATGAGGTTTTTACCACTGAAAAACCTCTGAAATTCAGTGGTTAAAAGGATCAAAAAAGTTGTTTTAAAAGTGATGGATAATAGCACAAAAGCTTAACAAGCAAAGGTGCAAGAAGGGTGGACCACCCCCTAACTTAAAATAGCCTCAAACCAACATTTTTAAACCATAAAAATAGAGTTCTTGATAGTTCAAAATCAGCCCAAAAACAGTTCAAATAGATGGCAAAACAAAGATACAAAACAAGTGTAAACAAGGTAAGTGATATACCTTTGAAGCAAAGCACAAATTGGGCACAAATTTGAGCTCAAACATCCTTTTAGAGCTCAAAGGAAGTCCCAAGTAATCTCAGCTCAAAGGTGAGAGTATTTGGTCAAGGGTTGATATGCAAAAGCTAAGGATTTGTGAGCAAATGTGTACAAAATAACAAGAGAGAGAGAATTTTAGGGAGAGAGAAATTTTTGGTCTAAAATTGCTAACCTCCAAAAATGGGGGAGGAACCCCTATATTTATAGAAAAACACCCCTTGAGCTTAGAAGCATCCTACCATACACGTGTATGGAGATGCAGATCAGTGTGCAATAGCTTGCACAACTGTCAACAAATATCTGGAAAAAGAGACCGGTGGCCGTCGGCCACCACTGATGGCCGTTGGCCACGACTGGTAGCCGACAAGCACAAGCCAAGGGCGACAACCTATGGGGCTGGCCGACAGGTCACTCACTCTTCTAGACTTGAAACAACAAGCTTTTGGTCCAAAACGAAGCACAAAACTGATAAGGTTTCAAGTCTCAAAGGCAGGGTATTCCACCGAGGACTTTGAGTACTCAAAACGAACTCAAACAAACACAATCATCAAGTGCACAAACAGTGACATCCGAGTCTTGAGGATGGTCAAAAATGGGGTGTCTACAGTTTCCCCTCTTTGACAGAACTTGGAAGTTATAAAATAACGGGAGTGAATGTCAAAGCCCAGAGACGACCCATTTTGACAAGGCCAAAGACTTGGACAAACAGACAAGCAAGACAAAATGGTTGCGCCCGCAGGCTGCCTATGTATCCCTTTGCAAGGAATCAAAACCAGTGTAGTTTTGGGGCAAGATGCAAATGATATGCACATTGCAAGAATAAGAACATAACTTATGATTACGTAATGACGCTGTAATGAAACATCTAGATGCAAATGTCATGCAAAGAAATGCCACATGCGAAGAAACCGAAGCAAGATATAGCAATCTCAAACATGAAAAGAAGTAAGTAAACATGCCAGACATGGGAATCACGAACCTAACTACACTTCATGCAGAAAGGATGTAAGAAAATTATGCAAGCTTAACTACGCGACGCGTAGGAAAGGCAAAAAACGACCGTCGGGCGCACCCAAGGTCTCAACCAAGATCCTAATGTGTTGCACACATGAGAAGGAAAAAGGGGGGTGAACATCGGGATGCACCCGAATGCGCTCAACCAAAGGGAAGTGTAAACACCGAGATGCACCCGAATGTTTATAACCAAAGGGAGTGGTGTAAACACCGAGGATGCACCCGAGTGCTTTTAACCAAAAGGAGTAGTGTAAATACCGGGACGCACCCGAGTGCTTTTAACCAAAAAGAGTGGTGTAAACATTGGGACACACCCGAATGCTTTTAACCAAAGGGAGTGGTGCAAACACCGAGACGCACCCGAATGCTTATAACCAAAGGGAGTGATGTAAACACTGGGACGCACCCGAGTGCTTTTAACCAAAAGGAGTGGCGTAAACACCGGGACGCACCCGAGTGCTTTTAACCAAAAGGAGTGGTCTAAACTCCGGGACACACTCAAATGCTTTTAACCAAAGGGAGTAATCCCAACGCGTCTCTCGCACGAGGGGAAAAGGTGAATACATCCAAACATGTCTCACGCAAGAGAAGAAAATGAATAGATGCAAAGAGCACAAGTGACGAAGTGCGATAGATGCACAAATTAGGGGGAGTGCGATAGATGCGCAAAGTGAATGAGTGCAATAGATGTAACGACCCTAAAATCCGTATTAGAGATTACCTTTATGGCCTTATAGGTTAATGGTTTTTAATTTAATGATATGTGTTCAAATTGAGGAATTATCTATTGAGCCACGGCTTTAAAATTGAAATTACCGACCTTTACGGGTTCAGAAATCACAATTGAGGACTTGGATGTGTTAATGGAAATTTTTAGAACTATTTGGGAATTTTGTCCTATATGCCTTTATATATGAATATATAAAAGCCTAAGTCTTCTTAAGCTTGATCAAGAACTTGAAATATCTCCTGGAGAGGGAAAAAAAAAACGAAAGAAGAAAGAAAAAAGGAAAAGAGGGAATAAGTTGTAGGTTAGAAGTTGTGTTTCTTATTGGATTCATGCTACCTTTTGTTTGGCATTCTTCTATTTCGGGGACGAAATTTCCTAAGGTGGGGAGTTTGTAACACCCGCGTCCTTTAAATCCTTTGGAGAGTGTATTTAATTCCCTTATTTCATTTTGGGAGTCTTTGGAGTTGTGAATGTTGGTTTTGGAGGAGTGTAATCCGTTTTAATCTTGTTGGGTTGGTTGTTCACATTTGTTCGGGTTAAAAGTTCCTCGGAAACTTAGAAATTGTGCCTTGGGGTCGACACTAGCCTTCTTAAGGGTCGACCCTTGCATGTTGTAATGTTCCTGGGAGTGCCGCTAGAAATTAGGGTCGACACCAGCCTTGGTGGTGTCGACACTTCCCTCTTGTTGCTGCCTACAAGGGTCGACACTAGTCTGGGAAGGGTCGACCCTTTTATATTGCAAAATCTGTGTGTGTTGGTTGCTGGAAAATAGGGTCGACCCTTTTCTGTCTAAGGGTCGACACCATGCTTGGTGCACAGATTGTTTTTCTTCTTAGAGGGTCGACACCTCTGCCTGAAGGGTCGACCCCTGCGTGTTTTTTTTCACATTTTTGGGCTAATTTGGGCCTTACTTTTGAGGGGTTTTGGGCCCATTATTTTATTGGCCTTAGAGCTACATCTTTACTACTATAAATAGACTCAAAACATATTTTCATTTCACTTTCTCCTCTTTCCTCTCTCTCAAACTGTGAGTTCTCATCTCTCTCTCCAAACTCAAGCTTTGGCACTACGATCTCTAGATCTACTCACCTAGAGTGTTTGTTTCACCGTGTTCCATTGAGAAAAAGTGTAAATCTCGTCAAAAGCTTCATTTAGATCCAATTGGTTCACGGCTTCGTCACCATTGGTTTTTGTGTCGTCATCTCTTGGCTTCAAAAGGTAGGGGTTTCTAGTTCTCTTTCAATACCCTCGTTTATAGATAGATTTGTGGCATTTTCTTTATATAAACACAAAAGTTTATATTTTTTTATGCATTTTGTGAAGAATAATGAGATTGGGGGTTAGGGTTTGAAAATGGTTGGGTTTAATTGTTGGGTTATTATCTTGGGTCATGAGTTTGGGTGTAAAAGTAATAGAAGGGTTAGAATAAAAGGTGTTTTGGTGAAAAGCTTTAATGTCTTTTAAAAACCCTAAGTTGATTCATGATGATAATTAATGATTTTGCTCAAATTGAAAGTAGAATCATGAAATTGAGGTATTGAGTCATTTATATACAAGTTTTGAATGTGTACAGGACACACTCCGGGAGGAAGTAGCACGTCATCACAACACTGTGAGTAGTAGTACGGTCATTCAATGATCGTTAATGATTTTTATCGTTAATATGCTGTTCCTAAGTTAACAATGTGTTGATTGGAAAATCTAGAGGCATTATTGAGCGGTAGTACTGTTGACCAAGAAGACTAACATTCTGTTATGTGCAAGATAGCTATAGTGATTCATGATGAACAAGGGGAACGTATAAGCACTATGGAACCATGGTATTCACGTATCTCTGAAATCATTCAATCTGTAAATGTGCTTATCTCTCACTAATAATTATCAGGAATGTCCTGTTAAACTTAAGTTACCTATGTTAACTCATGTGAATGATGTAATGGCTACCATTAGTACTCTGCTAAGTACAAGTCAAATATGGTAACATATATGAGCGATCAAACAAAGATGTATGCTTCTATATGCTATTAATAGATTAAATGAACTACGCCGTTTCTTAAGAAATAAAGAGCAATTATGTTCATTCTTGAAGAATGGATTTTGAGTAAATATGAGACAGTTATAGGTTATCAAGGGTAGACACCTTTGAAGAATCAGAATAATTGGAAAGCTATGTGTATTTGCGGGAATGGGAAATTATTCGGGAACCACGACATAAGGGCAAAAGTTTAACATGTTTATGTAAGCCTCGTGAGAATGTGAATCATTTCCATCTTTGTTAAGTATACTGCAATGACATGACATGATATAACAAGAAATGCTCTATGTACTAATATGTTACGTTTTGACTTAATGAACAGTTGTCCATATATGTAAGGTACTCATGATATCCGTAGCACACGGCCCTTACCCGAGGGTAATAATACCGTGGTTCAAGTATGTTACAAGTCCATGTATGTTACAAGTGCAAGTATGTTACAAGTATACGCATGTTACAAGTTCATGTATGTTATCAGTTCAAGTATGTTACAAGTCCATGTATGTTACAAGTGCAAGTATGTTACAAGTATACGCATGTTACAAGTTCATGTATGTTATCAGTTCAAGTATGTTATAAGGTCAAGTATGTTACAAGTATACGCATGTTATAAGTGCATGTATGTTACAAGTTCAAGTATGTTACAAGTATGATTTATAATTTCTGTTTATGGGTCAAGCATAAGGAACATGCATAAAGAACATGTATGATTTATTTCCATTTATGGTATGACAAGATGTGTATGTTTGGTTAGTAAGACCTAATAATTATTGGTATGGAACAAAGTGCTACACGGAACTAAGTGCTACAATGTGAGTCACCTCTAGAACCCGTGTGAGACAAATCTTGGGTTCGTACATACACGTTTCAAGGGCTTTTATGCCACACGTTTCAAGGGCTTTTATGTTTCACGTTTCAAGGGCTTTTATGCCACATGTTGTTAGGGCTTTTATGCCACATGTTTCAAGGGCTTCATGCCATATGTTCAAGGGCTTCATGCCATATGTACAAGGGCTATATGCCAACATGTTTAAAAGTTTAATGCTAATATGTTCAAGGGCTATCACTACTTTGTTCAAGGGCTTAAAGCCATTATGTTCCAAGATATTATGTTTTAAGTCAATATGTTTCAAAACTGGGCCTTAGGCCGTTCAAGAATTAATACAGAATCAATTAACCTTATGCCTTATTATTTATGTATACATTGATATGTATTTTAATTCAAGTTGAGCATTGAATCGTTTATGTACTATTATTCACTGAGCTTCGCTCACTTTGTGTTATGTCTGTTCTATAGGTAATCACTTTGGGAGTCCGTCTTAACCCTTGATGTTCACCCTTCAGTTGTCAACCTCAGTATGCCCAGGCTCCCAGACCAAGTCTATGCATTTATGTCAAGTTTTGTTAAGATTTTGACTTGCACTTTAATTATTTACCTATTGTTAAAATGTATGTATATGACCCCTTTCTATACCAATGTTCGATTATGCGGTCATGTATGTGTATGGGTATGTGTAAAAATAAATGGCTCTCACGAATGTGATCCTGGCATGTTAGGTTTAGCTCAATGGATGCTTTTTTGTGTTATTTTATAATATTAAATGCTTCCGTTCAGGCCCCATATGATATGTATATCAGGTTAAGCATCCGTTTCTGTATGGGTCATGCCCGAACTTTTATGGGCGAGTTTGGGGTGTGACAATAGATACACGAGTTAAGGAAAACGTTCTCTTATCGAGACATGAATGATCCTATTTAGAACTTCTCTGAATGAACCGTACATATAATATCACGTCTGCATAAGAAAGAGACTTAACAGGTACAACATAGTAAGAGCGCATGTTCTATGCACAATAATGTTAAGGCATGTTCTCTGCAAATGTATTGACAGCATGTTCTATGCGAGATAAATTGGAAGTGTGTTCTATGCAACAAGAGAGAAGTGCATGTTCTATGCGATAATGGAGAAATGCAGCTTCTGATTTACCTCTCGGAAGAGTTGCAAAAGTCTTTAAAAGGATACGCCTCATTCGTGTTGATTAGTGATGCACATCATGCACCGAATACACGGTTTGGAGCTTCCGCAAAGGCAAATCGAACTCAAAAGTGAACTTTCCTTGCACTTCTTGAGGAATGAAGACACAAAACAACATCAAGACTCAATGTAGGAGCACTAGGCACTGGAAGACCACCAGAGGAGGGCATCGGCCACCCTTGAGCACTGTCAGCCACCAATGTGGCCTGTCGGCCACCGATGACAGATTCGGGGCAAATTGGACATTTCACCTCGGGTCTTTAAGTATAGGGCTTCAAACTTCATTTCCACACACCCTCTTGCCCAAAATTCATCCCTCTCTCACTCTAGACCTTTCTTCTCTCTAGATCCGAGCTTTATACGCGTTTTCCAACGCCCCATGCGATGTTGAATCACTAAAACCTCTTGATTTCCTTCGTTTTGAACTGATTAAAATTTGATTTCGGTGTTTTTTTCTTTATTTTCACCACTTGAGGCATGTTTCCCTCACGTTTCTCTTGGGTTTGGTGCCTTTTTCCCGGGCTTTGACTTTTTCTCCTATTTTCACTCCTTTAGGGCTGAATTTTGGCCTTTTCTACCTATTTTCTTCGTCTTCGACCACTTTCTCAGCTCCTTTCTAGATGGCGGACGACATACCACATGACGGAGCTTCTCTGGGGATGGAGGCGGATTCCGAGCCTATACTACTACCACCCAGGGTTCGACCCTTTGACCCAGAGACATATCATCCTGAGATGCATATGCTACCACCTGACAGTATTCGTCATTTCAGAGGGTTCGCACGAGGTGTGCCAGAGGACCTCTTGCTACTAGAGTCAGAGTCCCATTTATCCTATAGTGCCACCGAGGTATACACTGTATTCTTACATTTTCCTTAATGTACCTTGCATTTCTTGCATAAATTACACTCTTGCACTGTATTTCTGACACTGTCTTTCATCTGCCCATTCTGATTACAGGAGGACTCATACTATATCAGAGGATACGGAGCCACATCCGCAAGGGAGTAGTACATAGAGCTCCCCGCCAGCGTCCGCCAGATTATCGATGAGGCCGGCTTCGGCTTGTTCTGCATGGGCTTATCGTGCCTCATAGCAAGTAGACCGTTACTTGGCGCATTAGTAGAGAGGTGATGGGATACCACCAACTCTTTCCACTTCTCTACTACGGGGGAGATGACGATGACTCCCTATGACTTCTCTATGCTCACTGGCATAGAGGTAGGGGTCGTCTGATCCCTTATGATACAAACATGGGCGAGTGGGAGGCCGCTTGGATCTACCTGTTAGGGGCTTGCCCGCCTCTCTTTTGGTCGGGGATGGTGCGATAGACTTTGTTTTTAGAGCATTTTAGAGGGACATAGCCAGTGACCTTAGAGGAGATCGAGCAGTACGCCCGAGGCTTCTTGATGTTCCTTTTTGGCACCACCTTGTTCGCAGATAGGGCGAACACTATAGGATTATACCTCTTGAGTGCCTTGGTGGACTTGTCTCGGGTCTAGCTTTATGATTGGGGCAGTGCTAGCCTTGCTACTTTGTACGGCTACATGAGCTCGACATCCCGTAAGAGCGGGAATAGAGTCAATGGCTACTGGAGAGCCTTGGAGGTATGCTTTACTTTTCTGCTTTGCATTTCCTGTCGTGCTTTCTACTTTACACTTTCTGTACACTGTACACACACAATCTACTCTCTACATTCACACTTGTACCTTCTGTACACCGCACACACATTTTGCTTTCTGCATTCACACTGCATTCTCTAGACATTGCATACACATTCTGCCTTTTGCATTTCCTGTGTTTCGCTGTATACTCAATATGGCCCTTCTCTGTTTGCAGCTTTGGGTATATGCCTACTTCCCGGCTCTTGCCCCAGAGCCAGACGTGGAGATGCCTCCCGTCGTGCCATACTCTCATTGGTATGACGGCAGGTGCCTACGGAGGACCCGGGAGACTTTCTCCTTCTTCCGCTGGTACTTTGACACCGTGACCACGGCAAAGGTAACTCAATACTCACAGTTGTATCTACTTTACTTCAGCTTTGATTTGTATTGCCTATCTAATGGCAACTAACAATCTGTGTATTCTCTCTTTGCAGATCTCTTGGCAGCCTTGGGCAATGATGACTGAAGGAGTCAGGGACTAGTTTGCCGGCGCTCGAGTGGCTTCCCGCTTCTGACTTGTGCTCGAGGGCCTGGTATGTCTAGCCTGGTTCCTACGCGAGCGTTTCATATGCTAAACCTTGGGTTTATCGCAGCAAGTAGTTCCCATGGTGCCTCCACCATCTATGCAAGCTACAGAGAGCCTCTCTTCCCAGGAGGTGATTGACTTTACTCGGGGCGTGGACGCTGACTACTTTCTCAGAGAGGGGGACTATGCGACATTTATCCAGGCATACCTCATGCCTCCCTTGACGGGTACTCATGCTCGTGCAGGAAGAGCAGCAGATGCCCCTTCGACAAGCAGGGCTCGAGTGTCGAGGGGTAGGGCCAAAGGGGTGCCCCCCGTTAGACAGGGCTTCGATTGGCCAGAGCTTCCGACCAAGTTGACATGCTGGTGGTACATCGGAAAGGCTTACCAGATTCCGATTGAGCCTCCAGTGGCTGGTCATAGATATGTCAAAGCTCCTGACTCGCCCCCAGTATGTACCACAGTTTTTTTTTTTTTCATTTCAGTCTCTCTCAGATATTCATCCAATGCGTAGCTAAGGCCGAGCTAGGAGCGCCTGAGCTGAGAGCGGCCCTTCAAAGCCTATTCTAAGCGAGGATGATACTGAGACCAGCGAGGCCGAGGAGGCAGTGAGTCAGTATGCTGAGTCATCTGAGAGTGGAGGCGATGGCGCTGGCTCATATTCTACTAGTGGAGATGCTGGTGCCGAGGTGAGCTCCGAGGCTGAGAACGGAGACAGCTCCGGTTCAGACTCTGGTTCAAAGGGAGGTGCAAATAGCAGCGCTGACGGAGATAGCTTTGAGTCCATGCCCATGAAGAGGATGAAGAGGGCCTCTCGAGACTGAGATAGTTAGCATTGATTCATGTGTTTTTGTTTCGTATCTTGTTGTTAGTAGTTTTAGCACATTGTACAGTTTTAGACAGCTTTTATTTTTTTCTTTAAAAACTTGTACCATAATTTTGTAAAAAGTAACCATGATCGGAATAAAAATAGCCCCCCCTTTTTTAAAAATTGTTGTATTTTGCACTCTGAGCACCACATAGCATGGAAATGAGATTGAATTGGATTGATGGAAATTGCACATTGTATTGGCACTTTCTTAATCAGGTAATGAACCGACCAATACTTAACAAACAAAGTAAAACAATTTGATAAACAACTAGCAATAATGGCTCGATAAACAAAACAACACAAATACAACTCAATAATCAACACAACAACTCGATAAACAAAACAACACAAATATAACTCAATAAACAACACAACATGAATACAACTCAATGAACATGCTCAAGCCCAAAGGGACTCAAAACAAGACCTTGGAATGCGCAAAAAAAATAGAACAAAACACAGGTTCTCTGCACTCTCAACACACAGGTGGACCACAGGACAGACCAGGAGGTTACTGGCCATAAACAGAGCCTGTCAGCCACAAGTGGTGGCTGGTTGGCTACAAAAGTGGCCTGTCGGCCATCACCACTGGCCGGTCAATGTGAGAGACCTCCAAATTGTTGCCACATGTCTTCCACTCAGTGCCTTATCCTCTACAAAAGCTGGGACTTCGTAGTTTCTTCATTCCAGCTCTATTTTTGTGACAAATAGAGCCATTCTTTGCCGAAAAACTCTCAAATTGGATTGCAACCTTAGATGGCTCGGAAAAAGTGAATTTCCAGGGTTTCGGGATAAATGCACTATTCCCGCTAAGTCGTTCTCCACTATGTTTTCCGTTCCTTCATGTAGCAACTAGGTGTTGGAACCCAATCACACATGTGTTTAGCTTTGGGAGGCAAGAGATATGCCCTACTATTGAAGAATTCCAAGTTTTGATGGAATCCCGACTTGACGAGGAAATCTTACCCCAGCCCTGTTTTGGTCACATCCAAGCTGTGGGACAGATTTGTGGGCTCTCTCTACACAAGGCCCGATCCTTGGTTTGCAACGGAGAGCTTGATATCCCCAGTTTGATTCATTGATTTTCTAACCCTGGTGACCGAGGCAATCTTCTTTGGTGGGGTTTTCGGCAACACGCCCTTTGTTTGTGCATGCTAGCGTATTTCCTTCTTGCCCCTAGTTTTGGCGGGTCTAGCATTCGGCTAGTTGAAGTGATGCAAGGTTTGAAAGAGGGCAAAAGCTACATAGGCTTGGTACTAGCCGAGACTTTGATGGGCTTAGACGCCTTCCATCGGCGGGAGACGACCAAATTCGCAGGAAGTCCACTACTTCTTCAGGTAATGTTTCCCACCCTTTTTAATATGTGTTTCTCATATCACTCATGCTCTGTTTTTCTCTCAAAGCCCTTTTCTCACTTTTCTCTCAACGTACATCTCTTTATTCTTTAATCTCTCTTTTCTTTCATCCCTCCCCAGATATGGCTCATAGATAGGTTGAAAGTATTGGATTCTTGCTCTGCATATTCAGCACGAGGCTATTTCTTTCCCCAACAGCTAGTTAACTTCCCAAACAAGGGATGGTGGTGCCATTAGATGTGCAACAGGTCTGCTGTTGACATTACTTGGCGTTGTTCCTGGTTTGATCTGCCTGAGATGAGCTATAGCATGGCTCGGCAACCCGGCATTCAGCTGATTGGCTTGACACACTATGTGTTCTACTTTCCATTCTGGCTCAGGTGTCAGTTCGAACACAACCAGACTTGTCCAAAAGAGGAGGCAGAGTACTCGGCCTCATTTCCAATCCGAGGTTCACAATGGCTCGATACCCCAATGCTTGGAGGACGAGAGAACTTCTGGCTCCTACTCCCAGTTTTAGTTGCGCCCTTTCCAGAGAATACTTGGCTTGGCTTGAAGAAGAAGCACATACTAGGCCTACTTTAGCATCGGAAGCTTCCGCAAGCACAAGGAGCGGATGCAGGAACACCTGACTCATCTATGCCCCAAGTTTATTGTTTTGATCTAACTTTTCAAGTTTTATGCATGTAATAAAAAGCAACTTTAACTTGTATCGAGAGTTGGAGAACTTTGTATTGAAATCAATGAAATAGAAGTTGTGGGCACTGAAAATTTTCCTTTTGGTCCAAAAATGGTCTAAGTTGTAAAAAGATTAATTTGAACAAAATCAAATTTTATTAAAACTTTTCAAAACAATTTTAGATAAGGATCACAACTTGACACACATGGAATCTATCCTCGAGATGTACAACCTCGAATCTAAAAATGGAAAATTGCCCCTAGACTGAATAACACTACTCAGCACTGTAGTCAGCTCTTCTTTCAAGGTAAGGATCACAACCGAACTTTCAAATAACAAACAGACAAAGATGCCTTGATCAAACATATGGACACAGTTGGTTTGGAAGTGTTTATCGCCGAACTTCAGAATGAAGTTGCCTACGTATCCCAAAGATGGGAATCAGGCCTTACGTAGTTCGGTTCGGGTTTGCTCGGGTATTAACGCTCTCATTTTGCGCTCTAACTTTTGCCAAGGTCGCCTTTTCCGAGTTTTCAACCTTGCGAGCTTAGTTTTTCTTTTTTCCAATTTTTTATGCTCTAACTTTTGCCCAGGTCGCCCTTCCGGGTTTTCGGCCTAGCGAGAGTATTTCTTCAACTTGTCTATGTTGATCGGTTGGGAAAATTCTAGGCCATCAAGGTCCATAAGAATGACAACTCCACCCGACCAAATAGTCTTGATAATGTAAGGACCAGTCCAATTGGGTCTGAACCTGCCCCTAGGGTCATGAATGGGAGCTCGGTTGTCTTTTAGCACCAAATCCCCTTCCTTAAGATTCCGAGACTTAACTTTCTTGTTAAAAGCCCTGGCATATCCTTGAACATGGTATAGTGCTTTCAGCCTTCTCTCATCGAATAGCATCAGTTCTTCGAACCTGCTCTGCTGCCAGTCTGCTTCTGCTATCTGGCACTCAACCATAACCCGCAGCGACAGAACCTCTATTTTAATCGGCAGAACAGCTTCCATCCCATAAACAAGAGAGTACGGAGTTTCCCCAGTAGACGTCTGAATCAAAGTTCTGTAGCCCCAGAGAGCGAATGGCAATTTGTCTAGCCAATCCCTGTAAGTCTCAACCATTTTCTGCAAAATATGTTTGATGTTCTTGCTGGCGGCCTCAACAGCTCCGTTGGTTTGCAGCTGATATGTAGATGACTTATGAAAATCCATGTTGTATTTCTCCAACAAGTCAATCACTTCTCTTTTGAAATGGGAGCCATTGTCTGAAATGATCTCATTAGGGACTCCATAGCGGCAAATGATGTTGTTTTTTATGAACTTAGCCACATGCGCTGCTTTCAACATCGCATAGGACTGGGCTTCCACCCACTTTGTAAAATAGTCTATTGCTACCAAGATATACTCATGCCCATTCGAGCTCTTTGGCGTAGCTGCCCCAGTAACATCTATTCCACAGACTAAAAAAGGCCACAGTGAAGTCATGTTGTATAACTTTGACGGCGGGATATTCATGCGACTTGCATGGATTTGGCATTTGTGGCATCGCCGAATAAAACCAATACAATCCTCCTCCATAGTAGACCAGTAATAACCCTGCCAGAGAATCTTTCGAGCTAACATTACTCCGCTCATATGTGCTCCACACTCTCCCCCGTGGATGGCCTCCATTAGGCGCTTTGACTCCTCCGCGTCCACACACAACTTGTGCATTCCCAGATGACCTCGTTTGTATAACTTACCCCCGCAGATGATAAATTGAATGGCCATTCGCCATATTGCCCTTTTATCTTTGGCATTTTCCCCTAGTGGATAAGCCTCTTTTTCAAAGAGTTCCAAATATCATAATACCAGGAGTTTTGATCTTGTACTTTATCTATTACGGCAATGATCTCGTAGGCTGGCGTATATCTATGTTCAATGATATTCAGACTCAAACGGGATGTCTATCATGGAAGATAGAGTTGATAAGGTGTCAGTGAACCTGTTGTTCTCTCTTAGTAGATGTGTGAAGGTCAGTTTCTCAAACCTAGGAATCAGAACATCCAGGGTCTGGTGATAGATCTTCATCTTTTCTTCTTTAACCTTCCAGTCTCCTTTTGCTTGAGACACAACTAGGTTTGAGTCCACGATTACGTCCAACCTTTTTACCCCTGGTTCCAGGGCTGCTTCTAAACCAGCAATACATGCCTCGTATTCTGCTTCGTTGTTAGATACTTTGAACCGAAGTTTGAAGGCTAAAGGTATATGGGAATTGTCGGGTGCTATCAGCAACACCCCCTATCCCATAACCATACTGGTTAAACACTCCGTCAAAGTACATTGTCCAAATCTCTTCCTCGACTTACAGAATAGCTTCATCTGGGAATAGGTATTCTATCACTTCATCCCCTTCCACTAGGTGATCTGCCAGGAACTCAGCTACCGCTCTCCCATTGACAAACTTGCGAGTGACATACTTCAAATCAAATTCAGAGAGGAAAAGTAACCAACGAGCTAGCCTACCCGTAAGCGGTGGTTTCTCGAAAAGGTATTTGATGGGATCTAATTTCGAAACCAGAATTACAGAGTGAGCTAATAAGTAGTGCCTCAACTTCCTAGTAGCCCATACCAAGGCTAAGGAAGCCTTCTCCAGCGGGGTGTAACAGGTCTTATAGTCCAACATCTTCTTGCTCAAATAGTAGATGGCTTTCTCCACCCTATCCTCAGATTCCTAAGCAAGCATGATCATTGCGTCCGTTACTGATAGATATAGAATCAAGGGTTTGCCCGGCTCCGGCGGTGACAACACAGGTGAGTTCTGAAGATACTGCTTGATCTGCTCGAAAGCGAATTGACATTGGTCATCCCATTGAAATTTCGTTCCTTTCCTTAGGAGACCAAATAGTGGTTCACAAGTCCAGGTTAATTTACAAATAAACCGTCTTATGAATTGCACTTTACCCAGAAAGCCTCGCATCTCCTTTTCAGTCCTTGGTGGTGGCATTTCTAGGATGGCCTTGATTTTGGGAGGATCTACCTCTATGCCCCTCTGTGTGATCAAGAACCCCAGCATTTTCCCTGCTGTTACGCCAAAAATACATTTCTGTGGATGCAGCCTCAACCGATATTCTCTGATCCATTTGAAGAATTTCTCTAAGGCGGTGTAGTGGCCCTCTCTTTCCTTAGACTTGACAATCATATCGTCCATGTACACCTCGACCGCTTTGTGGATCATATCATATAGCATTGTGGTTGCAGCCCGTTGATAGGTAGCCCCAGCATCAGCCCAAACGGCATCACCCTGTAGCAATAAGTTCCCCACAGTGTGGTGAAGGCAGTCTTCTCTCTATCCTTGGGTGCTATCAAAATCTGGTTATACCCGAAAAATCCATCCATAAAGGAGAGCAACGCATGGCCTGTGGTGAAGTCCACCAATTCATCGATGTATGGCAGAGGAAAGTCGTCCTTCGGATTGGCTCTATTCAGATCTCTGAAATCCACACACATCCGAATTCGGCCATCTTTCTTCAACACTGGAACAATGTTTGCCAACCAAGTTGGATAGTCAAATACTAGCAAGAACCCTGCGTCTATCTGCTTGGTGACCACTTCTATAATCTTCAAAGCCCAATCCGGGCACATTCTCTGAAACTTCTGCTTGATGGGTTGGGCATCGGGGTCAAGAGGGATCCGATGCTGTACAATCTCAGGATCGATTCCAGGCATGTCTACGTAGGACCACCGCGAAAACATCTTTGAAATCTTTTAATAAAGCGACTAAGCGCTCGCGCTCCTCCGAAGACAACGCGGACCTGATCTAGACCAAACACAGATCCTTCTCAGTACCCACATTAATTGCAATGATTTCATCAGCAAGTGGTTTAAAAATAAACCTCTCCTCCTCTCGATCAATCAAATGTTTCAAAACTAGAGGAATTCCTTCCTCATCGTTTTCATCAAAATTTTGAAAATCATGATCAATGCAATAAACAAGAGGCACGGAAAAGTACTCAAAATCTGCCGCAACATTTTCGTTCAAAAGGTCCAGCTCATCCAATTCCTCGATTACAACCGACTCAAAGGAAAAGTAAAAAGACGATCTGGACAAAACCTCGGCATCCGGGTTATCAACCCCAGGAATACAGGACCCAGACTCAGAAGAACCAAAATCTGATTCTAACTCTACAGACTCTGTGGAATCAGATTTTGGTTCACTACCTGACTCAGAACTACTCGACAAGTAGCCTTCCTCGACCTGCCAAACGAGGGATGGTGCGTCAGATACATCCAGAATACCGTTGGAAGGGTTCAAGCCCGATTGATCCCCGATCATGGAAACGGTTAGGTCATTCCCCAAGCTTTCCAAGTTGATCTGAGGATCCAAAATGAGACATGCCAATGCTACTCCTACCTCAAGTTCACTACTGCTAGAATCACTTTCTGTGTTCTTTGCAACTTCAGCGATTGGTTTGGTCTATTCCTTACTCTCTTGCAGCTGCAAGTCAAAGAAAATCTCGAAGCCGAGAACACACTGCTTCTCTATATTCAACCATCGCTCAGGAAAGCCACAAAATGGGAAGTCTTCTCCTTTCCGGACAAAGTGGCCGTTCAGAGTTCCCTGAATTGGCCTATGCACAAGCTCATAGTGCTTCCCAGTTTGCTTAGCTTTGGCTTTTCTTGCCATTTCCTTCCCTTTTCGAACCTAATCCTCTTTGGTGGGTGTATAGCCAAGGCCAAAGCTATGAGGGTCATGTGACACATCAGCCAATGCAGCGATGCCTTTCTGACCACTTTTGCCTAATCCCATCCTGGGCATATGTTGTAGCTTGTTCATGAGGTATACAGATTGGGCACTGACATATAAGCCCTCATCAACAGCCAAGACAGTTTGCACTGCCCGAGCCTCAAGGTAAACCCAGAAAGGAAAACATCCTCTTCACCGTACACAATCTCTAGTATAGGTGTAGTAACCTTTGGTAGAGGATGTATAGATGAATTCCTGAACACTATGGCCACTCCTTTCCCATGGTGGTACTTCAACAATTGGTGCAGGGTGGAAGAAACAGCTTTTACTTGATGTAGCTAGGGTCGCCCAAGTAATAAGTTGAAAGTGGCTGGAACATCCAGGACATAGAACTCGATGTCCTGTTGAGCTGGGCCAACTTGTACTCTGACTCGATGTCCTGCAAAATTCGCTGGCTTCAAGCCAATAGCATAGGCTGTGCGAGACGGACAAACATTGATTACAGACCCAATGTCAACCAATACAATCGGCACCCACTTCTCCCAGCACTCTACGGATATGTATAGAGACTTGTTGCGTGCAGAGCCTTCCGGCAGTAATTCCTTGTTAGAAAAGGTTAAAGTTGGTACAGCGCCTCCCGGGAAGACTAATCCCACCAGTTGTTCTAGGGTAGTCTCAATAGACAACTTGGCTTTGTCCATCGCCGACAGTACAGCCTGTCTGTGCACTCGCGAAGCCATAAACAACCCCCAGATAGATATGTCTGCTTGAATCTTCTTTAACTGTTTCAATACAGCCTCTTCTTCTAACTGTTTTTCCTTCTGCTCTCTCTGCTTTTTTACCCTCCCGGATGCCTCAAGTTAGTCCAAGTAGGGGGGCTTGAAGTACTGCCGGCTTCTAGTCATATGATCCATCTCCTCAGAGTACCAAGTGTCGTTTGGCAGGTCTTGGCTCCAATCCTCGTCAGTGTGGGCAAGATGCAAATCATCATCTTCCCACCACACTCCTCCGATAACCAGCAGGCAATTGTCCAGTTCCATTGTAATTACTCTTACATCACAGTCATCCCCCGCAGGGTGTTTGGCTTTTCCAGCTTTTTGACTATTCTCATCTCTTTCCTGTTCAAACCGCTTTAGTGCGGCTTCTTGTTCCGTATCAACAATACTAACAATGCCCGATTCCTGAGCTAAATTCTTAATACCGATGCTCTCCGACAATTTTCCCTTGTCCTCGGCCCTTCTGGCCTTCACAGCAGTTCTTACTTCTGGCTCTTCCAGCTTTGGTTAAAGTCCCTCATCCACATCAGGTTCATCACTAAGCCATCCAGAGTTGTCTGTCGACCCGTTCAGATCAAACCAGTCAATGTGCATGTCTCCCGAATCTTGCTCATCGAAGAACTGCAGATTGTTGATGTCTTCCTCCAGGTCAGTTAGGTCATCTAATCCCTGGCTTGGGCCATCCTCCTGGATCACACTAACCTCCATTCCTGTTGGCAACTCCTCCTCTGGTTTAGCCTGATTGGTCAACATAATATAAAGGCTCTGGTCGTACATCCCATCAGATAAATCCTCAAAGCCCTCGAGCAACGGACTGGTATTCTCCACCAAAGCTGATCTCCCTCAATCTTCCACTGTCACTACCACAGGTTCAGTTTGGATTGTTGATGTGTTCATCATGCACAAGTCTGTGCTCTCAGGGATGAACAACGTCGGCTTAGATAGGTAGGAGGAGGTGATGTATCTACTGGGGTCGTAAGGGATGGCCAGTGTATAGATGATGTTTATTTGCTGAGATGGAGGGGCTTAGTTATGTGGTGGGAGAGGATTTATAGTGGCATTGGGTTTTTCAGGAGGTGCTATCACCTTATTGTCAATGAGATCTTGAATCTCATGGCGCAATCTAAAGCACTAATCAGTATCATGAGCATGCTATTGGTGAAAAGCACAATATTTGGCCGGATTGTGTTTCAGAGGGAGAGGATCGGGCTATGGGCGTTGTTCTAATGGCTTCAGATGCCCTTTTCTGGTCAGGACCCTCAGGGCTACAGATAAGGTCATATAGAGCGGTGTGAAGACCCTGGCCTCGGGCCTGATGGCTGGAGGTTTGGGAGGTTGTATTGGATGTGCCGGCAAAGGGATTAGCAGTCTTGGGTGTGGTGGTGACCATGCTCGCATTTGAAGGCCTTACCGCTGCACTACCGCTAGTAGTCGCATTGGAACTGCGTATGAAAGCCCTCTTGGGCTGCTCTTTCTCACTGTCTATCAGCCCCAGCTTCATTACATCCTCAATTTGCACCCCTATTTCGTGGAACTCAGCAAAAGTAGACAAAGGCAAGACTATCATCTTCTGTAACAATCTTCCTTGCAAGTTACGGACCACCATTACCAGATGGCCGAATAGTCGTCATAGAGGCCTTGGCCCTCCACCGGGTCACAAAATTCGATAAGCCCTCATTTGGCTCCTGGCGAGTTACTTCGAGATCACGAGTAGTGACCTCGATCTGAGTATTATAGGAGTATTGCGCTATGAAGGCCTCGGCCATTTCCTCCCAGTTTCTTTTCATAGAGTCTTCAAGTTTGGCATACCAAATGGCCGCTATACCCGACAGGGTCCGGCCGAAGAGGGATAACTTTTGTAGTCTGGAGAGTCCCATTGGCCATATGATGTTAGAGAACAGCCGTAGATGGACCATAGGATCCCTAGAACCATCAAACCGGTCTATGTGCGGCATCTTGAATCTATCCGGCAGAGTCACTGCAGAATCTGTATAGCTATCCTTTATGTCAGGGATTGAATTCATACCCTGTGCCCGTTTAAAGAGCTTTTCCAGCTTGCTCACTTTCAGTGCAGTAGGGTCGACCTTGAATTCAAATGGTGCCTCCATTTGATAAACTGGTGCTTTGGAGGTCTGAGGTGGGATTGGCTCTGCTGGAATGTTCGCATTTTCCTGGACATTAATAGTGACCCCGAGTGCCGGGATACCCGTTGGGGGTGCATGGAAAGCAGAGGCTACTGCTAGTTGTGGCTACTATTGCTGAAGCCTTTCTATAACTTCTGCTTAATGAGCTGCGATTTTAGCTTAGCGGGCTGAGACCTCAGCTTGTCGGGCAGCATCTAGCTGCATAGTTTCGATAGTCTGCTGGAGCTGGCGAAGCATATCTTCCATGCTGACTGCAGAATGCTGAGCTATCAGAATTGGTGTGTACTCTCTTTTCAGGGTAGAAGCAGATGACTAGGCCTGACTGAGCACAGACGAAGTAAACAGTGATTGCTGAATTGGTGACTGCTAAACCGGTGAGTTATGCTGAACCCTCCTCTGTCTGGTAATTGGTGGGAGTGAAACAAACACTAGCTGTCCTCTTGCAAGATCCCCGGGTCGGTAAAGTCGCCTTACTTGGGTCTAGAGTGCTTGGGGGGTAACTAAATCGTCAAAAGCAATGGTGAAAGACTACCTTGCAAAAAGAAACTAAAGCAAAAAGAAACAAAAATCAGAAACCGCACAGCACCTCAGCTCAAACACAAACAACACGTAGTTGCAATCATGAGCTGGAGAAACTGTGGGCTCACCTTTTTCTCGCGCCATGCCTTTCGGAAACGTTTGAAAAGAAGGCCTCACAATTCAGACTCTCGCAGTTCTGAATCTAGTCTCATAAGTGCAATGTGAAACTGATAAACACCCAAGAGTCCAAATCCGACAAATCGTTTTCGAAAATCGATTTTAAATCAAATAATGTCAAAATTGGACTGCTTTGCCACATACAGAGTCGCTACCTAAATATTTTATTTTTGGAGGAATTTAGGAAACCCTGACTCGTGCCGAAGGCCATGTGCCCATCATCACCAAAGGTTTCTCGGCTCGGGAACTTGGGTACAAGGGGAGAAGGTCATGAATTGAGCACCCCCGCTCGCCCGATCAAAGATCGGCCTCTACTAGTCATGATATGATTTTTTATAAACATTATGCGTTCTTATTCCGGTTATTAAACTAGCTTTACTATGTGATGTGCACAAGCAAGTATAGACTTAGTTTGCTCAATTTGGAACAATTCAACTCATGTTTGTTTTTTGCGAAAATGGTTTGAAATTGCCACCTCAAGTGGGCTTAAAGTTTGCGGATTTGCCACCAAACATAGTGGGCTTAAAACATGATTTACCACTCAACAAAGTGGGCATAAAACATACATTCATTGAATCGTTCCAATTCAAACAACAAACCTTCCTCCATTGGCATTTATACAGTTTGGCATTTAAGCACATAGCCTCATGGCAAGCATGTTAATCATGGAAACATTCACACTCATGCGATATGCTAAAGCATTAAAACTCACCTAGTACTCCAAGCTAGGAAAATATGAGTTAGAAAATAGTACATGATTCCTAACTATACAAAATGTCTAATGCAACACATGCGATAATGCAATTAATAGGCTCGGCTACTAAATATGGCATATGAAGCAATTTAAATAACATGCGGTTAAACACGTATTCAAATAAGATATTGAAATTGCAATGCAGTTTGAATGATGCGCCGAGCCTCGGTGCATGCAAGACAAATGAATGGATGCAAGCATGCGATATGCTAATTTAAACATGATCCCTAATCTAACCATCAAAAGTGGGTAAATAAAAGGAAGAAAGACGCGAGGTTGGAAGACATACACACACGCAAACACACTTATTACAATATTATGCCCTTGCGAAGGAGGGTCCAAATGAATAAGCTAACCAACTAGTTATGCTAATCTAATTAAGCTAATTTAATTAAGCTAATTAGACCAATTATTACAAAACGAATTGATTAACTACTCTAGTTAACTAATTATTACAAACCGAAATTGAATAACTAGTTAAACTAACTAATTATTTACAACTTAATTAGTTATAACTAATTAATTACAACATGTATTCAAACTATTGCCAATTAAAATAATTAGCTAATCCTGGGAAGTGAGAGAGACTCATGCATGCTCGGTTTCCACCCGATAAGCCACTGTTTTGCTGCTAAATGCCTCTATTTGCGCATTTGAACACTGAAAAAGCTACCAACTTCCAGAACACCTCTGCTCCAACTTACCAACACACTATGCAAATTTCATTAATGGTCGGTCGACTACCAATTGTGGCCGTTGGCCACCATTGGTGGCCGGTCGACTACTGCTGGTGGCCATCAACCACTGCTGTCCTGAACTTACTCTTGCTGCAACAGAGAGCAAACAGAGGCAAAACAATGTATTCTCAAGGATTGCCTGTACTGTCACCCTTCTTATCATCGAACAAACTCAAAGGAGTATAACCCTTGGCCCTCAAACCATCAACCAAGCAATTTCCATACATGATGGCTAAGGAACCAAGTTTGTCCAAGCTTAATAAATGCAAAATAAGACTCGAAAGGACCACCACCCAATCATGCATGATCAAGTGCAATGGAGACCAAGGAAAATAGCACATTTCATCACTTTTGAGTATGAAATGCTCTATTTTCCTCGTGTTCAAACTAACATCCGGTTCGAACACATGCAATGCAACACAAAGAATGCTTTTCTTGCCTCTTTTGCTTGTCTAATTTTGTTTACTCATTTTAATTACCAAATCATCCTTTAATCCATTTAGTCCATTAGTGAATGTCCTCTAAGGGAAAGATGGCTCAAACCATAAGTTACTTTGGGTATGAAAGAGGTATTACACTGTTGGTAATGAATCCCCTGAGGGATTAAACTATTAGGTGCAACACCTCCATTTCACACTTAGGCAAACAAGGGGTTTAAAAACACTTTCAAAGCAAACAAAAGGGTGAAGAATTGAGGGAGATTGCAGAGATTAAAGTGCTGAAATTAGGTGCAAAACAACACTAAAACATGCTATTAACTCAAAACAATGGTGATTAAAGCCCTAAAGCACCAAGCTAGTGAAGGAAATTACACTACAACCATGCCATGCAAGGCTCAAATGAAACAAACAACCAAAAATAGAGGCAAAACAGCCCTAAATATAGTCTAAAACATGCTGGACTTAAGCCAGAAAAACCTAAAACAATAAGCTAATGCATGAGGCTTACTAGGCATGCAAACAAGACATAAGGAGGGAAGGCTAACCCCTCCAATTTTGGACTTCAAAATAAGATTTTTAACCACTGAAAAACCTCTTAAATTCAGTGGTTAAAAGGCTTAAATTTTTTTTTAAAAGTGATGGATAATAACACAAAAGCTTAACAAGCAAAGGAGCAAGAAGGGTGGACCACCCCCTAACTTAAAATAGCCTCAAACTAACACTTTTAAACCATAAAAATAGAGTTTTTGATAGTTCAAAATCAGCTCAAAAATAGTTGAAATAGATGGCAAAACAAAGATACAAAACAAGTGTAAGCAAGGTAAGTGCTATACCCTTGAAGCAAATCACAAATTAGGCACAAATTTGAGGTGAAACCTCCTTCTAGAGCTCAAAGGAAGTCCCAAGTAATCTCAGCTCAAAGGTGAGAGTATTTGGTCAAGGGTTGATATGCAAAAGCTAAGGATTTGTGAGCAAATGTGTACAAAATAACAAGAAAGAAAGAATTCTAGAGAAAGAGAAATTTTTGGTCTAAAATTGCTAACCTCTAAAAATGGGGGAGGAACCCCCGTATTTATAGAAAAACACCCCTTGAGCTTAGAAACATTCTGCCATAAACATGTATGGAGATGCAGCTTAGTGTGCAACAACTGGCACAGCTGTCAACAAATATATAGAAAAAGAGGCTGGTGGCCGTCGACCACCACTGGTAGCTAACAAGCACAAGCCAAGGCCGACAGCCTATGGGGCAGGCCGACAGGTCACCCACTCTTCTAGACTTGAAACAACAAGCTTTTGGTCCAAAACCAAGCACAAAACAGATAAAACTTCAAGGCTCAAAAGCAGGGTATTCCACCGAGGACTTCGAGTACTAAAAACGAACTCAAACAAACACAATCATCGAGTGCACAAACAATGACATCCGAGTCTTGAGGACGGTCAAAAATGGGGTGTCTACAAGTATAAGAACTCACAAAAGATCCTATTCATCAAATCTATAAATGAAACCGATGCATTGCTTAGACCAAAAGGCATTACTCAGAACTTGTAATGGCCATACTACGTATGGAATGTCATTTTCTGAATATCCCCCTCCTTCACCCTCAACTAGTGATAACCCGATCTCAAATCAATCTTGAAAAAGCAACAAGACCCCTGCAACTGATCAAACAAATCATCTATACAAGGTAATGGGTACTTGTTCTTAACAGTTACCCAGTTCAGCTTCAGGTAATCAATACACAGTTGCAAGGTGCCATCCTTGTTCTTAGCAAAGAGAGCCGATGCTCCCCAAGGCAATGTACTAGGGCGAAGAAGCCTTTATCTAACAGGTTTTGGAGTTGAATCTTCAACTCACATAACTCGATAGGTGCAAATCTATAGGGTGCCATGAAAATTGATGCCGTGTCAGGCACTAAGTCAATGGAGAACTTGATCTCTCGATGGGGGTGACAAACTAGTGAGATCTTTGGAAAAAACATCCAGGTATTCACAAACCACCCTCAGTAATTCAACTCAGACCATATCACTCTCGTTGTCCAAGAGAGTTTCTAGAAGACAACTAAGCTCACTCCTACCACAAGGGTCATAGACTGGCGATAAGACTCTATCAACTCGGTCCCTAGAAAATAAAAACAGTCACCACCTGAGATGCACACCGTAACTCTCTAACGGTAGCAATCAATAATAGCACGATACCAAGACAACTAGTCCATGCCTAAAATGACATCAAAGCCCGACGTGTCTAACAACACAAATGCAAAAGAAAGTCGGCGCCCTGACAACCTGTATCTCACAGCCACGACATCCCCGATCCAAGTCAACCTTACTCCTAACTGGAGACTCTACCTTGGGCAGAGACGCTAACTGAGGCACCTCTAACCCCAAAACTTATGTGAATGCAGACGATATAAAGGAATATGATGCACCAGTACCAATCAACACATTGGCAATATAATTGAATAACAAGGAGTTACCTCTCAAAACAGAGTATAACTCCTCGAAATAAACACAATATACCCATCTCACGACAACTAAAAAATAGCAGCATAAATGAATTAATAAGCTTTCATTAATCAGAGTTTGATATACATAGGTGACACATACGATATACATTCATAAACAGTACATCCTGAATCTTCAGCATGTGTTACAAGATAGTAAAAGAAACGAAAGCTAAACAGATAATAATATGCCGTAAAGACTTACATCTTTCCAAGTCAATGCTTGGGTACATCAAAAGTGAGTCTTAAGTTCAATATGGATAAAGCCCTAGGCTTGTACAAAATTAAACACAAAATAAAGCCATTGAGCCTTCAACTCCACAATCCTCCCAAGCTAAGTCCTTGGTGGAGGCATATCATCAGGACTTAAAAATGGTTTTTCCTACATAGGGCGAGCTAAAGCCCAATAGAAACACTATGACACAATGTATAAATCTTAACAAAGCCAGAAGGTTTTATGCATACGCAATGCCAGTACCAAAACATTTATATCCCTTTTCAAAAGCCATGTTATGCTAGGTTTATATCACAATTCTCAAAACCATGTTCTTTTATAATAGAAAGAAGGGGGAAATCTCAAACCAGTATAACCTTTCACGGATATTTTATCCAGGAAATCGTCAAACGGCACCCATGTAAAAGTAGCCTATACGAGCACTACTATTGCCACTTTACAGATATTTCGTCTACAGGAACCGACACCCATGTATATGCGCATTTTTCGGGACTTTCACCCTAGACACACAAGCTAACTTGATTTGGTGATACACACCTCTTTCTCATGTTCACCCCTTTTTCTCAAAATCATATACATTTTCAATGTATTAAATGAGTAACAATGTTCAATGCACAATGATGAGAAATCAATTTTAATGCACCTAATTCTCATGCAATTTTTATAACTCTCATAGCTATCTTCCACCGATAGCCCAAAACAGATATCTCTAAACAGATAAATAAATTTCATTAAAGGTGCACTTTTTCCAAAATCTCAAGATGGGAGTGATAATACATATCCAACTCCACTATCATCATCAACATTACTTCAATTTCATAATTCTCAACATTAATTCCATTTTCTCTCTACAATCTCAAACATTCATATTTTAGGGCAAAATCCCTTTCTCTTTGAAAATCAATTTCAATGTAGGAAATACCTCATTTTAATATGTATCAATTCCAATTTCATACCCACAAGCTTTTCCAAGAAACCATTTGCAAACCTCTCTTTTTCGTTTTGATTCCAAACCCTAGGTTTTATCAAAAAAACCCCAAATCACTATAATCTTTTGAAATAGAAAATAACTAAGGTAAAACTCATACAAGAGCATGAAGAGTCCCTACCTCAAGCTTAGAAGACAAGAGAGAGAGAGAGAGAGAGAGAGTGAAGAAACTTCAACAACGCCGAAGCCCAACTTTGTTCAGATGAAAATGAAGCTCCAAGTGAGCTCTTCCTTTTTCTCAAATGTAATAGGGTAGAGAGATCAATGGATCTAGATGTTTTAGAAGAGAGAATGTGAGTTTTAGAGAGAGTGCGTGTTGATCTAGGGTTTTTAGAAAGTTTAGAGAGACAAAAATGAAAAAGTGATGTAAAAAGTGACCTTTTCGGACTAATATACACTTAGACCACTCGAGCGTAAGACACAAAAATAGTTACCGCTCGAGCTTAGGAAGTGACGCTCCAGCGTCAAGACACAAAGGAAAAGGCATTACCGCTCAAGCGCAAGAAGTTGTCGCTCGAGCGTGAAATACAAAACCCCAGTAGTTTTACAGACAGAAGGCCAACGTTCGAGTGCAAAAAATGGCCGCTCGAGCGCACGAAACATCACTCGAGAGAAGAATAACACTTCTCAGTAGTTTTGCAGACCTACAAAAGTACTAAGAGTTCACAAAGACCGCTTGAGCGCAAGAAGTGACGCTCAAGAGTAGGAGCAAAATTCTGGGAAACAATAGCTTGAAAACAAGCTACCAACCTATTCCAAAGATAACCAACACAACCTAAAAGCCAACTCAAAGAGGTACAAGGAAAATAAGACATAAACCACTATATAAGGCAATGAAACCTGGATCCAAAACATATAATGGGTCAGGTCTAAACCAGAAACGCTATAACCTCCCCCCCTTAAGGAATTTCATCCCCGAAATTAAAACCAAACATTTAAAATCCAGTTTAGACCAATTAACCCAATGATAGTAATTCAATTTCATCACCATGACCCTTCAATCGGTCATTCATTCATATCAACATGATAAATAAGCTCTCAATACTGAATATACAATTCACATTTCTAAAACATATACAATGTTACATTACATCAACAAATAGGTCCGGATACTTCTCACAAACTTCCAACTCACGTTCCCAAATTACTTCCTCAACCCCATGATATTTCCATGACACTTTCACCAAAGGAATTGCCTTGCCTTACAAGACTTGGTCTCGACTATACAAGGCTCTTACCGGTCTCTCCTCGTACTAGACATCCTCATCTACCTCTAACTCTGTCCAGTCCAACATGTGTGAAGGATCCGACTCATACTTCCGGAGTATACAGATATGGAATATGCCATGAACCCTGGAGAGTTGTGGCGGCAATGTCAAACGGTAAGCTACCTCCCCAATCCATTCTAAGATGTCAAAAGGCCCAATAAACCTAGGAGACAACTTCTCACTCTTTCCAAATCTCATCAAACCCCGTCTAGGTGATATCTTCAAGAAGATGTGATCTCCTATCTCAAAGGATAATGGCCTCCTCCTACGGCCGGCATAGCTTTTCTGACGACTCTGAGCCATGACTAACCTTTTATAGATAAGTGCAAGTTTCTCCATCATTTCTTGGACTAACTCTGGACCTCACATAGGTGCATCGCCCACCTCGGCCCAACATGCAAGAGATCTACATGGTCGGCCATACAAGGCCTCAAACGGTGTCATGCTAATACTCGATTGGAAGCTATTGTTATAGGCAAACTCCACCAAGGGAAAGTGCCTCTCCCATGACCCCTTAAAGTCAAGGACACAATCTCGAAGCATTTCCTTTAGAATCTGTATGGTGCGCTCTGACTGCTCGCCAGTCTGAGGATGATATGCGGTGCTAAAAGTCAAACTTATGCCCAAAGCATTCAGTAGGCTCTGCCACGAACGAGCCGTAAAACACAGATCTCTATCTGAAACAATCATTACAGGAACCCCGCGCAACCTCACTATGTCCCTAACGCAAAGGTCGGATACATAATCTACTAAGTCACTCGTGCGCATAGGCACAAAGTGCGCTGACTTGGTCAATCGATCAACTACCACCCAAATGACGTCATTACCCCGTTGAGTCCTCGGAAGACCCACAACAAAATCCATTGTGATACGCTCCCATTTTCACTCGGTTATAGACAAGGGTTGCAACAAACCTGCTGGCCTCTAATGCTTGGCCTTCACTTATTGACAAGTAAGGCACCTTGAAACGAATAAGGCTACATCTCTTTTCATACCCCTCCACCAAAACTGGAAACTAAGGTCACGATACATCTTCGTGCCTCCCGAGTGCACCGCAAGGCATGAATGGTGAAACTCTCGGAGTACTTCTTCTCGACAGGACTTTGGCACGAAAAGTCGATCAAGGTATCTAGCACTCGAGTTAGAATATACGTTCAAGCCTTTCTCTACATTCCCACTAGAGATCTTTTCCCGGAGGGTTCCTACCTCAAGATCATCCCTCTGCATTTCTATCACTCTGCTCACAAGTGTAGGTTATGCAACTATTGAAAACAAGGTTGCATACTCAACGAACTCGCTAAGATGCAAGTCAAACTCACCAATAGCACCCAATATCTCCCATTCCCGAATGGCAATACTAGCTTCACTGCCAATGGATTTCTTACTTAAGGCATTGGCCACAACATTAGCCTTCCCCGGATGATAATGCAACTTAAAGTCATAATCTTCTATAAACTCCATCCACCTCATTTGCCTCATATTCAAGTCTTTATGTATAAACAGATATTTCAGACTCTTGTGATCAGAAAATACTTAAAACTTCTCACCATACAAATAATGCTTCCAAATCTTCAAGGCAAAGATCACTGCTGCTAACTCCAGGTCATGAGTAGGGCAGTTCATCTCATGTGTTTTAACTGCCGTAAGCCATAAGCTACTGCTTTTCCTTCTTGCATCAATACACAACCCAAACCTTCCCGTGAAGCATCACAAAACACCGAATAGCCCAAACCCCTCTCCGGAATAATCAATACTAGAGCAGTGGTAAGTCTAACTTTAATCTCTTGAAATGACTTCTCATAGGTCTCACTCCACACAAACTTAATTCTTTTCCTTGTCAGTCTAGTTAATGGTGAAGCTAGTCTCGAGAAATTTTTAGCAAATAAACAATAATACCCAGCCAATCCCAAGGAACTACAAATCTTAAAGGCAATCTTGGATTGTACCCAATTTTATACGACTTCTATCTTGGATGAATCTACAGTCACTCCTTCCCTGGATACCACGTGGCCTAAGAACTTTACTTCACTCAACCAGAATTCACATAGGTGTTCCTTATGTTCTTCCTCAGAGGGTGAGTAGATCAAGATGTCGTCTACAAATACGACCACAAAGTGGTCTAAGAACTCACGGAAGATTTGGTTCATCAAGTCCATAAAGATGGCTGGTGTATTGGTTAGCCCAAAAGGCTTCACTAGGAACTCATAATGGCCATAAAGCGTACGGAATGGCATCTTCTGGATATCTTCCTTCCTTACCTTAACTGGTGATGACCCGATCTCAGGTCTATCTTAGAGAAACAACAAGACCCTTTCAATTGGTCAAACAAATCATCTATCCATGGCATTGGGTACTTGTTCTTAACAGTTACCTGGTTTAACTTTCGGTAATCAATACAAAGTCATAGTGCACCATCTTTCTTCTTGGCAAAGAGAGCTGATGCTCCCCAATGAGAAGTACTACGGCAAATAAAACCTATATCTCTCTAAAAACCTCTACCCCAGGCCTTACTTTTTGGCTTGCCGGCTACCGCCTTTGGCTATGGTGGTTAGCTGGCCCAGCTTTTTCCTGTGTTTGTGTGTTGGTTTTTCCTTTTAACAAACTTGATTCCCTCATTATTTTCCCACCTACGTGTGCTCTATGTGCTGCTGTTGATCTTTATTTTTTTGGTGTTTCCATGCACGCTATGATGATTTATGGGGTTGTAGCAGTGGTGTGTTGTTTTCAACAGGGGATGCCTAGAACAGAGGTCAATATAGAGGAGGAGGTTGGTGTTGTTAGTATTTGTGCCCTCAAAAACCAATAAGTTAACTTTATTAACTGATTAAATAAATTTCTTTTATTTTGCACTTTTGTATATTATTATTCTGGGCAATGTTATATTTAATGTTACATATGATGTGAACATAAGGTCCCTTCGGTAACATTGTAGAAAAACATGCTAATGTTTAATGAACAAAGCTGGGAGTTATGATTTTTCGGTGCCTAGACCCAATTAATGTTCTAGACTATGGGTGTAATTGGGTGTCGCACTACTATGGCCTACACCTATTTTGCTTCTATATGATAGAATGATTAACTTCATCATTGATGTAGTGACCTTAGGCAAATAAGTAGGTGCTATGCAATAAGTACATGCACTGAACTGGATCGGTTTTGAGAACACTTATGGAATGATCACTGTCAGTTTAAAAGATAGTTCTATTATAATGCACTTATTTTCCTTTGACTTGAGAGGATTGTATAAATTAATTAACTATTCATTTAACTTTGATATTGTCATTCGGTGATGCCAAACCAAAGGCTGTACACGGACATGTTGGCTTATGTGGGTGGTAATTGATTTATGTAGGTGCTTAACATGGAATCCACCATTCTCAAAGTGAGAAAGTATATTCAAATAATTTTTCCTATTAACGTTGGATCAAAAGAAAACTGGCTGGTAACTTTTCATATTTTTTTTAATTGGTACATGTATGATTATAAAAGTATATTTGTGAAAAATGTTTTTGGGGTCCAATTAGAACAAGGAAAAATTTAGAACTCACCTACATGAGTTAGGGTTTTTTATGGTGATAAATTTGTCCATACCTAGTAGCTCATGTGGAATATAGTTTGGTGGAAGGAAGTTTGTGACCAATTATAAGAAAGGGCCTCACTTGTAATTCTCTACTTTTAGGGGTTTAATTGTAATGCTTTGATGGACATTATTACAATTAGTGAAAGTTCTATATTTAAAAGATAATTAAATGAAAAATTGGATAAGTTGTATCTTGCAAATTCAAGATAAAAGATACATCATTTAGTTGTGGAAATTCAAGATAAAAGATACATCTTTTATCTTATCTCCACAACTAAAAGATAGAGCTTCGTAAGGATCCCACCTACATGCAAACTCTATGATGTGTTGTGTATAAATCAGACGTATTTGATACAAAAATTGGTCATCATAATTTTTAAGGTCTGTAGAAAAATACACACAAATAATAAAAGTAAGAGGGTGCGAGGTGAATCACTTTGGAGGCGAGACACTTGGATCGCTTGGTGAGGTACTAACAACAACACAATTGGATTGAGGTATTTTAGATTATGTAATCAGGTGGTGTATCTTTGAAAAATTATTTTTTCAAATAAAATTTTTTTAGCAAACTTTCAAGTGTTGGACCGGCATAGAGGACGTCCAGATTTGGTTAGGATCTTCATTCGAGCTCTCATCTGCTAGTAGGAGATTGAGAAGTGAACTGTAGTTCAGATTAATGGAGAAGTATCGACGCTTTGTACGGGGAGAAACATGGGTGTCGAAGTCGATCCAGATCTATCTAGGATTTCATTCGAGCGTTCCTTTTCAAGTGGGAGTTTAAGGGGTAAACTTCATCCAGATGTATGGAGGTGTCTCAGGGATTGTTCAGTGTTTGGATCCTCATGATAGGAGCTTCTGCAGTGGGTGTGTTCAATGTTTGGATCATAAAATAAGATGTGATCCGACCATGGAAGTGGAGATGGTTGTGGGTCATGTTTAGCTGTGGCGATGGCTTTGATCATCTTTGGAGTGTCCGCTTGCGGCCAAGGTAGCTTTGGTCATGGATGTTTATCGGTCATGGTAGGCGCATTCGGCGGAGAGGTAGGCATGGGAGTCCTTGGGTGTGTTTCAGCCATAGTCCTTGGTGAAGGGAGTTTTCAGGCCATGGTTCTTTCGGCCATGGGAGGTGTGATGGTGGTTCTCAATCGGTTCAGCGAAACTGCATGGTGGCAGTGTTCCTTACGCCTACTTCACGATTTTTCATGCCATGGATCAGTGTACTTCAGGCGTGGGGGTCTTGCTTTTCGTTTGTGTGGGCTATTAAAAAGATAAGTATTGTAGCTTTTGTTGGAATAGAAGAGTGTGTGTTGGTGAAAAGAATAGTGATTTGGGTTGAAAAGTAAAGTGTGGTTTGTTGAAAAGAGGAGTGTATTAGCATGGGTGTTGAAAATAAGATTTTGGTTTGTTGAAAAGAGGAGTGCAGGAGCAGCATGGGAGTTTTTGTTTTGGGTTGTGCAGGTCATGCATTTTATTTTTTAGTTAAGTCCTTAATTTGTTTTTTTTTTTTGGTTTGTTTTTTATTTTGTTTAAAAAAAAATTATGAGGCCAAGGGGTTGGTTGTATGGATGCGAGCAGCAGTACTAGGGGTAATTTGTACTTTTCGAATGTCACTTTATGCATGTCATCTTCCTGTACCTTTAATTTCATATTGTTAATGAATTTTTTTTCTTTACTGATCGAAATAAAAAAAAATAAAAAAAAAGGTACCTGCAAACAATTATCTATTAAATACTTAAATCAATTCTCTCTTATTTATTTTTTAATTATTAATCAATTATTTTGTTGACACGTTACTAAATCTAAAAAGTGAGTTTAGAAAGTAAATTTGTATATCATTTTTTAATATTAAATTATTATTATTTTTATTAGATAATGATGCCAACTAACCCCATTAATCCCCCAAGGCCAACCTTCAAAAAACTATTGATCAGTCTCAGATTATTACGTGGCACTTCTTACGTGGTCACGTAGGTCATTGCTTATCTCTTAATTAGCTAAGTAAGTGGGTCAACATTATTGCAATTTGTTTGCATCATAAATAAATTTTTTTTGTCAATTATGACTAGATTTAAATTTTCTATTACTTATTATTATTATTATGCAGGAAAATCTTGGAGGTTAAAGAGAAGTTAAGACAAGTTTTGAAAATTTAAGGGATGGAAAACACATGGTATTGTAAAAAATAAGATGGAAAATTTAGAAAGTTAAAAGTAGTTATTTAGGTGGGGGTTAATGGAAGTTTTTTTCTTCGTTTTTTCTATAAATTGCCATTAATGACTCTATTGTAAGGGACTAACAAATCAATACATGACTTGATTTCTATTTCTTTTCTATCCTAAGAATAGATGTAATCTACATAGGAGTAGTTCAAACTTAAATCGGAGTAGTTTTAATGTATTTTATTTGTAATTTGGTTGTTCATTCAATCATTTACATCATCATCTTCTTCTTCTCTCTTTCTCTTGTTCTTGTTTGTATTGCCATTAGTTTTACTCCAAGGAAATCGTTAAACTTTCAAGGCATAAAGCCTCAACACAATAGCGTTGTTTGGTGAAATTTTAGTTAAGGCTCTATCGGTCTAAGCCTAATAAAAATTTTACTAATAATTTTTGGAACGCCTAGTGGGATATTGTCTTAACTTGGAAGGAAAAAAAAATAATGCAAACAAAATATCAAGAAATTATGCCATCAAGTGTCATGTTTACATCTTGTGCACCCATGAATGCAAACCACCAATGAAGTGGCAATATTCCAATGGATATGAATTATTATTGGATTGTTTCATCTTCCATGTATAATAATTGTCAATATTATGGTGATGATTCTATCACCTATTGCCAACATAATGACATGACGAATGAAATGGAAAGAATGATTCGGCATTGTGAGGATGAAATTTATTGGTACAAAAGTGAAATTTTGGCCCTACAAAAAATAATTAATTCTCTTGATTGGCAAAAATTTCAAATATTTTTATCACCACCATATTATTTGATGCAAAAAGACATAAATTACTTTGATGGAAAAATTTGTCAACTTAGTTGTCAAGTTTATCAAGTTGATGGAGAAATTCAACATTGGAGTAAAAAATTAGAGAATCTTAAAAAGTATAAATTTTATGAGTTGCTAAAAGGTATTTCCAAACAAAACTTTCTATCCACAAAAGTCATGGCTAAGGAAAAATTAAGTTATGAAAATAGTCTGTCTGGGGGGCAATTTTTCTAGCCATTAATTGAAAAACAAGACCCAACTTCTTTTGCCAAAGGATATCAGGCATTTTAATGTTAACAATCCAATTGTAGGGCATGGCTTTAAGCTAATCATGGCTAAATTTTATGAACAACCATCAAAAAATGATGGTGAAAATCTAATTGGAGGGCATGATTTAAGCCAAACATGGCTAAATTTGACGAACAACCACACAAAATGATGGTGAAAATCCAATTGCGATGTATAATTTTAAGCCAAACATGGCTCAAAAATATGAACAACCCACATTTGATGAATTTAAAATTTTTGACATTGCTAATTTTATCCAAAAATTTAATTTTCTAAAGTCAATTGACATTATGATTTCTATCATCCAACAATCACAACGGCTTTGTGGTTCACGTCAAAAATTAATTTTGATGAAATGGTTTAGAAAAAGAAATTCTGAATTTTTTTTATATTTCTTATATAATAGTAATGGGGGAGTACTTCAATGTTGCCACAACAACAACAACAACAACAACAACAACAAAAAAAAACTATATATATATGGCCAATCAATTATAATTTTCATAATTTCTATTATATATTTATGTTCATACAACTCTTCAAGTATTCAAGTACTCTCATTCTTAAAGAATTGGGGAGGCATTGTTTGCACCATAAATAAATTTTCCGTCGAATATGACTAGATTTAAATTTTATTATTATTATTATTATTATTATTATTATTGTGTAAGAAAATCTTGGAGGTTAAAGAGAAGTTAAGACAAGTTTTGAAAATTCAAGGGATGGAAGACACATGGCATTGTAAGAAGAAAATGGAAAATGTAGGAAGTTAAAAGTAGTTATTTAGGTGGTGGTTAATGAAAGTTTTTTCCTTCATTTTTTCAATAAAATTGCCATTAATGGCTCTATTGTAAGGGACTAACAAATCAATACATGACTTGATTTCTATTTCTTTTCTATCCTAAGAGTAGATGTAATCTACATAAGAGTAGTTCAAACTTAAATAAGAGTAGCTTTAATGTATTTTATTTGTAATTTGGTTGTTCATTCAATCATTTACATCTTCATCATCTTCTTCTTCTCTCTCCTTTTCTTGTTTGTATTGCCATTATTTCTACTCTAAGGAAGTCCTTAAACTTTCAAGGCATAAAACCTCAACACAATTGCTTGATTATTGTGTTGTTTGGTAAAATTTTAGTTAAGGCTTTATTGATCTAAGCCTAACAAAAATTTTACTAACATAATCATAAGTATGATAATCATAAAGAAAATAGTAGTATGGCTTGGAATCATCACTACAATTACAAAGACAAATTTCAAATTCATAACAGTAATAATAATTACAGCATATGAAGTTTATTTGATTTAGCTAGTCTTTCGCAGTCTTAACAAACAATAACTATCTTTTCAAGCATTAATCCACCAGAAAAGAACAGATGCATGAGCTAAACATAGGCAAAAGTTTGAGGAACAAGCAACACAAAAGGTTCTTATGTTTTAGCAACCATTTTTCTATGATAACCAAATTAAAAGTGAAATGAAGACATCTTCTTTTGCTAAACACTGCCATTCATCTTGTGATTTCTACTGAACAATCAAAAGAAGGTATCAGATTTTTCAACCTCTTTGCTGACAGCTTGAGAAGAACTATTGGCATTTGATGTCCCTTCTTGCGAAGTGCTACCAAATTCTGCAGATTGAGAGAAACCAGCCATCTCTTCAGCCATTGCCGAATCATCCATTGAATAAGGGGCACTGGGTGAAGCACCAACTATCTTACTCTTTCCCTCAAGAATTTTCACAACCTCAGACATGGGGGGCCTGAGTGATGGGGATGGGTTAGTGCACGACATTGCTAATTCCAATATTGTATTTGCTTGCTCTGAAGAGTAGTCTGATCCTAAGGACGGATCAACTAATTCTACAAGATTTCCTTTCTGTTGTAAAACATATGCCTGTCATACATTAAACCGAGTGTTGTAGTTAGAAGGCATTATTTAAATAGAACACAATAAACAATTCTCTCTTCATAATACTAACCCATTAAACTTTTAGCAATACACACACAAAAGATATAAATAAATGCAATTAGTAGAATTACTAGAGTTTGTGTTTAGTTTTGGCTCACCAAATCTAAAAGGTAAACATTCTCATCATTTGGCCGATAACTGGTACTGTTCTTGCCACTGACAATTTCCAATGTGACAACTCCAAAACTGTAAACATCTGCCTTATTTGTTAAGTGACCTCTCATGGCATACTCAGGAGCCATATATCCACTGCAAAAGACTTCTATGAGAATGATATGCATTCATCTTGAAAATAAATATGATTCCTAAAATAAGAAGTCATTTTTTTTTTTATTATGAGAATACTAATCTTCTATTACAAGGGATGATTTGTGATATGCAACATATATATATAGAGAGAGAGAGAGAGGGGGGTTATCCCTTACGTGGTTCCTGCTATTTTAGTGACCACATGTGTCACTTCCTCCTCATAAAGCTTAGCAAATCCAAAATCAGATATCTTCGCATTAAAATCCTTGTCAAGAAGAATGTTTGTTGGCTTAATATCCCTGTGAACAATTTTCAGTTTGGATTCTTCATGTAGAAAAGTCAGGCCTTTCGCGATTCCAAGACAAATTTGAACTCTGGTGGGCCAATTTAGTCTTGACCTCACCTCATCTGAACCTGTAGATAAGCAGATTTATAAAATTTATATTATATTATCAAAAAAAAAAAAAGCACAGTATTTTTTAAGGAAGTTCAGAGAACAGCTTGTCCTCTTTACCGAACAAAGCATGTGCAAGGGAATTATTTTCCATGAACTCATAGACAAGAAGAAGTTGGCTGTCTTCTGCACAGCATCCCAGTAGCTTTACAAGATTTGGATGTTGCAGAGCAGAAATAGTTCCTACTTCATTTACAAACTCGCGGATCCCTTGCCTTGATTTAGATGAAAGTTGTTTAACTGCTATTGCAGTTCCATTCAGAAGTACACCCTGCAGCCATGCAACAATTTTTTGGATTAAAAGCAACATGGATGTAAAACTATTTATGCTAGCCCAGGGTGTTAATATTGTTGAGTTCACCCACGTGGATAGAGGTAGCCACCATTGTTGAAATTGGTTGGCATGAATGCAGAGTAGCCACCAACTGTTGACAATGGTGGGAGAGAAGCTAGGGAGACAAGTTGCACGTAGGGAGGTGGCAAGTTAATGCTTTCATATGGGAGTGGGATGGACTGTGGTCTCCAACTCGCTCTATATATTGACTAAGTTTGCAAGAGGCAAGAACAATACACAAGTGAGTCAGTAGCAGGAATACACAAGTGAGTGTGTATCTCTGTGAATGTGAGAAAAGAGCTGAGAGTGTAAGACAATAGAGAGTGTGTGTTGAGTGAGAGAGTCCACTTCTCTGTTTTAATTTCTATTTGTTTTAGTGGAAATCTCTTGTTCTCTCCATAGACGTAGGCATTGAGGCTGAATCACGTAAATCTTGTGTGCCATTATTGTGTGTTTTATGTTTGGTAGTTCAGGAGGGTTGGCCTTAAAACCTAACAAATACAACATGACAAATATATTGATAAATGCAAATATGGGTGCAGGATACTC
This sequence comes from Camellia granthamiana, assembly GCA_036172215.1. Classification (NCBI taxonomy): domain Eukaryota; kingdom Viridiplantae; phylum Streptophyta; class Magnoliopsida; order Ericales; family Theaceae; genus Camellia; species Camellia granthamiana. The sequence goes on from CM069909.1 coordinate 93,630,056, forward strand.
GGTTGACATGGTTGTTCCCAGAAATTCCTTCTAAATTGATGTATAGGTACAAACACCCAGTGGCAGGACTGTTTGGTTTGTATCAGTTGTAAGTTTTGTTGGGTATACCTTCTTATTGGAGTGTGGGACCCAATTGGTTTTTGAAAAAGAGTTTAATTTGGTTTAGTATTAATTATAATATATTTCTATATATTATATTTAATTTGTGGAGACCCAATCCAATTTGGAAACAACTAAGGTTTTAATAATAAAAAAAAACCCTAGATTCACAAGATAATTTTTTGGTGTATTGTTTTTTTTCCCTAAGAGAAATGTGCGGCTGTCATACCAGATAACTGCTTCGGTAATAGTGCCTGTGATTTGACAATTGGGAAGATTGGTCAAGAGTGCTTGATTTGTTCAAGTTTTTGTTTCTTTGTGTGGAAGTTGATTTGGTTCGTTATTTTGGGTCTTCTACAATTCTGGTTCTGAAGATTTTGGTTCATCTATTTGGTGAGGTTTTTCCTCTTGTTTGTTTGTGATTATTTGGAATTTACCTAAGGGTGGTTTTGTGAGACCATTAGTGTTTCGTTCGTAATTGTTTGGAACTTATTTGGTTGATAGTGGAATCGGATTTCGATCCCGTGGACGTACCTCACATTGAGAGAACCACGTAAAAATTCTTGTGTTGCCTTTGATTTAATTTTTCCGCATTAGTTTTTATTCCCATTGATTGATTTATTTGTGGGGAATCACATATTTTCCCTAACAACTGGTATCAGAGCTTACGGTTTATTTGGGTTTATTTATTTGTGTAAATCAATGGAGGGGAATGTGGGTTGCATGTCTAGCTTCAATGGAAGTAATTGGATAACTTGGAAAACTAAAATGGAGGACCTATTATTTTGTAAAGATTTGTATGGACCCATTGAGGGTGATAGTGGCAAACCCGAGGGTATGAAAGATGATGAATGGAACAGGCTTAATCGAAAAGCCGTTGGTGTTATCCGTCAATGGATTGATGACAGTGTGTTTCATCATGTTGCTACTGAAACTTCAGCACATGATTTATGAAAAAAGTTAGAAGGCCTTTATGATAGGAAATCAGCCACAAATAAAGCTTTTCTGTTTCGTAAGTTGGTTAATTTAAAATATAAAGAAGGCAGCCCTATTCCAGAACATCTGAATGAAATAAAGAGTATTGTTAACCAACTTGCTTCTATGAAAATTGTTTTTGATGATGAGTTGCAGGCTTTGATGCTACTTAGTTCCTTACCCGAAAGTTGGGAGACTTTGGTTGTGACAGTTAGTAATTCGGCACCTGATGGAGTTGTCACAATGGGCCAAGTCACTAGTAGCTTGTTGAATGAAGAAACTAGAAGAAAATCAGCGGGTTCCTCTCATTCGGAAGCATTTGTTGTGAGAGGCCGAAGCAAAACAAGGGGGAGGAGTAAGACTCCTCATGGTCGTGATCAAACCCGTGACAAATCAAAAGATGGTTCTTTTTCAAAGAAAGACATTGAGTGCTATTATTGCCACGAGAAAGGGCACATGAAGCGGGAATGCCGAAAGCTCAAGAACAAGGAGAAAAGGCGTGACAAAAGTGTGGATAAGAAGCAAGAAGACACAACTGCAGTTACTACCAATGGTGATCTCATGGTCGTTTGTGAAGATGATTGTATAAATTTTGTGGGCCAAGAGAGCAATTGGGTGATTGATTCTGGTGCTTCTTTTCATGTGACTTCTCGAGTTGATTTCTTCACTACCTACACCGAAGGAGATTATGGTTCTGTTCGAATGGGTAATGAAGGTTTGTCCAAGATTATTGGTATGGGTGATGTTTGCTTGGAAACAAATTTGGGCTGCAAGTTGTTGCTTAAAGATGTGAGGCATGTTCCCGATATTCGCCTCAATTTGATCTCTACTGGGAAGCTAGATGATGAAAGCTTCAACAATAAATTTGGTGATGGAATATGGAAGTTCACAAAGGGTTCTTTGGTGGTGGCTAAGTGTAAGAAGACTCATACACTTTATTCGATGCAAGGAAAAATTTGTAAAGGTGTTGTCAATGCACTTGAAGATGATACTTCTACCGAATTGTGGCACAAGCGGCTTGGCCATATGAGTGAAAAGGGGCTGCAAGTATTGTTCAAGAAAGAGCTTCTACCCGGTTTGAAAGGTACATATCTTAAAACTTGTGTTCATTGTTTGGCGGGTAAACAACATAGAGTTTCTTTTCATAAAAATGTTGCTTCTAGAAAAGAAAATGTTTTGGAGTTGATTCATTCAGATGTTTGTGGTCCTTTAAAAGTTAGAACACATGGTGGTGCACTTTATTTTGTTACTTTCATTGATGATTATTCAAGGAAAGTTTGGGCTTTTCTACTAAAAACTAAAGATCAAGTTCTAGAAGTATTTAAGCATTTTCAGGTCATGGTTGAAAGAGAAACAGGACAGAAATTGAAGTGCATCCGATCAGACAATGGTGGTGAATACATTGGGCCATTTGATGAGTATTGTCGCAGCCAAGGTATTTGGCATCAAAAGACAGTTAAAAAGACTCCTCAACAAAATGGAGTTGCCGAGAGGATGAACCGCACCATTATGGAAAGAACAAGGTGTTTGCTTTCACAAGCTAAATTGCCAAGATCCTTTTGGGGTGAGGCATTGAAGACAGCGGTTGACGTAATTAATTTGTCTCCTTCTTATCCTTTGAATGGTGATGTTCCTGAAAGAGTTTGGACTAGCAAAGATGTGTCTTATGAGCACTTGAGAGTGTTTGGTTGCCGAGCTTTTGTTCACATTCCAAAGGATGAGAAGCCCAAGCTTGATAGTAAGTCAAGACAATGTATTTTTCTTGGCTATGGGCGTGATGAATTTGGGTATAGATTATGGGATCCGGTCGACAAGAAAGTCATTCGAAGTCGTGATGTGTTTCTTGAAGGCCAAACAATTGAAGACTTTGGCAAAGGTGATCAACCAGAGCTAAAAACTAGTGATCTCATTGACATGGATCCATCTCCTTCATCTTCAGTTGATGATGAAAATGGGGGAGATGTGCAGCCACCTATTGAAGATGTAGAGGATGATGCTAATTCTAATGAAGTTGAGCCAGAAATTGAGGAAGAGCATCCAACTCAAGAACCGCCACCACAACTTGAGTTGAGGAAATCTACAAGGGATCAACAACCTTCAAGAAAGTATCCTCCCAATGAATTTGTGTTGATTTCTGATCAAGGAGAGCCGGAGAGCTACCAAGAAGCAATTGAGCATGCAAAGAAAGGTGATTGGAAAAAGGCTATGGAAAAGGAGATGAACTCCTTACTTGAAAATCACACCTATGATTTAATGAAGTTGCCTAAGGGGAGGAAAATTCTGAAAAATAAATGGGTTTTCAAATTGAAGAATGATGGCAAGAATCTGAGGTACAAGGCACGTCTTGTTGTGAAAGGCTTTGGGCAAAAGAAAGGTATTGACTTTGATGAAATTTTCTCACCGGTTGTAAAGATGTCTTCTATTCGGATTGTACTTGGCATGGCTGCAAGTATGAACCTTGAAGTTGAACAACTTGATGTGAAAACCGCATTTCTTCATGGTGATCTTGAAGAAGAAATTTATATGGAGCAACCAGAAGGTTTTGTGGAAAAAGGGAAAGAGAAATTTGTTTGCAAATTGAAGAAAAGTTTGTATGGCCTCAAGCAAGCCCCGCGGCAATGGTACAAAAAATTTGACTCTTTCATGATGAATAATGGTTTTTCTAAAACCACTTCAGACCATTGTGTGTTTGTGAAAAATTTTCCGGATGGGAAATTTATTATTCTTTTGCTTTATGTTGATGACATGTTAATTGTGGGTCAAGATTCTACCATGATTAACAGGTTGAAATTAGAGTTGAGCAAGTCTTTTGCTATGAAAGATTTGGGACCGGCAAAGCAAATACTTGGTATGAAAATTGTTCGTGATCGCAAAGAGGGGCTGATTTGGTTGTCTCAAGAAAGCTACGTTGAGAAAGTTCTTGAGAGGTTCAACATGGATAAAGCAAAGCCGGTTGGTTGTCCACTTGCAGGTCACTTCAAACTTAGTTCGAATCAATGTCCTACAAGTGAGAAAGACAAAGAAGAGATGTTGAAAGTTCCTTATGCTTCAGCAGTTGGTTCTTTGATGTATGCCATGGTTTGTACAAGGCTGGATATTGCTCACGCCGTTGGTATGGTGAGTCAGTTTCTCTCTAATCCGGGTAAAGAACATTGGGCAGCGGTAAAATGGATTCTGAGGTATCTTCGAGGGACTTCGAAGGTGTGTTTGTGTTTTGGGGATGGTAAGCTGATACTTGATGGGTTCACGGATCCTGACATGGCTAGTGATGTTGATTCTAGGAAATCTACTTCGGGGTATTTGATGACTTTTGCATGGGGAGCTATGGCATGGCAGTCTAAATTACAAAAATGTGTTGCTCTCTCAACTACTGAAGTTGAATTTATTGTCATTACGGAAACTTGCAAAGAAGAGTTATGGTTGAAGAAATTTTTGCAAGAGTTGGGTTTAAAGCAAGAAAAGTATGTGTTTTATTGTGATAGTCAAAGTGCTATTCACTTGAGTAAAAATTCTACTTTTCATTCGAGATCGAAACACATTGATGTGAGATACCATTGGATTCGTGATGTGCTAGATTCGAAATTGTTACAACTCGAAAAGGTTCACACAGATGAAAATATTTCAGATATGTTGACAAAGACTTTGTCGAGGGGACAAACATTTAAAGTGTCGAACTTTGGCGGGTATGGTTGATGTCTCCACCTAAGTCGGTAAGGGGAGAATTGTTGGGTATACCTCCTTATTGGAGTGTGGGACCCAATTGGTTTTGGAAAAAGAGTTTAATTTAGTTTAGTATTAATTATAATATATTTTTATATATTATATTTAATTTGTGGAGACCCAATCCAATTTGGAAACAACTAAGGTTTTGATAAATAAAAAAAAACCCTAGATTCACAAGATAATTTTTTGGTGTATTGTTTTTTTTCCCCAAGAGAAACGTGCGGCTGCCATACCAGATATACTGCTTCGGTAATAGTGCCTGTGATTTGACAATTGGGAAGATTGGTCAAGAGTGCTTGATTTGTTCAAGTTTTTGTTTCTTTGTGTGGAAGTTGATTTGGTTCGTTATTTTGGGTCTTCTACAATTCTGGTTCTGAAGATTTTGGTTCATCTATTTGGTGAGGTTTTTCCTCTTGTTTGTTTGTGATTATTTGGAATTTACCTAAGGGTGGTTTTGTGAGACCATTAGTGTTTCGTTCGTAATTGTTTGGAACTTATTTGGTTGATAGTGGAATCAGATTTCGATCCCGTGGACGTACCTCACATTGAGGGAACCACGTAAAAATTCTTGTGTTGCCTTTGATTTAATTTTTCCGCATTAATTTTTATTCCCATTGATTGATTTATTTGTGGGGAATCACGTATTTTCCCTAACAAGTTTTGGTTTGGGTCGGAATAGAGTTTTTACCTAATAAAACTTGGGTTATTCATTAACAAACGTGAAAATTCTTGTTATAAGGCAAAATCTAACAAAAGCCTCAATATAATAAAAAAAAAACTATGTGATGGAGAAACGATAAACATTCCCACTCTGATACATAATATAATAGATGAACAGCTGATAAGAGATCTGAATGTCAATTGCAGATATTACAGCCAGTGTCAATTTGGTTTAGAATTTTATCAAATACTTGGCTTGTTACATTAAACAGTGTGCATCTGCACCTAGTAGTGTGAAAGAATAGATTAGATGATGCAAGCGTACCAGCAAAATATTGTCAATATAATTATTTAACTACAACCATTCAGTAAGAAACCATGACAATTTCAAGTCAATGCACAAAAACATATAGCGAAGAAAAATAATGACGTCATTTAGGTGATAAATTGTGCTCGCTTGTGCATGGGAGAGCATGCAAATTTTACTAGATGTATATTTCAGAGGATCAGAAGCAAGTATACCCTATAAGAAACTAATATGAAATATAATATACCCTATAAGAAACTAATATGAAATATAATAAACCTTTCATAGATTTTTCTGCAAAAAGAAAAGAGGGAATATAAAAGATTTAGAGGGACATATATCAGATTTTAGAGGGGTCATTTTGATTTTTCTTTTATAAAAACAGCTATAATTAAAATTTTAAATAGTTGAGAAGGGCAGCTGCCTCTTGTGGGCACATGGTGGCTTAGCCACTGCATACCCCTATTACTTCGTCGTAAACACTTCTTCATCAATGACCCCAACCAAAGTTCAACTAACATGATCTATGTTATCTGGAACATCAATTGTTCTGTACATGGAACGAGATTGGGAACATGATACACTACATTCTCTAAAATATGGTACGATAAGGGTAGACTTATTTAGATTAAACTCTTTGGTCATGTTTGATTCACAAGATTAATAGTGAAGGTATTAATAATCCCATCAAATTAGTGTGGTATTTACTATCCAATTAAATTAGTAGGATAAATTATCCCCTTGTCCATTGTTTGATTTGCATTAGATTAGTAGGTAAAAGAGTCTTTTTATTTTATTTCCCAACTTAAGATATATAATCTCACCCCTATCCCGTTACTAATAATCTTACAAATTTGTTGGATTAATAATACTAAAACAAAATTTCAAAACAAACATTGGATTATTGGGCCTATAGATTAATAATCTCAATCCCATGTTCTAATCCTGTCAATCAAACATGCCCTTAGGATTTAAGGTATAGTAATTTTCTTTCAAAAATTAGACATCCAATAACATGTCGCTTTTCTTTTGAAATTATGAGTATTATGATCCATTTTTTTTATGTTTTGTCACACCAAAACTCCACTCTTCTTCCATTTTAGTTTATTATATTTGATTTGTTTTTCCTTGTAAGGTAACTTTTAAGGTTTATATTGGAAAATACTTTTGGCATGGTTTTGGATTGCCAAATTCAATGTTTTGGAATGAAAGTTTACCACGTTTTCGAGCGTTTGTTCCAAAATGTCAATCGCTTGAGTATTAATGTTTTCCAGTAACACAGATCTGGAGTAGTTGGAAAGCTAAAAAGATCTAGGATATAGTAATAAAAAATTAAAAAAATAATTAATTAAATTTGAACCTTGTAGACAGATCCGAAACCCCCTTCACCTAGCTTCATTGCAGGGCTGAAATTTTGTGTGGCAGCTTTTATTTGTCGAGCATTGAAAAACGAGCCTGATAATAACTCCATGCCTTTCAGTTCTGTTTAAATACATTAGAAATCGGGGGGTTAAAAAAACAAAAGAACAAGAAAATCAGTACAAAGATCGTTATCGACATGCAAACTGATGTCAAGGTTATAGCTATGGAACTCATGGAAACTGAAGTTCATTATCATTTGTCATTCTTACCTTCATCATGCAGTCCTTTCTTCCGAAAGCAGCCCAATTTCCAGAGGGATAGTAAAGTCAATGCAAGGATAAGTAGTGCAGATGCTACAATCCCAGCAATAACTAGAGGAGAGAGTTTATCTTTCACACGATGTACAGAAATACCAGATATCAAAGGACCATATTGTGGAAATCGTTGACCCCTAGAGCCTTTGCCAGCCCAATATAAGTGAATCTCTAATCGGCTGTTATTCACATGAACTTTAAACTTTTGAGTGATACTCTTGTCAACACCCTTAGCCTGTTCTACGATATTGAAATTTGTGATTTCTACCTGTTTGTCCTGCATGCAGTAATCAACTTTCAATATTATATTTTAAGGTAAAATCTAAGAAACACAAACACTTCTAAGAATGTCATGTGTCGAGTCCAACACTGTGTTAGACATCGATACGACACAATACTCATTGGACACTTTTCAACACTTTAATACACATGAAACACATTAGAATTTTGAATATAATTACTTGGAATTAGGGCGGAACTACGTGTTGTTGAGTGGGTTGAACCCACTAAACTTTGAAACATATTTAGGATTATATAGTGTTATGTAAAGTTTTGGAGAGGTTTTTATAAATTGACAGCACTGAAATTATTACACAATTAAATATAATGGTGTTATTTTTTTAAAAGAAAAATGACTTGTAAATAATATTTTTTTGCAGAAAATATATTTAGAATGACATGTCAACAGTACTTTTTAAAATATAATGATAATAGTGAGTCTTTTGATTAAAAATGAAGAGAGAACAAAAAGCGTATAAAAATTCTATATTTATGTATTGGTACTCTTTTTCCTTTTTTTTTTTTTTATTTAAAAAAGTGATTATTCTTTTCAATCATGAGATACTCAAAGTGTTTACAGGTTGTTTTTCTTTTCCTCACATGATGACTCATTTTGTCTTTTTTCTCACTCTCTCTGCTCAATTGATTATGAATCGTAGTGTTGCTCTGGTTAGTTTCATTGAATCAATAGTATATTAATGTCCCTAAATTTTGTTGTACATGTGATTTAATAAGTTTGAATTATTTTTGTAATGTTATTATTAGAAATATATTTTATTTCAATGTATTATTGTATATTATACAAAAGTTTATTTTGAAAACTTTTGTAGAATGGCTTCTCTCAAGTTGTCATCTCAAGAGAGTATTGGCACTTTTGGTACCGATTTTGGTGATTTGAACCATTCAATTTTTAGGACTCGTTGAGTAGAATATTCATATAAAAAAACTAAATGATTGGACATCGATAGTTATATGTTTAAATTATATTTGTTTTAAAAATTTGACAACAAATATAATTTCAAGAATAGCCATCCATTTTTTGTAATACAAATTTGATCTAAACATATAGCTACCGATGTCCGACCATCTTGATTTTTTGCATGAATATATTCTACTCAATGAGTTCCACAAAGTGAATAGTTCGGATGACCAAAATCGATCCCAAAATGGGTCTACCAAGCCCAAACGCTCTTTAAAGTTAAGATGATCACTTGAGAGAAGCCAAACCCGCTAGGAATATTAAATAATGATATCGATGATAACCAACTGAATGACCCCATTAAATCAAATTTTTGACTAGCCACTGCTTGGATCCAATGCTAAAACAGAAACTATGTAAATAAATATTTGTTATCGTGTTTTAAACTTTAGAAATTATTATATTTGACTTAAATATTCACAAACAAGACACAATAATTATACATAATAATTATTCCTTATATAATATATTTAAGTTTATATATTTTGCATGTGTCCTCCACGTCTTTGTTCGTGCCCCTACTTCATAGGTTGCAATTTTTGTTAAAAAGTACCAACAACTACCAAAGGTATATAGACTCTGTTAAGTTTAGATACCTGAATTTTCACATTGAAAATTCGCTTCAATGTGCTGCTAAGCTTCGTCTGATTAAGCCCTCTCTTTTGATTCCATGCTATTTCAGCAAAGTGAAGTTTCACAATGTAATGTCCATTTTTTAAGCAAAATCCATAATACTTGAGGGATATGGGGGCAATGCGCGCAGTACTGTACAATATTGCATCAGACATGTTAAGGTCACATGTTTTATAGCTTAGGTACTTGCTTTGGGATGGGGATGGGGACCACCAGCCAGGGTATGACTCATTAAAACTTCCCATACTACTGTATCCCCATTTTTTATTAGGACTCAAAAAGAAATTTGAACCACCAAGAGTTCCGTTATCAGCTTCATATTCAGTTCCATTGATTGATGCTACTCCACCGCCACAATTTATGTACAGGTGATCATCTGCAACAGGTCTCACAAATATCAACTACCTTTTCAATGCAATTTCGTTTGTTTGTTCTCTAAAAATAAAAAGAAATGAAACATATCTCAGCGTTTAATAAAAGAGAACACACATATATATCTAGCAGAAAATCTGTGGTAACAACTTAATGATCTGACTATTATAATCTTTATTTAATACAATTTAAAATAATAAAAAATATCAGCAAAAATAATGATACAAGTCAAACTAAAAACTTCATTTTGTTTTATCCATATAAACTTATAGAGGTGTCAATGTGTTTTTTTTCAAAATAAACTTATATAAAAGTATAAGAACATGGATTATAATGAAGTAAACCATTACTACACTAGAGCGATAATTTTGCTTTTGATCCGTTTTTTAGAATTTTATCTTTAAATGATAGAGTGTGTTGCAACTAATGTGGTTTTCCATTTTAAACGCTATTAGTGCAAATTAATATTTGACTATCAAAAACCAAAAGGGCAAAATTCACTTTACCCCCTCGTGGGTTGGGCTCAGAGCAGTTTACTACCCTATGGTTCAAATATCGGTAGAGAGACCCCTTGTGCTTTTGGATTAAAATGCAACTATTACACTTTCCGTCCAAATTGACAGAATATGTAGTACACACGCTATTTTTGAGAGTGAGCATGATTTTTCTTATATTAAAGTGAAATTAAAATAATTGAAAGACAAAACTACCCCTATCTTCATCTTCTATCTTGATAACTTGAAAACCCTAACCCTACAAAACCTAATCCTAACCAAACCTGCACTCCCTCCTCCAAGCCGCCTACAACCACCCCATCTGCCACTCCCTGTACCCACCCCGACTACCATTGCAATTGCTGCTTTCCTTTCCAGCCCCATCGTTGCCCCTATGTGAAGCTTTTCCAAACAACTTCACCAACCACTAAAGAAACCAACCTATTACCACTGGCATCACCTTCCACCACCACCAAGATATAAATACCCAACCTCATCAACTCCATCAAATTGAATACATATATACACAATTGCATATACATATACATATATAGACAATTTGCTTTCTGAAAATTTTTGGCAGTAACACCACTGCCAGAGACAAGACTAACAATTGGGTGTATTTTCCATTGCAAATCAGTTGTAGCTCAATTTAAATTTGATCTATAAAATTTGATTTTGTTGATAAGGACTGTTAATTTCTGGTGGAAAGAGATGGGTTTATGTATATTGGTTGTGGATATGTATATGGAATTGTGTTTGTGTATGTATGCATTGCATGTTATGTGTGTGTTGTGTGTTTGGTTGGATATGGTGCTAGATCTTGTTGATTCTGTAGTTTGAGACCTAACAGAAACTTTGGGATTTTGTTTGTTAATTGCGTTTTGGTCTTAGCTCTGTTTCAGTCATAGCCTTTCGTATTTATAAAAATCGATTCTGACCTTATTTTGTGTGAATGTCAATCTATGTATGAACCAAGTTTGTATTTGATCTACATCCAACATTAGATATTATATTTGTTAGGTATTATATTTGTATTTGTAATATTTGTTGGATGGAACAAATGTTATACAGTGTATATATATATTTTTGTAAATATATGCAGATTGTGTGCATATATATCATACTAAAATTAAGTTACAAAATTCATATAATTAGGAATTCAGTATTAATATGTGGTTTTGGTTTCAATTAATATTGGTTTAAGTTAGCAATTACGTGTATAATAGAAGAGAAAATTTGAGAAGAAAAAAAAGCAGGGGTATTAAAGTTATTTCACATTTTTCATTGACGGTGTAATGCAGTTTAGTCCAAAAGCATAAGGGGTCTGTCTGCCTATAAACCACTCTGAGCTCAAACCACAAGAGGGTAAATTGAGTTTTGCCCAAACCAAAAAAAGGGACTTTTGGTGAGAGGTCCCCCAATCTCTATCTTTTCTTGCATAAAGAACAACCTAGAAATTATTTTATTTTTTATTTATTTATTTTTTATTTATTTTTTTATTTTTTCCGTAAGGACAAAGGTAATACCCTAAAGTGAATTTTACTATCCTCTCCCCCCACCAATGCCAATTGATACCAACCACCACCTCCGACAGCCATCTTTGGCCTATGGTGACCATTTTGTAGCGATTGTTCTTCTACCACTGGACTTTGGCAACTTTCTGATGATAATCTCATGCGACCATTTTCTGATGACTTTTCCTACCCTTCTCCACCGACTCCTCCCCTTTGACTAGGGTTGTGCAAAATACCACCTAATTCACACCTATCTACCTGCTAATCACGGGATATTTTTATCCGCGGTTTGAAATTTATAATCTGTATTCAAAATTGCCCTGCTCCACTATAGTTAATACATACATATATATATATACACCTCTAATGAAATATCAAAAGTAAAAATCAATGTAAGAGAAATTTAAGATGTGGAATTTGTTACAAATTGCTATTATATATATGAAAAATATTATGTAAAATTAGTTAGCATTATATATATGAAAAATATTATGCAAATTAGTGTTATATATTATGCAAATGCTTGATAATTGTATAAAATTATTCTTCAATCAATTAATAAATTGAAGTCGCCAAACCACAATTTGATTATTTGTCAATCCAATATTCGCTGTTTAATTTATAATTTTACTTTGAAATTGCGCCGCACACACCCCTACCTCTGACAACCTACAATGGCCACCAACTTTAGAAACTCTCCCCATCATCACACTACCATTGCCACACCACCACAACCACTGAACAAACTACCCAAAAAAAATAAATAAATAATTGATAAAAAAAAAGAAAAAAAGAAAAAAAAAAAAGAAAAAGGAAAAAAACACATAACATGAATAACAAGTATTGTAAAGTAGATATTTTGTAAATAAATACTAGTCGAGAAACTTGATTGTGTTATAAGCCGTAATATGAATAACAAGTTTTGTTATTTCTGTGAGATTTCTGAATAATAATCTATATATTCAATTGTGTTTGTAAAACGAGAGTACATTGGTTTATATCCCGTAGAATATATACAAAATATACACTGCCATATATACATAAACTCTAATATTCTTACACCCCCACTCAAACTCAAGGTGTTTTAGCATAAAACACTAAGAGGTTGTCAAGAAGAAACTGAAACCAAGTAATGGTGTGAGTCTTAGGAAAGAAATCAGCAAGTTGCAAAGCTGAAGTGACAAAAGGAAGTGCGATAGAGCCAGACTGCAGATGCTGACAGACAAAGTGACAATCAATCGCAATGTGTTTCATCTCTTCATGAAAGACAGTGGTTGGGCAATTTGAATAGCACTTCGGTTGTCACGGTAAAGAGAGGTCGAAGAGGACGGAGGGACGCCCAAATCAGATAAGAGACAACAAAACTAAACAATTTCAGTAGTAGCACGAGCAATAGCACGATACTTAGCTTCGACAGTAGAACGGGCAACAACTGTTTGTTTCTTGCTTTTCCATGTAGAACAAAGAGGCAGGGTTTGCGTCAAAGTGACCAAGGTTGGCTTTCAAGCACTCGGGAACTTGATTGGTGTAGTGGAGTGACCCGGCCCACGGTCTGGAACCGAGAAAGGGAAATCAAGGAATTGCCAAGAAACATGCAGAAATGAAAAGTTGACTTGCAATCATTAACATCACCAGATCAATTAGAATCAGCATAGGCCACAAAGTCCAAAGAGGAAGTAGAAAAAAAGAGCAAGCCCTGAAAGACAATATCTCGGAGATAGCGAAGAATCCGAAACAAAGAAGACCAATGTGTAGAATGAGGAGCAAAAATGAACTAGCTAACTATATAAACAACATAGACAAGATTAGGGCGAGTAACAGTCAGGTAAACCAAGCAACCCACAAGCTCTCGATGTAAAGTAGTATCATTTAGAGGGTCACTATCAGTAGTATTAGACTTCACATTAAGTTCAATGGGAGTATCAAAAAGCTTGAGAGAGAAAATAATAAAGAGTAATAAGTCCATATGCCAAAAGGCAACACAACCATCACAGCCAATGCGCCAGCATCATATGCCTTTGTGTCAATAGGCATCATAGCCAATGCGACAGCCGCAGCCACAGCAGCAGATGCATCCCAAATAGTTCAGCAAGCACAAGCATGTGTGAGTATGTTGCACACATCCGCACGAATTAAGAATAGATTCAAGCATGTATAGGTATAGCTGTAATAATGAAGGTGGTTAGATGGGCAACTGGATTAGAGTTAGTTAGAGTTAGTTATGTACACTTGAGCATCAACTAGTACAAACAGCTGTTAACTGTTCAATAATCGATTGATTCAATAAGATTTCTATTTCTTGTTATGGTATCAGAGCCACTGTAAGCTCTCACGAGTGAAGGTCCAACAATGGTGATTTCATCATCTTCATCTTTGTCTTCTTCTCCGCTTCGCAATCTAAGTCTTCTTCTGTCAAATTTTAATTCTGTCATAACAATCAATCTTGGCTCCACAAATTTGCTTATCTGGAAGAATCAACTTTAAAATGTGCTTCGTGCTACTGATCTCATTGGATTTGTGACTAGATTGATTCCATCTCCAGCACCAGAGATGCTTGATTCCATAGGGAAAGCAGTGCCAAATATGGAATTTGCAAAATGAAAGACCATAGACGCGCATCTTCTAAGCTTCTTCACATAGACTATTTCTTCCCCTGTTTTCTCTTCAGTGCTTCATCTTCAACATTGTTCTCAAGTCTAGATTGCTCTAGAGAAGAGATTTACCACTCCATCTCTTGATCTCACATACATAAACTAAAGAACAAACTGCAAACAGTTTCAAAGAAAGGATTATCAATGTAGGAGTATCGAACTCAAACCAAAGAAATCTCAAATCAACTAAGTCTTATGTCTGCAGCTGTTGATGATGAGGATCTAGTGCTCCTCACTTTGAATGGCTTACTAGACAAGTATGACAATTTTAAAACGATGGTTCGTACTAGAGTCGAAGCCATCTCTACGAAAGAATTGAGTGCACTTCTGTGCTCTGAAGCTATCCATAGGGAGAACAAAACTAAGCTTGCTCTTAGTAAGGAACCTACAATTGCTTACACTGCAACCAAAGGATTTGAGTCTGGTTCTTCATCTTATTAGCACTATTCCACACATAGAGGTCAATCCTCCAATTATCGTGGTGGAAGACGAGGTAGATACAATAGAGGTTCTAAATGAAGGCAAGGAGGACGAGAATGATATTATTCTTTGAATTTTGGTTGTCAAATTTGTGGTGGTTTCAGTCATAATGCCTTTGATTGTTGGTTCAGAATGGATCCAAATTACCAGCCTAATCAACTTTATTCTTCTTCTCCATCTCATTTCTCCTCTCCTACCACTGTGCCACATTCCAGAGGTTTCTCTGCAACTGCAAATCAGTCTTCTCTCTTACTTGGTTCTTCAACACCTTGGCACATTGACTCTGCAGCTACCAATCATATTACTAATGATCTAGGCAATTTCCATCTCTACTAGCCTTATCAAGGCATAGATCGAGTAATTATAGGCAATGGTCAAAATGTGCCTATTTAGCACATTGGTAAGGGCATTCTACCAACACCTGAGTATTCTTTTCATTTTAAACATGCTTCATGTTCCTCATATAACTTCCGACCTATTGTTTGTTCATCAATTGACTGAGGATAACAATTGCTCAGTTCTCTTTGATGCTAACTCTTTTGTTATTCAGGACAACCATACAAACTAGACGTAAAGGACCTAATGTTCATGGCCTTTATCAGTTTCCCTCTCCTTCTCATTGCATTTCACTACAAGCCTATTTCACGACATCTTAGTCACAAGTGTTTATGCCTACTTGGCGTCAAAGATTGGGTCCTCCATCTTCTTTAAAATTTCATCATATTGATAAGCACTTATCTATTGCTTTTAGAAATATATTTACCAAATTTTCAGGTACACCTTGCAATGCTCTAAGATTCATAGGCTTCCTTTTAAGCTTTCTAGTTCCATTGTTGATCAGCCTTTCTCTCTTATGCATAATTATATATGGGGTCCTTTTCATGCTTCTAATTGTGGTTATAAGTACTATTTCTTGTTTGTTGATGATTTCACTATATTTACATGGATTTATCGCTTGCATGTTAAGAGTAAAGTTTTTCCTACCTTTGTTTCCTTCAAAGCTTATGTTGAGACACAATTTTCTCTTTCTCTTAAGGTTTTTAGAACTGATAATGGAACTGAGTATGTTAATCACAAAATGGAAGACTATCTTGCTACACATGGCACTGTTCATCATCTCAGTTGTCTATTTACACCTGAGCAAAATGGCATAGCTGAGAGAAAGCACCAATACATTACTGAAATAGCAATTGCTTTTCTCTCTCTGTCCTCTGTGCCTCTTGATTACTGGTTTGAGGCTATGGTCACTGTAGTTTTTCTCATTAATAGAATGTCTAGTCTCTCTCTTGGTCATAAGTCTTCCTTTCAACTCATGTTTAAATATATCCCTGATTATACCTTTCTTAAGATCTTTGGCTGTCAATGCTTCGCCTGGCTTTGACCATATGGTTCTCATAAACTGTAGCCTGGATCCTCTCCTTGTGTTTTCTTAGGCTATCATCCTTCCACTAACGGTTATAAGTTCATAGACCCTATTTCTGGTAAGCTTTAGTATTTTTCTTTTTATTCTCTAGACGTGTGTTGTTCGGTGAGTCTTATATTCCTTTTACTTTGCAGCCTAGTGCCTCCACTTCTCTTCCTGCTATTACCTCTTTCTTTTGGTCTACACCAGCTCGTCCATCACCAATTCCTAGTTGATCTCCTATTTTATCTCCTCCTACTATTATGTCTTCACTTCATATAGCTTCCCCTCATTCTTTACCTCCAAGTCCTGTCCCTTTATTTGCTCCTCCAGATCTAGCTATACCTATTCAATCTACCTATATTCATTTTCCCTTACCTTCTCTTTCTTCTTCAGTTCCTGCCTTATCTTCCTCTGCTCCTGTTCCTATAATATCTACCAATACTCATCCCATAGTTACAAGATCTAAAGTCACAGCTCCTGTTTGTCACAGTGCTCACACTTCCCCCATTGATCTTGTTATCATTGAGCCTAAGACTGCCACTCAAGCTTTGCACTCCTTTATTTGGTTTGCTGCTAGGATGGAGGAATTTCAGGCCCTGAAGAAGCAAGGCACTTGGGATTTGGTGTCTCTTCCAGCTGCTAAGACAACCATTGGCTGTAAATGGGTATTCGGAATTAAAAAGAATTCTGATGGCACTATAGCTAGGTACAAAACCAGACTTGTTGCCAAAGGTTATCTTCAACAAGGGGTTGATTATCAAGAAACTTTTAGCCCTGTTGTCAAGCAACCCACTATCAAGATTCTTTTTTGTTTAGCTCAAAAGGATGGAGAGAATTATTTGGCTTACCTTTGAATGAGGTAGAGGTAATTTATATATATTAAGTGTTAGTGTCTAAGGGTAGCCATGTCATTTTATTCTCTAGTCTTATATTATAAATACATGTGTAAAAAGGGAGAACCCTAATTGATTCTATTGTTAATACAATATCAGCTTTTCTCTCTCTCATTCTTCTTCTTCTCTCATATGTAAATCTAACATGGTATCATAGCTACATCTTCCTCCCTGAAGATTGTGTTCTCCTCCTATTCTTCTTTTCTCATTTTTTTTCTTGTTTTTTCTGGGAAAAAAATAAATAAAATCTTCCATGTTCAAAATTTAATGGGTTTTCTCCCCATGATTTTATTTTAATTTTTTGCTAATTATTTGGTAGTTTTTCCAATTTTTGTTGATTTTTTGGAAAAACTAGCTATTTTTCGGAAGATGCTGCCTGAGCCCTTTTAGGGCTAGTTTTTCTCTTCCTTCTCTTCCTCTGGGAGCCGACTGGGACATCTAAGGGGGCTGGAGTTCTTGTTTTGAAGGTTTGGTGAGGTTTCTCTCAGTTTTTGTTCGTCTTTTGGCCTCCCTTGCTGCGTTTTGGCTTTGTTACTGCTTATAAAGGTACTTTGTTGTGTCTTACTCAGTTTTTTTGCTCTGTTTTTGGATTCCTGGACTGTTATTTGTTGTGTGGATTGATTTTCAATGGTTGGGGTTGAGGATAAAGACCCTGAGGTTAGTGAAGAGAGTGGAGTGCATTGTGCTTTGACCCTTAATGATAGTACCTCTCTTCGAATCAGTCCTGTGAAACTTGATGGCTCCAACTACCTGATTTGGTCCCGTTCTTGTAGCCTTGCTATTGTTGCTCGCCGTTTGACTGGCTACATTATCGGTGATCTTCCCCACCCTGCTAATGATGCCTTTTCGCTTACTCAATGGGTTTTTGAGAACGCTTTGGTTATGACTTGGCTCATTAACTCTATGTAGCCCAGCATCAGTCAGTCTGTTCTTCTCCTAGATACTGCTCATAAGATATGGACCGCTACATCACAGATGTATTCTCAATAGGGTAATGATGCACAAGCATATGAGTTGCGAATGAAGCTTCAGGGTTTGGATCAGAAGGACAGGTCACTTGCGATGTACTATGCTAAGTTAAATAGCTTGTGGCAAGAATTGGATTATTATCAGAGTTTCCAGGCAGTGTGTTCCAAGGATGCTACTTTATTTCAGCAGACTGTGGAGAAAGAACGTGTGCATGACTTCCTTGCTGGCCTTAACTTAGAGTATGATCAGATTCACGTTCAAGTGTTGGGTCGTTCCCCTTTCTCCACCTTACGCGAGGCCTATGCTCTTGTTTAGCAAGAGGAAAGTTGACGTAGTGCTATGGCTCATTCCTCTATTCAGGATCGTTTTGCTTTGGCTGTTGTGTCATCCACCCGTGATCCTAAGTCTAGTCCAGTTCCGTTTGCTAGTAAGGGCCCCCTAGTTGATCGGGATCGTTTAAAGTGTGATTATTGTGGGAAAGATCAACATGATCGAAAGCATTGTTGGAAATCGAATGGTCGCCCTACTCGGGGTCATGGTCGTGGCAGTGGCAGTCTAGCTCGTCCACAGGCGCATGTGTCTGAGATTGCTACTAGTACCTCTGGTGAGCGTAGTCCTCTCTTCAAGATGAGTTACACACTCTTAGTCGTTTGATGGCTCGGCTTGATTCTCTATCTACCATTGTCACTTCCTCTTCTGCTTCTTCCAATTTTGCTCACTCAAGTATTCCTACTAGTGCCGTTAGTACCTGCTCGTCACCTTCTTGGATTATTGATTCCGGTGCTACTGATCACATGGCCTGCCTCTAGTCTTTTTTATTCTTATTCTCCTTGTTCTGGGCAGGATAAGGTTAAAGTGGCTGATGGCACTTTATCTTCTGTCTCCGGCAAAGGTTCTGTTCATTACTCATCTTTACTTTCTCTTTCTTCTATGCTTCATGTTCCTAATTTTTCTAGCAATTTACCTTCTATGAGTAGCCTTACTACCTCTTTAAATTGCTCGGTGACATTTTTTCCTACTCCTTGTGTCTTTTAGGAACTGGCTATGGGGAAAACGATTGGCAATGGTAGAGCACATGGTGCCTTGTACTTTCTAGATGTTGTTTCGCCCACATTACCGTTGTCCTCCACTCAGGCTCTTCAGTGCACTACAGGCTCTTCTCTCCATCTTCTTCATCAGTGGCATTGTCGTTTGGGTCATCCATTCTTTAGTATTCTAGAAAGGCTTTTTCCTTAGTTCGAGATTGTTCTAGAAATAATTTTGTTTGTGATGCTTGTGAACTTGCTAAGCATAAACATACTTGTTATCTTCAGATAATAAAAGTACTTTTCCTTTTATGCTTGTTCATACTGACGTGTGGGGACCTTTCCCTGTGGTGTATACTTCTGGATATCATTGGTTTGCCACTTTTATTGATTGTTATTCCCGTACCTACTTCAAACTAAAAGTGAGGTTTTTTCTTGTTTTCACCTTTTTCATAAAATGGTCAGCGATCTCTTTAATGCTACCATTAAAATTCTGCACAGTGATAATGGGACTGAATATATTGATGGTGATTTCCGGGCATATCTTGAGGAGCGTGGCATTCTTTACCAAACTAGTTGTGTTGGTACTCCTCAGTAGAATAGAGTTGCCGAGAGCAAGAATGGCCATCTCCTTGAAGTTGCTCGTTCTCTCTTGTTTACCATGAATGTCCCTAAGTCTTTTTGGGATGATGCTATTCTTAATGTTTCTTATCTCATCAACCGTATGCCTTCCAGTGTCATCCAATTCCAAATTCCTCTTGCCTTTCTTCCCGTGATTTATCCCACGTCTTTTCTTCCTCAGGTTTTTGGGTGTGTCTATTTTGTTCATTTGCAATCTCGTACTCATAGGAAGCTTGATCCTAAAACTATGCGTTGTGCCTTTCTTGGCTATTCTGCTACTCAGAAGGGTTACAAATATTATGATCCTCACACTCGCAAAGTGTATGTTAGTATGGATGTTACCTTTCGTGAATCTGAGTTCTTTTGTACTTCCTCTTCGCCATCTCCTCAGGGAGAGTGTGTTATTGATGAGATTGGGGATGAGATGATGTCATATTAGCAAGAGTTATCTTTTTTTATTCCTAGTCAGCGGGCTGTTATTTGTGGTGTGGTAAGGAGAAGCCTGAGAGTGGTTATGGTGATGAGCCTGATATTAGGGGTCATTTGGACAGGGTGGATCATAAGACTTATTCACAGCATCAGAAAGAGCAGCCATCCCTTATGCCACCAAGTCAATCATCATCTCTTGCGCTGGTTCCAGATCCTGTTTCCACTGATTCTACAGGTAATGCACCTCATTTTATTTCTTCACCAGTAGTTGACAATCCTGTTGTTGATGATTTGAGTCTTCCTATTGCTCTTAGAAAAGGAGTTAGGACTTATACTCAATACCCTATTTCTAAATTTTTATCCTATGATTCATTGTTTCCTGTATATCGTGCTTTTGTTTTGTCTCTGCTTTCTGTGTGTATCCCAAAGGGTTGGAAAGAAACTGTTAATGATCCTAAGTGGAAAGGAGCTATGGTAGACAAGATGCAAGCCCTAAGCAAGAATAATACTTGGGACTTGGTTCCTCTTCCAAGTCCAAAAAAGCCAGTGGGGTGTAAGTGGTTGTTCACCATTAAGTAGTAGGCGGATGGGACAATTGAACGGTACAAAGCAAGAATAGTGGCCAAGGGATTTACCAAGACATATGGAATTGATTATCAAGAAATGTTCACTCCAGTAGCAAAGATGAGTTCCATTCGAGCCATTCTTTCATGTGCAACTAATTTGGGATGGCCTCTACAACAACTAGATGTGAAAAAGGCATTTCTTTATGAGGATTTAGAGGAAAAGGTTTATATTAATGTGCCACCAGGATTCTTCTCTCAGTCTACAGTTGGAAAAGGCTATAGGTTGAAGAAAGCTTATATGGTTTGAAATAGTCTCCTTAGGCTTGGTTTGACAAATTTCTGAAAGCAATGTTAAGGTTTGGGTATAAGCAAAGCAATGTTAAGGTTTGGATATAAGCAAAGCAATGCAGATCATACCATGTTTGTCAAACGCAATGCACATAAGGTAACTGTGCTTATTGTATATGTGGATGATATTGTCACGTACAGATTCAGAGGGTTGAAAAGATGTACAAAAAGATTCAATTTCTCTCTATTTCCCGCACGTGCGGAAAACCCTCACCGCGCGTGCAGAGAGATGTGCCACACGTGTGGCCCCATACGTGCGGCCCTCACATGCTTTTATTTCAGAATGCTCGACTTGCCTCCCTTATTTTCCGCACGTGCAGCTAGGAGCCCCGCACGTGCAACTGTGCATCTTGCACGTTCGCCTATGAGCCCCGCACGTGCGGTTCTGGGCCCTGTTTGTGCAGTCCGAAAATCCAAGCAATTTGGAGCTTACCAAATGCATTTCTAAGGCACCATTCAAGTAATTTCACATCAAAAACATAAAATATGAACATAACAAGCATGGAACTCAAGCTCAATGAGATCAAACTTCTTTTTATTTGACATATAAAACTCTAATTTCCATGTTTCCTTAATTTCCTTCATCTTTTCATGTTGTATATGCTTACATGAATTCAACACATGCAAGGGCTCAATATTACAATTCAAATTCCCACAATCAAACTCAAATCAAACTAAAAATGAGGAAATCAACACTTAAATCAAACCAATGTGAGGAATCTACGGTAATTTCATACTATCTGTTCAAGCAAGATCATAACTCATAAACCCTAACTTCCATGAGTGTCAGAGCTTCATTTTAGGTATTGATTCTAATCAATTGAAGAAAGATTTAAGGTATTTTAGCTGATTTACACTTACCTTGAGTTGTATTCCTTGAATCCCCTTTCAATTTCTTCAATCTCTAAGCTCCTATGTTGAATTCTCCTTTCTCTCTCTTTCTCTCTTCTCTTCTTCTTTTCTCTAGAAACTCTTTCCAGGAGATATTTTTTAGTTTTTTTTTTTTTTTTTGGTTGAGTCTAGGTCTCCTAAGGCTTTTGTATATATCTATATCAACCAAGGTCAAGCTTATTTGAGCCTAAGTCGCGCTTAATTAAAAGTTTTAGCCAAATAAATCCAATTAATTGATTACGAATCAAATTTTTACAGAACTTCATATTATGTCCTAAAAATCATGCTAATCATAACTGTAAAGTCAATTTCAGTTTATCGCACTTCTAAGGCTTTCAATTTTCAGTCCAAAGGTTATAATTTCAACAGATTTTCTCATAACTGACAGATACAAGTTTATAAACATGTAATTCACATATTTAAACGTGTAATTTCATATCAAGCATATAATCACACATTTAATTAAAGACATAAAGCACATGAGAGGGTCGGGTTATTACAGATATAGTTGTGACAGGGAATGATGAGGAGGATGTGACATATCTAAAGATGCAGTTGCCTAAGGAGTTTGAGATCAAAGATCTTGGCCTGTTGAGGTACTTTCTTGGAATTGAAGTTGCCAGATCTGATAAAGACATTTTTATTTCTCAAAGAAAGTACATTCTAGATCTTCTTGTAGAAATAGGCATGTTAGGCTGTAAACTAGTTGATTCACCTATTGAGGTTAACCATCATCTTTGCAATGGTGTTGGTAACTCGGTGGAGAAGGAAAGGTACCAAAGACATGTGGGACGGCTCATATACTTATCCCATACTCAGCTGGATATTGCCTATGCAATTGGGATAATAAGTCAGTTTATACATGATCCTCGTCCAACACATTTGGAGGTTGTGTATCGCATCTCGAGGTATCTTAAATCTGCCTGGGGAAAAGGAATTTTGTTTTCTAATCATGGGCACTTGAAGTTTGAGGCATTTACTGATGCAGATTGGGTAGGTTCTGTAGATGACGAATGGTCTACATCTGGATACTACGCTTTTGTAAGGGTAATTTAGTT
The DNA here is from genome assembly GCA_036172215.1 of Camellia granthamiana. Lineage (NCBI taxonomy): Eukaryota > Viridiplantae > Streptophyta > Magnoliopsida > Ericales > Theaceae > Camellia > Camellia granthamiana. The sequence continues at coordinate 93,653,106 of CM069909.1, forward strand.
ACTTGGCATAGTAAGAAACAGATAGTGGTGTCCTAGTCTAGTGTAAAGGCAGAATATCGAGCTATAGCACATGGTACTTGTGAAGTCATGTGGCTTCAGTCCTTGTTGGGTGATATAGGAATTGTTTGCGGTGATCCTATGACTTTGTACTATGACAACAAAGCTGCCATCAGTATTGCTCACAACCCTGTTCAACATAACAAGACCAAGCATATTGAGATTAACTGAAACTTTATTAAGGAGAAATTGAATAAGGGTTTAATATGTATGCTTTTTGTGAAGTTAGAAGATCAATTGGCTGATGTGTTTACCAAAGGTCTTAGTAGTAAGGTCTTTCATCCAATTTGTTGTAGGTTGGGCATGAGAGATATATTTGCACTAACTTGAGAAGGAGTGTTAAGTGTTAGTGTCTAAGGGTAACTATGTCATTTTATTCTCTAGCCTTATATCATAAATACATGTGTAAGAGGGGAGAACCCTAATTGATTCTATTGTTAATACATCAGCTTTTCTCACTTTCATTCTTCTTCTTCTCTCATATGTAAATCTAACAATATATAACATATTCATAACACAATTTTAGGAAACAATATAAACAAGAAGAGAGATTCCTACAATCAATATAAAAATATTATAATTCCTATTCTAAATATAAAATTCTAATTTCTATATCCAATACTCCCCCTCAAGCTAGCGTAAAGATATTCAACAAACGCAGCTTGTCAATCGAAGACTGGAGCAAAGTTGGTCCCATATATTTTGTGAACATATTTGCCTACTGCTGAGAAGAAGAGACAAATGACGGACGCACGATACCAGACTGAACTTTTGTCTAATGAAATGTATGTCAACATCGATATGCTTGTTACGGTTATGAAGCACAGAATCAAAGGATAACATAATGGCAGATTTGTTATCACAAAATAAAGAGGAAGGAACAGTCTCCTCAAAACCCAACTCTGCCAGAATAGATTGAAGCCAAAGAATCTCACATGTCCTATGTGCCATAGCCCAATACTCAACCTCTGTAGAAGAGCTAGAAATAGTCATCTGCTTCTTACTTTTCCATAAGATAAGATGATTAAAATAGAAAGTACAGAAGCCAAAAGTGAAACGCCGATTAGTCCTAGTTCCTACATAGTCAGCATCGGTGAAATAGAAGACCCAATATTGGAGACCAACTGTAAAGAACAATCCCAAGCCAGGAGAAGTCTTCAAATACCTCAAAATATCATGAATCAAGTCAAGGTGCTCTGTATGAGGTGCATGCAAGAACTGACTCACAACACTAACCACAGATGTCAAGTCAGGTCTAGTGTTGGTTAAATAAATGAGGCGTCCAACAAGACGCTGACACATGCCTGGGTCAACTAGCAACTTACCAAACTCTGATGTAAGCTTGACATTAGGATCCATAGGAGTAAAAACAGGTTTACACCCTAACATACTAGTATCCTTAAGCAAATCAAGGGTGTACTTTCGTCTAGACAAAGAGATCCCCTCTCTTGAGCAAGCCACCTCGATTCCCAAAAAATATTTGAGACATCCCAAATCCTTAATATCAAAAGGTTGTCCCAAGTCCTTCTTGACTTAACCAATGCCAACAGAGTCTTCACCACCTGTGAGAATAATATCATCTACATAAACCAACAAGCCTATACATTGACCCATAGAATTCGGACGAATGAAACAAGTGTGATCTGAGTGGCACTGAACAAATCCCAAAGATATAATAATAGAAATGAAGTGACCAAACCATATTCGTGGAGACTGTTTCAGACCATACAAGGATTTCCTTAACCGGCACACAATCCCCGAATACTCTCCCTCAACCCGAAAATCGGATGGAGAAGCCATGTAAATCGTCTCAAGAAGATCTCCATAAAGAAATGCATTCTTGACATAAAGTTGATAAAGAGGCCAAGTATGGGATGTTGCAAAGGAAATAAGGAGACGCACAGAAGTAAGCTTGGCAACAAGAACAAAAGTGGCATCAAAATCCCTGCCAAGAATCTGGTTGAAACCTTTGGCACCAGGCAGGTTTTGTAATATTCAACTAAGCCATCAATGAGGTACTTTATGGTGAACACCCATTTGCAACCAACCATGCTTTCCGCAGGAGATAAAGGGACAAGATCCCAAGTGTGATTCTATTTTAAGGCCGCCAACTCAATCTGCATAGCCACTACCCATTTTGGATGCTGAAGGGCCTCAGACATAGACTGAGGAATGGATTCCAACTTAAGCTTGCCAAAGAAAGAACGATAAGAAGTGGAAACCCTGTCATAGGACAGATACTGGGAAATGAGATAATTAGTACTACTCAAATAACTCAAACGATTTGGAGGATGTCAATCTTGAGGTGCGTTATGACGAGGAGGTGGAGGAGCTAAGGGAAAATAAGTACTTGACCCAGAGATCGGAGAGGCGACAGGGGAAGGTTGAGTGCGTGGGCGACGGGAGAATATTTGCAATGGGGGACGAGACGAAGATTGAGAAAGAGGGAGCGGGGCAACCTCATCCTCAACCTTGTCCAAAATGGTCACCAAGCAAACAGTGGAAGTAACGGGAGGAGCCCACAAAGGAGGGTTAAGTAACATTCAAAGTGTGGTGAAAGTGACAAGACACAAGGTCAAAACACCTATACCCTTTGGATATGGAAGAGTATCATAAGAAGACCCAACGATTAGATTTCTCATCTAACTTTGTGTGAGTGGGACTCCGATTTTGAACAAAATAGGTGCACCCAAGGGCACGAGGTAAGAGTGAAAACAGAGTGGCAGTGGACATAAGGATATGAAATGGAGTGAGGCCATTCAACACACGACTAGGGGTCTTATTAATGAGGTAAACAGCAGTAATGATAGCCATATGCCAGTAAGACTTGGGAATACCCATACCCCGAAGAAGACACCAAACAATAGACATAACATGACGGTTTTCGCATTTAGCAACACCATTTTGTTCAGGGGTCCGAGGACAAATAAGTTGTTGAAGAATACTAGTTCGATTAAGATGGGAATGAAATTCATTAGAGATATATTCCCCATCATTATCAAAACAGACATTCCGAACAACTGTATGAAACTGAGTTTTAACTATTTGTAAAAATTGAACAGAAATGAGAAACACTTCAGACTTCCGACGAAGAAGATAAACCCAAGTGCATCTAGTGAGATCATCAATAAAAGTTACATAATATCTATGACCAAAGAAAGCAATTACAGGGTAAGGACCCCAAACATCTAAATTTATAACATCAAAAGCACTAAGAGCCCGAGTCGTATGAGGGATATAGCTAGTATGGGTATGCTTAGACAACTCACAAACCACCCGATGAAACTTAGAATCTTTGCAAGCTTTATTAAATAAAGGAAAAAATTGACATAAATACTGAAAATCAACATAACCCATACGAGCGTGCCATAATTCTAGAGTATGAATATTAAAAACACAAGACATAGAAGCAAACAAAACAGAGGCCTAAAAACTAGCTAAAAAATAAGGGAAAGGCTCGTCCAGTGGATCCCCAAAGTAGTACAACCCATCAGCTCATAACCCTTGCCAAAAATCCTTTTCGAACTCAGGTCCTGTAAAAGACAAGAATATGGTAAGAAGATAACAACACAATTAAATTGTTTGGCAGGACGACTAACGGATAAGAGATTATATGCAAAATTTGGAACATGTAAAACAGATGATAAAGTAATGGTAGGGGATAAAAACACTACACCCTTGTGACGAACAGAGGATAAAGAACCATCAGCGAGACACAGAGATTGCACAAGAGTGGTAGGGACTAGCGAAGAAGGGAAGGAAGGAAAACTCACCCGTCATATGATCATTAACCCCAAAATCCAAAACCCATGAGGGACTAGCAGACCGAACATGGAAAGCAACAGAAGTACCTGTGGCAAACATGGCAGTAGAGGAAGAGGATGGGCTATGAAAACTGGTAGTAAGAGATCCAAGCTAAGCCTGAAGCTGACCAATCTAAGTATGTAACTCTTGTAAATTAGGGAGATGAGGAGACCTAGGAGCAAGAGTAATGGAATCCACTAGAGCCGCAGTTCAAGGGGTGCTAGTACCACAAGGGCGAGAAGAACGTGGCCTCAACTCAGGATGAAGTTTGAAGCAACGAGCCTTAACATGACCAGAAGCTACACAAAGTAACTAGACCAGAAGAATCCCAAGAATGTGACTTCGCAACATGAGCCATCTGATCAAATGAAATTGGAGACAGAGGAGAAGAAGTTGGCTGAACTAGACGCCTACGATGCTCATCACTATCAATGGTGGCAAAGGCCTCATAAAGAGAGGACATGGGTGGCGTGTTTAAAATTTGAGTTCAAAGGGATTCAAACTCAAAGTTTAAGCCCATTAGAAACTGGTAAGTTTGTTGGCAAGCAAGGTGTTTGGACACAAGAGAGGCAGTATCTGCTGGTAACTCAGTTAAGGGCTCATATTGAGCCAATTCTTCCCAACGGGCCTGAAGGTATCCAAAGAACTTTAACACAGAAAAACCTAAGGCAGACTGGGAAGCACGAGCAATATTCTGATAGAGCTCAAAGATGCGAGCATCGTTATGAGCATAAGCATACATCTATGAAAAGGTATACCATATATTGAGAACGATGTCACAATAGAGAAACATGTGATAAATACGATCTTCTATGGAGTTGAACATCCATTCCAAAATAGTGCAGTTATCAATATCCCATTGTGCACAGGTAGAATCTGTTGCAAGAGGCTAGGTAGTGGAAGATAAAAGCCAATGAGCTTTTCCCTTGCCTCCTAAATAAAGTTTAAGGGAGTGGCTCTAGGCGGGAAATTTTTTTCCATTCAACACCACACTCATAGTACGATGAACAGGAGTGTGATGAGAGAGAAAAATCAAAACTAATTGAGACAGGCTTTGTGGGTACATCGGATGAAACAATAAAGGATGGATCAGTCATGGTAGGAGAAGGGCTGAAAAGCACACAAAGATAACAACACAGGCAAAAAATAAATAACTAAAAAATAAAAAAACTTAATGACTTATCCAAATAAATGCTACCGAACAAATCTGGTAGCCCAATGAGCAAAGTAAACACAGGAAAGTGCTAACCAAATCAAACCAAGAACCCTAGAAGGGTAAGAAAGGGGTAAAACTACCCAAAAGGGACAGCCGTACTAGACCCAATCCAGAGGGAGTCTAGTCGGTACCTAAAAATTTGGTGGCAACAGTTTTGAAAGGTTGCTGAGGGGCTGGGAAGGGAGAAGGGTGGCTATCAGCTAGGGTAGAAGAATGAGGGGCTATTGAGTGGCTGTGGAGAAAGAAGGGTGGTTGTCAATGAGAATGGCTGCCGAAATAGAGAAAGGGTTGTGGGTGGCTAGGGTTTTGTGGCTCCGATACCAAAAAGGATGGAGAGAAGTATTTGGCTTACCTTTGAATGAGGTAGAGGCCATGAATATATAATATGTTCATGATACAATTTTAGGAAACAATATAAACAAGAAGAGAGATTCTGACAATCAATATAAAAATAATCTAATTCCTATTCTAAACATAATATTCTAGTTTCTATATTCAACAAGCTCTTCAGAATCACTGGCCTATTAAGCAATTCGATATATCCAATGCCTTTTTCCATGATCACCTAGAAGAGGAGGTTTATATGGAGCAACCTCAGGGGTTTATTAGTTCTACCTTGCCTTCTCATGTATGCAAACTTAAAAAAGGCTCTTTATGGCCTTAAGCAAGCTCCTAGATCCAATTTCTTATCAAGTCAATGGTTTCATCACAACCATTTTGATTCTTCTTTATTTGTCAGAAAAACCTCCACCAGCATTTCTATTCTCCTTATATATGTTGATGACGTCTTGCTCACAGGAAGTGATCCTAGTTTGATTCAAGCTTTGCTTCAACAAATGCATGTGGTATTTTCCATGAAAGAATTGGGTCACATTTCTTATTTCTTTGGTATTTTACTGAACTCTCACTTCCATGGCTTCTTCTTGTCTCAACAAAAGTATGCTAGTGAGCTTTTGATCAAGGCTAGTATGGTGGACTGCAAACCTAGTTCCACTCCCATGGCTATCAAACCCTCAGCTGCTCCTATTGATGATTTTCCTTTTTCTCAACCTTCCTTTTATAGGGGCGTAATTGGGGCCTTGTAATACTTGACTATTATCAGGCTTGATCATCCATTAGCTATTAATTAGGCCTGCAACATATCCAATCACCCACTAATGGTCATTTTGCTTTGGTAAAAAGGCTTCTCAAATATGTTAAAGGCACTCTTGCTTATGGCCTTACTTTTAGTCCAGGTCCATTTATTCTTCATGCCTTCACCGAATCCAATTGGGCTGGGATTGTTTAGATAGGAGGTCTACCTTTGGGTTTTGTGTTTTCCTTGGTCCAAACTTGATTTCTTGGTCTGCTAAGAAGTAGCCCACAGTTTTTAGATCATACACTGAGGCTAAGTACAGACCTATGGCCCATACAGTTGTTGAATTGTGTTGGATTCAACAATTGCTTAAAGATATGTTCATTACTTGCCTTGCTATACTTGTTCTTTGGTGTGACATGTGTCTACCATGGCCTTGGCTTCTAATCCTGTATTTCACTCACGATCCAAACATATTGAAGTTGATTGTCACTTCATTCGTGAAAGGGTTACTTCTAGGCATATTGCCATGTCTTATATCCCTATAATTGATCAAGTGACTGATATTTTTATCAAACCATTGACTTCCTCTAGATTCCGTCATCTCAAAGACAAACTTCTAGTGCATCGTAGCCCCATTAGCTTGAGGAGGGATGATAAGAGTACCAAGTCCATATGCCAAAAGGCAACATAGTCACAACTGCAGCTGCAGCCATAGTAGCAGCACCAGTATCAGATGCCTTTGTGTCAACAGGCATCACAACCGATGCCACAGCCATAGCTGTAGCAACATCAGTAGATGCAACCCAAATAGTTCAGCCAAGGCTGAACTCTCAACACAAGCATGTGTGAGTACGTTGCACACATCCGCAAGAATTAAGAATAGATTCAAGCATGTGTAGGTACAACAATAATAGTGAAGGTGGTTAGATGAGCAGGTAGTTAGATTTAGTTATGTACACTTGAGCATCAACTATTACAAATATCTATAAGTGTTCAATAATTGATTCATTCAATAAGATTTCTATTTCTTGTTACAAAATACCCCTGGGAGAATAAGCAACCTCAGTTCTAAGAAAATATCGCAAAGAGCCTAGATCCTTAATTTCAAAGGTGTGAAAGAGATGTTATTGCTTGACCTCAAAGGTAGGAGAAGAGTCAGAGCCAATGATGGTCATATCATCTACATGAAGTAATAGAGCAACAAAACCAATAGAGGTTCGGAGGAGAAACAAGCAAAATCCTAGGCACAAGGATGAAACTCAAGCTAAGTAATAGCCATCTGACTCCGAAGTTGCAGTCTTCTACAATGTAGACAACTTATCCTCTATAACTCAAACCCAATTAGGATCTTGACAGGTCTCCTTGCAAGATTGGGGTTTTTAAAAATAAAGAATAGCATACAAGAAGGTGCAACATGAATGAGAAAAACATGTTTTAGTAAAATCAAGTTTGACTACCTGTTTACAATAGCGAAGGAGATATCGACGATCATGAGGATCAGTGTCATCAGAAGTAGGAGGATCAATAGTAAGGGAAGAGCCAACCGATGGAGGAAGAGCCTTGTGACAAGAATAGACTAACAACAGAGGAGGACAAGCAGGAGGGGGAGCAGGAGGAAATGACCTATGGGGGACAGTAAAGAGGTACTTAGTAGGAGGGGGGGTAGAAGAAGTGGGAACAAGCTAACAGGGAAAAGTAAATATGTACTCATTAGGAGGGACCTCAAAAGAAAATGGATCAATGTGAACCAAATCCTCTTTGGAAACTGAGGTAGTGATAGGAAGAAAGTGACAGTAACATAAACGTTTAGGAAAGGCAACATTGCGGTAGATATACAGGCAGCAAGAAACAGGGTTGTAATAGCGATAGCCTTACCGAGTATGACTATAACCCAAAAAGATGCATAGGGCTAACCGGACACTAAGTTTGCTCTTATCTTTACATTAAAAAAAGACAAAACAAGCGAATACAAAAACACGAAGGAGGAAGTAATTCGGAAGTTGAGAAACCAGAGTCTCATAAGGAGAATGATTAGAGGGAAGGGGAGTAGGCACACAGTTGGGAAGAAAAGCACCAGTAAGAATTGCCCCATCCTAAAACGGAGCAGGAATAAAGGCAGAGAAAAGAAGAGACCAAACTGTCTCAAGGAGATGATGGTGTTTACACTCAGCTGAACCATTTTGGACGAGTGTATCAAAATAGGAAGTTTGATGAATGGTACCCAAATTGGCCAAATACTCACAAAAATCAGTTTTAAAATATTCATGACCCAAGTCAGATCGTAACAATTTAATAGTCGACCCAAATAGTGCAGTGATCATAAACTGAAATGTATGGTACATCTGGTGGAAGTCAAATTTATAAATTATAAGATAACCGAAATATAGCAGGTGCAATCATCAACAAAAGACACATAATATGCATAATCTTCTTTAGTAAGAATAAGAGAGGGTGCACAGACATCAGTATGCACAATAGAAAACGGGGTAACAAAAATAAAAGTACTTTTATTAAAAGGTAATGTTGTCATTTTAATGAGTTTACACCCTCAGCATTCGGTAATTTGACAACCAAAAACTTAACCTAACAATTATGATTGAGCTCACGACCGTAAGCGGTCAACATACAAATGACCTAACGTAGAGTGCCACAAATAAAAAGGACTCGATTGATAATCTAACTAACAAGAGAAAAAAGCAACTGGAGAGGTAGTCATAGGCATATGAAAGCTCTTTACTATATAAAGGTCTCAAACTCTACACCCGATCCCAATCTGCTGCTTGGACATCTAATCTTGCATAAAACAGATAGAAGAAGAAAATATAACATCAAAATTGAAAGTATCAAGTTGGCTAATAGATAATGAACTAACAAATAACTGAGGTACACAAAAGACAAAACGGATAGTAACAGCAGACATGAAAGAAGGCAATACAGACCCAACATATAAGATAGGCATACCAAACCTATTGGTAGCATTAATAGTAATAGGAAAAGAAAGGGGAATACAATTATGGAGTAAGGAGGAATGGGGAGTCATATGATGAGAAACACCAGAGTCAAAGATCCAAATTAAATGAGAGATACCTGAAGAATAACTAATCAAACCTAAATGAAGAGAGGTAAGAGTAAAGGCAGACGAGGATGGCTGGAAGGTAGACATTATATACTGAAGCTGAGCAATTTGCGCACTCAAGGAAGCCAAGTCAAGATCAAGAGCCGGAGCAGATATAGTATAAGCTGTAGGATGCTGAAAAGTACTCGAAACAGGACCTCAGAATTGTATCTGAGGTAGTTAAGAAGATGAAGCACGCTGACGTCACTTCTTAGGACAGTGACATTTCCAATGCACCCTCCGATGGTAGAAGCACACTCATCTGACACTAGGAGCCCCTTTTTAGGCTTGGTAGAAGACTGGAGTTGATGAGGAGACATGGTCAACAATAGGGGTGGTTGAGCAGGAGCTAAGAAGACCGAAGGGGACAGAGCTTGATTGCCCGTCTTGAGACGGGTTTCCTCTAAATGGAGCTCATGAACTATAGCATCCATAGAAGGGAAATGAGAATGATGAAGGATGCCACCACGAATAAGCTCATACTGAGGGGAGAGAGCTATTAAGAACTACACTAGACGTCCCCCCTTTCGGAATTAAACATAAGCATCTAGTACCTTAATACTAGATGGTTTCATGAGAACATCATCCCAATATGATCTTGTAAGAATTCTGAATGAATATGTAAGAATTTTGAATGAATCTCTATATTCCATTATATTTCAACACAATGTGTACATCTGATATGTATATAGCAATTCTAGACCTAATCCTAAATAGGAAACAAGAATAAACATAAACCAATCCTAAATAGGAAACAATATTCACATAATATATACTATACAAATATTAAACCAATCCTAAATAGGAAATAATATTCACATAATATAAACTATACTAATATTATTCTCACACCCCCGCTCAAACTCAAGGTGTTTGGGCAGAAAACACTGAGAGTTTGCCAAGAAGAAACTGAAACCAAGCAATGGTGTGAGCCTTGGTAAAGAAGTTAGCAAGTTGCAGAGCTGAAGAGAGGAAAGGAAGCGAGATAGAGCCAGACTGCAGATGATGACGAACAAAGTGACAATCAATCTCAATGCGCTTGGTCCGCTCATGGAAGACAGTATTATGTGCAATCTAAATAGCACTGCAGTTGTCACAATAGAGGGAGGTCAAAGAAGACTGAGGGACGCCCAAGTCAGAGAGAAGACAACAAAGCCAAACAACTTCAGCAGTAGCATGAGCCATAGCAAGATACTCAGCTTTGGCAGTAGAGCGAGCAACCATAGTTTGTTTCTTGCTTTTTCCAAGGGATTGAGGAATCACCAAGAAACATCCAGAAACCAAACATGGATTTGCGATCAGTAATATCACCAGCCCAATCAGAATCAGCATAGGCCACCAAATCCAGAGAGGAAATAGAGGACAATAGTAAACCTTAAAATATAGTACCTCGGAGATAGCGAAGAAGCCAAACCAATGCAACCCAATGTGTGGAGTGAGGAGCAGAGACAAACTGGCTAACCACATGAACAGCATAGGCAAGATTCGGACGAGTAATCGTCAGATAGACTAAGCAACCCACGACCTCTTGATATAAAGTAGGATCATCCAGAAAAACACCATCAATAGTATTGAGCTTTACATTAAGCTCAATGGTGGTATAGTGTCAGTAAGACCGGCACGATGAATAACCTCATTGGCATACTTGGCCTAAGAGAGAAAGTAGCCCTTGGGAGAAGAAGCTACCTCAATACCAAGAAAATACCGCAAGAGGCCCAGATCCTTCATTTCAAAGGTGTGGAAAAGATGCTGCTTGACCTCAAATATAGTAGAAAAGTCATAACCAATGATGATCATATCATCCATACACAGTAATAATGCAACAAATCCAGCAGAGGTGTGGAGAAAAAATAAAGCAGAGTCCTGGGCACAAGAATGAAACTCAAGCTCAATAACAGCAGTCTAAAAGCGATCATACCAAGCACAAAGAGACTGCTTTAGACCATACAAAGCACGCTGAAAGTGACAAACCTATCCAGAGGAATGGTGAAGGCCAAGGGGAGGACGCATATAAACCTTCTCAATGAGATGGCCATTAAGAAAAGCATTCTTAACATCCATCTGATAAAGAGGCAAAGAACGAACATAATCAGCCCAGATCAAAGTACAGACAATAGTCATCTTGGCAACAGGAGCAAAGGTCTCCTTATAATCAATACCATACTCATGTGAGAAACCTTTGGCAACTAGATGAGCTTTGTAGCGCTCATGAAAATCATCAAAATGAGTCTTGACTTTGTAGACCAATTTGCAACCAACCAGATTCTTACCAGTAGGCAAAGGAACCAACTCCCAAGTACTAGTTTTCTGTAAAGCAGACAACTTATCCTCCATAACTTGAACCCAATAAGAATCCTGACAGGCCTCCTTGTAAGATTGAGGTTTTGAAAAAATGGTGAATAGGAGACAAAAAAGTACGATAGGAAGTAAAAGAACATGTATTAGACTAACCCAACCTATTTGGAGGTAGACTAACCCAACCTATTTGGAGGATGACACGCTCAAGTAGGATATCGGTGTGCAGCAGGATTAGAGTCGTCAGAAGCAGGGGCAAAGACAACCGGTGGAGGAGGAGCCTTGTGACGAGAATAAACTAACGGAAGAGGAGAAGGAACCGAAGGAGGAAAAGCAGCCAGAGGTGAAGCAGAAGGAAAAGATGGAACATGCTCAGGATGAAATGTGGAGATGTACTCATCAGACGGGACCTCAGAAGGAAACAGATCACTATGAACCAAATCCTCTTTGGAGAAGGAAGCTGAAAGTAAGGTAGATGTTCAAGAAAGGCAACATAGCGGAAGACAAAAAAGCGACGGGAAATAGGGTCATAACAGCGATAACCTTTCTGAGTGAGACTATAACCCAAAAAGACACATAAGATAGACCGGGCACCAAGTTTAGTCCTATCTTTATGGGGTAAAATGACAAAAAAAGCAGACCTAAATACACGAAGGAGGGAATAATTAGGAAGTTGAGAAAAATAGTCTCATAAGGAGACCGACCAGAAAGAAATGGGGTAGGCATATAATTGAGAAGAAAAGAAACAATAAGAACTGTCTCACCCCAAAACGGAGCCAGAATGGAGGCAAAGAGAAGGAGAGACCTAGTTGTCTCAAGGAGATGATAGTGTTTACGCTCAACTTGACCAAATATTCACAAGTTTGGTAAATGGCTCCCAATTTGGTCAAATATTCACATAATTCAATTTTAAGTATTCCCCGCCCAAGTCAGACCGCAACAATTTAATAGTAGACCCAAACTATGTAGTGACCATAGACTGGAAAGTACAGTATATCTGGTAGAAGTCAGACTTATAAATCATAAAATAAACCCAAGTGTAATGAGTGCAGTCTTCAACAAATGACACATAGTATGCAGAACCCTCTTTGGTGAGAACAGGAGAAAGGCCCTAAACATCAGTATGAACTAAAGAAAATGGTGTATCAGATATAGTACTTTTATGAAAAGGTAAGGCTGTCATTTTGACAAGTTTATACCCCCGACATTCAGTAAGTTCACTAGGGAAAACTTTACCCAATATACCAGAATGAGCTAAAGACCGTAAGCGATCGGCAGACAAATGCCCTAATCTAGAATGCCACAAGTAGAAAGGTCTAGACAGAGAATCTAACTGAAAAGATAAAAAGGCAATCAGAGAGGTTGTCATAGACACGCAAGCTCTCTACCACATAGAGGTCTCCAACTCTATAGCTGGTCTCAATCTGCTGCTTAGACATCCGATCCTAAAGAAGACCCAAACAAACCTGAATAAAGAGATGAAACAATGGTAGACAATATATGCTAAAGCTAACCAATTTGAACACTCAAGGAAGCCAAGTCAGGATCAGAAGCCGAAGTAGATGCAACGTAAGCAGTAGGAGGCAAAAAAGTACTCTGAGAGGGAACTCGAAACGGTGGCTGAGACTGTTGAGAAGACAAAGTAGACTAACGTCCCTTCTTGGGACAGTGATACTTCTAATGAACCTTCTGATGGCAAAAAGCACACTCATCTGAAGCCAAGGGCCACTTCTTGGGCCTTGCAGGAGACTGAAGTTGATGAGTATCCAACATCATAATGAACCAAAAACAAAGAACCAATTAGGCAAAGTGTAATTAATAGAAAACTGATGGGTCAAACAATAATAACCCAAAGCTAGCACCAGATGGGTCAAAATGTAACAAAGAACTGAGGGGTCACAAAATGTAATAAACCAAGAACCAGATTTTCCAAAACTCGGTAACTCAAAAAAAGTTTCTAGAAGTCAAGAACCAATAGCCGGAAGTCACAACCAAAGAGGGAGAGATAGTTATAGCCAATCACATGCAGAGAAAGAGAAGCACTGAGACCACTTCGAAGCAACCAGCAGATGCAACAAAGCAACCAGCAAAGCAGCAATGAACCACAGACAGACAGAGAGAGAGAGAGAGAGAGGGGGAGAGAGAGACGAACCAAAGTGAATAGAGAGACGAATCGACCCAGAATCATATAAGAACCAGGGAGCAGACCTTCGTAAGGAGGAGGGTAAACCAAACCTTCGCGCAAGGCACAAGAGAGGCAGAAACAAATGATCAGTCCTCTTCGACTCATATGGTTTGTGACGATGGGTCTTGACCTGAACCGAGATGGGTCGCGACGAACAAACGAGTGGAGCAAGGGTCAACACCAACGAACAGATGAATCATGATGGATAGGTTGATTTCGAAGAAGACAAAAACGAACAGAGATGGCTGCTAGGGTTTCGAATCCTAGATTAGGGTTTCGAACCAAGCTCTGATACCATGTAAAAATTCCGAATGAATCTCTATATTCAATTATATTTCAACACAATGTGTACATCTAATATATATATAGCAATTCTAGTCCTAATCCTAAATAGGAAACAAGAATAAACCTAAACCAATCCTAAATAGGAAACAATATTCACATAATATATATTATACTAATATTAAACCAATCCTAAATAGGAAACAATATTCACATAATATATACTATACTAATATTATTCTCACAGATTTTCCACAGAGTTATGAAACCAAGTCCGAACTTGGGTATTGCCACAATCCCAAGTGTCACAATGAGCAAGATAGCTGTCATTTTTCGTATCCGTCGGACGAGGGATAGAACCAGAAACATATCTCCATTTTTTTCGACCTAGTAGAAAATTTTTCATAACATTCAACCAGTAGGCATAGTTGGCACCAATGAGTGTGCAAGTAATGGCTTGAATTCTATTATCTGACATCGTAATGAACCAAAACAAAATAGAAAATTGATTAGATGAAGTGTAATAAACCGAAAACTGATGGGTCAAAATGTATTAAACCCAAACAACCAGAACCAGATCACCACAATATAATAAACACAAAACTTGTACTGATGTGGTCAAAGTGTAATAAAAACAAACCTTATGGACTAAGATCAGAGAACCAATACGAAGAGACACAGGCAGCTTCGTGATCAGAGAACAGAGACCAGAGATGAAGAAAGAGAGAGAGCTTCGTCAACACAAATACAAAGCAGAGAGCTTCGATTGACACGCAATCCTGAGAGAGAGAGAGAGAGAGAGAGAGAGAGAGAGCTCTCGCGAACAAGACCAGAGAGAGAACTTTGCAAACACGAATCGCGATTCCGATGCTTGATGACCTGCAACTCAAGTATCATGAAAACCTAGCAAAACTTCAAGAACTAGATTTGATTAAGGGAGAAGATGACCCATGACCCACACAGAAACTAAAAAGGAAGACAATTGAGGAAAACAATTTCTAGGGTTTCGATGGTGGCTTCGATACCATGTAAGATTTCTGAAGAATAATTTGTATATTCAATTGTGTTTGTAAAACAAGAGTACATCGGTTTATATAACAATCTAACCCTAAGACTGAAAAGAAAAGTAGAATATTTATTCAAACCGATAGAATATATACAAAATACATACTACCATAAATACATAAATCTTAATATTCTCACAATTTCATCCAACAACTTGGTTTTTCCTGTGGGAAGACTCAACTTAGGAGGAAGAGGAGAAAGCTAGTAACAAAGTAAAGATGGAAAGAAAAAGCAGATTGGAGAAAGAGGAATGCAATTACTACGGATTCTAGTTCTATTGTTTAATAATAAAAATAAAATAAGAAAGGAAAAAAAAAAAAAAAAACTCCAGCATATAAAAGCTAATACAAAAATAGGAGAATGCAGTATAGACTATTGAATTTATTGATTTTGTTTTTATAAACCTTCTTAACAAACTAATGTCATATAATAATAAAGCTTTGGCTTTGAAATGGTAAATTATCATTATTAGTACACATCAGTTTGTGAATTTTGTTTGTATAGTATTACTCACAGAAATATTACACATGCAACTAGCATTAATCAGGAATAATGTTCTTGGTGGAAGACCAACCATATGGTGTAGGGGGGAAGATGCGAGAGCACTTTGTTTTAGTGGCTGCATTTTACTATCTACATATATATATATTTGTGTGCATTGCTTCATTTCATTTCATTTATATAATCAAACCATATAACCTTTACTTACCAATAAAACCACTCCCCCTTCCCCTTCCCCTCTTCATTAACCCTCAAAGAAAAAAAAAAAAAAAAAAAAATATCAGGCACAATCAAACAGAGGGTGAAATTCCCATTTGATAAAACAACATTTGTTCAATCAACAAAACAGACATAAGAAAAGGTACCATGTAGTGTATTGTTTGACTCATGGCATACAAATACATGAAAGATAAATCTAAGCCAAAACCTCTAACAATTGTAAGATGCAACACATAATTCACAAACCTAAAATAACGTGCACACAAGGCATAAGAGAGTAGAACAACAAGCATATATATATATTGAGAACGTAATAAGAAATATATGAAATGTCGAGTAGACTAAACAATAATTCAATAAGCATATTAGTTTAACCCAGTCATGTCCAATTAAATCATAAAGAACATTCAGTATGCTCAAGCAGCATTTGCCTACAATATCTCTCAAGTTTTAAATATCACTGACTTACATTTTAGTTTTTTATTGTCGCAATGGTAGTTTTGTTGTCCCCATGCTTCAATAGGCCTACAATGTCAACAAGAATAAGATAAAGAAACACCACATGCTTGCCAAAATTTGCCCCACTTTAGATGAGCATTTTAGGCTCTATTTGTTTCAAAGTAAAATAATTTTGAGAAAAATATTTTACCAATTTTTGTTGTTTGATTGGCCAATAAAAAAGTAAAGTATTTTTCAAGTAAAATAGTTTTGGTTGTAAGGCAAAAAATTAATTACGTTTCAAAAGTCCAAGTTATTTTTTTGCTCCCGGTCAATGCTTCATGATATTCTTGTAAAAAGTTTTATCTATAATTAATTCTTTATTAAAATTTTTCTTGTAGGAAACATTTCGTCAACCAAATAAATGAAAATTTAAAGAAAAACATTAGTTTTTGTCTAAAATCATTTTACATGAAATTTAGAGTCAAATAAATTATTCCCCCACCCCCCAATTAAAAAAAGAAAAATAAAAAAGACAAGAGCTTACATGTCTGTTATATTAGAGCAGCATGAAAACAAGTTCCTGAAAAAAATAAATAAATGAATATGCCGAAAGAAAGGTGCACGGAGAAAATATGAAGTGTGAATCATGGGTTTGCCTCACCAGTTTTTAGTAATGCTTTTATCTGGTAATGGTAAACTTGGGAAATTGTTTTCAGAAATATCCCTGCAAAAATGTGGCGTAACATACCATAAACATTAATAACTTTTACCACAAAAATCATAAATTTTTTTACTATGCGCATATCTTTTGGGGTGCACATTGTAAATTTCTCCTACTTAAAAACAACTTCAACAATTCTACAATTGACAAATTATTTACTAATAAATATATAAGATCAACTACATTTATCATCTTTCCATTTTATCAAAATCTTTCATTGAAATCTCCATTTTTAATTGTGACAGTCAACTCTTTACACTTACTCAAGTTACAAAGTCACTAGCATGTAAGGTTGACGAAAATTAGTATGTGAGCTACATTTGACATTTTTCTTGGCTCATTAGTATCCCTACACTTCTAGAAAAATCCTACTTTGGTCTATTGCACTTTCGCCGAAATTTCACTTTGGTCTATCCACTTTTAACTGTGCCAAAAAAAAGAAAAAGAAAAAGTAGAATGTCACATGAGACACACATGCTAATTTCCATCATCATTATAACGCCAAAATGAACAAAATGATAACATTGCAACTTGACTTAAAAAATAGGAATTAACTATCACAATTGAAAGTAAAGAGGCTAAAGTGACATTTTGAGAAAAGTGGAAGAGTGTTAAGTATAATTAACCCAAACATATAACAAACAAAAAGAGCCCACACAGGATTTATAATTTCACACCAAAGTTGTCAAATCGGGATTCGAATAAGGAATTGAAATGGTATTGTACCGAATCATGAATCATAAAGATTCGGTCGCCTTTTCTTAATTACGTAGAAAATATATCTACACATTTAGATATCAAATATTTTTTTTGATCAGCCAAAAATAACTTCATTGATGAATAAATGTACAACCATAAGGATTACATCAACAGATATGAGGAAGTGCAAAGAGCATCACAATAGACCTTCGCCATCCCAACTATGTTGGCTCCATGAGGCCTAACCAATCATATGCTAGCACTGCCTCAAGTTGGTGAGAGACCAACAAGCACACAGAACAACACCAAACAGAAGCAAAACAGAGCTTCTCTGCCTCAATACAGCAAAGCTCCTCCCAACTCAATACAACATAGCTCCTCCGAAGCACAACCTAATCTGTCTCAAATTACAAATGAAATCATTGGTTGTAAAATGAAAATTCTTCAAGTGTGGATTCAACCACAGAGCTATCCTAGTCATAATCAACTCACACAGCTCAACCCAGTTTGGGTTAGGTGCTTTGAAAACACACTCATTTCTAAGTTTCCAAATTGACCATAGTACAGCCAGTGGGATAGCACTCCAAATCTTCCTTTCCAACTTCTTCATCTTCCCTCATGCCCACCATAACAGCAGCTAGTCCACAGAGCCTGGTAATGCCCCTTGGGTCCGCGTACCAATTCAGCATATCAACCCATACACTCTAAGCAAAAGGACAGCAGATTAAGACATGGTTCACAGATTTAATGTCAGTCTTACAAAACACACATAGACTAGACCCATACACATTAAGAACACCAACTCTTTGTAAGAACTCAACTGTCTTAATTCTCTTTTTCCAAGCTAACCACCCAAATACTTGTACCATAGGAGGGATAAAATTTAGCCACACCAACTTACTAATTCTGAGAGTTGGGCCAAGATTATCAACAACAAACTTATACATTGCTGCTACAGAGAACTGACCTGAATTAGATGTTGTCCAAACAGGCCTATCCACCTGTTCAGGTCTCATTGCAGGTCCTGCTGCTAACTGGTTTAGGAGATTCTTCTCTTTTGAATGATAGGTTTCCATACACCTAATGCATCTTTCCTATCATAGATATCTCTCAAAGTATCATTTTTCTCTAAAGACAACCTATATAGGCTTAGAAACTCATCCTTCAAGCAAAGTTGCTGACACCATCTATCAGTCTAGAAGATAATCCTTCTTCCATCCTTCAATTGAAAATTGTTCAAAAAGATCTCTTGTAAATTGTTTCTCTGCTCCTCAATAGCTGCGATTCCTTTCCATACAGCTGAATGGTTACTGCTAGGATTAAAGGATGGCAGCCAGTTTCCAACCTTCATCTTATATCTACTGTAGATAACCCTCTTCCATAGAGCTTCATTTTCACAACCAAAACTCCACCACCATTTTAGTAATAAGCAATTATTAACCTCTCTCACCTTCCTAATGCCTAACCCTCCTTGCTCCACACTTCTACACAATTCCTCCCATCTAACCATATGGATCTTTCTCTTTAGTTTTGAACCACCCCACGAAAATGTAGCTTCAAGCCTCTCAAATTCTTTAGCAACCCCTTCAGGCATCCTAAATAGAGACAAATAATACACTGGTAGTGAAGATGTTACAACTTTAACAAGTGTTAATCTCCCAACAAAGACAACAACTTCCTTTTCCAATCAGCGAGCCTACTTCTAACTTTATCCAAGACAGGTTTCCAGATGTTCGAAAGAATAAACATGATGGGAGACATAAAGGCGGTGGGAAATAGGGTCGTAACAGCGATAACCTTTCTAAGTAAGACTGTAACCCAAAAAGACACACATGACAAACTGAGCAATAAGTGTGGTCCTATCTTTACAGGAAAGAAAGACAAAACAAGTAGACCCAAACACAAGGAGGGAGTAATTGGAAAGTTGAAAAAACAAAACCTTATAAGGAGACCGACCAGAGAGAAGGGGAGCAGGCATAAGAATGAGAAGAAAAGCAATAGCTAAAACTGCCTCACCCCAAAAAGGAGCCGAAACAGAGGCAGAGAGAAGAAACGACCTAGCTGTCTCAAGGAGATGACAGTGTTTACGCTTAGTTCAACCATTTTGGGCAGGTGTATCAGTACAAGAAGTTTGGTGAATGGTACCTAAATTGGACAAATACTCACATAACTCAGTTTTAAAATATTCGCCACCCAAGTCAAATCGTAACAATTTAGTAGTAAACACAAACTGAGTAGTGATCAAAGATTGAAAAGTACAATATATCTGGTAGAAGTCGGACTTATAAGTCATAAGATAAACCCAAGTGTAATGAGTGCAGTCATCAACAAATGACACATAGTATGCAGAACCCCCCTTGGTAAAAATAGGAGAAAGGCCTCGGAGATCAGTATGAACTAAAGAAAACAATGTATCAGAAATATAAGTACTTCTACAAAATGGTAAGGTTGCCATTTTTCGTAAGTTTACACCCCCAACACTCGGCAAGTTGACTAAGAGAAACTTTACTCAATAAACCTGATAGAGCTAAAGACCATAAGCAGTCAGCAAACAAATGCCCTAATTTAGAATGCCACAAATAAAAGGGACTCGACATAGAATCTAACTGACAAGAGGAAAAAGTAGCCGAAGAGGTCGTCATAGGTAGATGTAAGCTCTCCACCACATCGAGGTCTCCAACTCTATAACCGGTCCTAATCTACTACTTAGACATCCGATTCTACACAAAATAGATAGAAGAAGAAAAGACAACATCAAAACCGAAAGCATCAAGTTGACTGATAAATAATAAACTGACAAACAACTGAGGGACATAAAGTACAGATGAAATAGTAACAGCAAACATAACAGATGGTAGGACAGACGATGGATATAACAAACATACCAAACCCATTACCAGTATTAACAATAATAGGAAATGGAGGGAGAGTACAATTTTGAAGTAAGAAGAAATGAGAAGTCATATGATGAAAGGTACCAAAGTCAAAAATCCAAATAGACGAAAAGATACCTGAAGAAAACCCAAACAAACCTAAATGAAGAGAGGAAACAACTAAGGTGGATGGGGAGGGCTAAGAGGTAGATAGTATATGTTGAAGTTGACTAATCTGAGCACTCAAGAAAGCTTAGTCAGGATCAAGAGTTGGAGTAGATGAAGTAGAACCGGCAAGAGGCCGAAAAGTACTCAAAAGAGGAGCTCGAAATTGGGTCTGAGACTGCTAAGATGGACCCCACATATCCGAATGTATTGAAGAAAAAGGAACTAAACTTTTATTAAGACTTGGAGCAAAAGAAGCTCGGTGTTGTTTGCCAAGTTGACAAGACTCACAAAGAAACTTAGACACATCATTGTTTGTAAAAACAGACGGAAACAAATGCCTAAATAAATGAAAAGAATGAAGCCCAAGATGCCGATGCCATAGCCATAAATCCTTCTTAGTGGTTGGGAACATGATGGAATGATGAGCAAGCTTATTTGACTGATCCAAGAAATAGAGACAATTTTCTGCCCCACCACCGCCAATTGTCCTCTTTCTGACAAGGTCTTGAAAAGACAATGATCAGGAAAAAATATCACACCATAGTTTAAATCCTTAGTAATACGACTCAAAGATAAAAGATTAACTGAAAAATTGGGAACGTGGAGCACTGAAGACAGAGTTAAAGTAGGGGTGACATGAATTAAACCTTTCCCAGAGATAAAAGAAACAGTACCATCTGCAATCCTAACTTTGTCTAAACTTTAAGAGGACTTATATACTGAGAAAAGATCAGAAGATCCAGACATATGATCTGAGGCACCAGAATCAATAATCCATGGCAAAGACTTATAGAAAAGAAAAGCACTAGGAAAAGAGAAGTCATGCTCGATAAACTATTAGAAGTCAAACCAACGGAAGCGGAAGTAGCATTAAGGGTGTCAACAACACTAGACTAATAGGCCTGTAGATTAAAGCCACGTCCTCTAGACTGGCCTGATCGACCGCCTCTAGTACCAGACCGATCACCCCGGCTCCCTGATGGAGCCTCATAAAGCTTCCAACACGTCTCACGAGTATGCCGCAGCTTGCGGCAGTAATCACAGAACACAATATCCTTCCCTGAAGGATGGGAAAGAGGTAGTGACAACCTAGTCCTATCTCAAGGAGTAGAAAGTAATGCTGAACGGTCTCCAGTGGCCGGTGGTAACATAGCAAAACAACGACTCTCCTAATTCTGTAGATATGCAAAGGCCTCTTGAAAAGATGGAAGAATATCCATACTAAGGACACGACTCCAGACCGGAACAAACTCCACATTAAGGCCTTCCAGAAACTTGAAGACCCTCTCCTGTGCAATAAACTCTGGCAACCAACTGAGTCAACTGTACAGACAGGCTTGTAATCCAAGAGATGATCTAAGCATTTTCAACTATTAGTTAGAAAGGTGTAATACTGGAGAATTGTCTACTCCCCCTATACTAAGTGCTTAATAGACCAGCACAGCTCAAAAGATTGTGAACAATTCCTTTTCCGAAAATATGTAACAGTGACTACTTCCCAAATATCCTAGGCAGTATCCATGGATAAGTAGCCTTCACCAATCTCAGGAACCATGGAATGAATAAGCCACCCCATGATTAAAGAGTTGGTAATCTTCCATTGATCATAACCAGGATCTGTAATACCTAGTGCATGAACTTTTCCATTAACATATCTCATCTTCTCCCTACTCTTCAGAAAAAAATGTCAGACACTAAGACCACGAAAGGTAATTCTGACCATTAAACAAAGCGGTGGTGATTTTGAGGCTAGGGTTCAGGTTCTCAAATGTAGTAGTCATAACTGGACTGGAGCTCTCCCCTTTAGATGGGTGAGAAGTAGTGGTGGATTCACTAGTTAGGTTAGCCATAAGAACTCTACAATTTCAACCCAAAAACCCTTGCACGAATCACTAGAATGGAAAAAGGAATGAAATAGGCTGGAACAAGCAAAATCATATACAGACCACTATAGAAACATAACAATCAGATTAATGGGTTATCTATGGACCCAAAAAAAAAACCAAATACGGGAAAACGAACCTCCAATCAAAACAAGTGCTGAACTGTGTTCAAGAAAGTAGAGGGAAAGAAACTTGGGGCAATAGAAGACGGGCAACCCTCAAACACTCATCCATAGGAGCCAAAATACACAAAGAGAGGCTAGGACAGCCCTCACAAGGGTCAACTAGGCCAGAGGGGCCTTCGGCAGAAGCCGATCGAAATGGCTCTGTGGGACCTTGGATGGTTCCGACAAAGACTCAAGGACCAACAGTAGAGGATGAGTGATGACTAGTTGGTGGCAGCGGCTGTGTTGGTGATTGTTTTTAGGGTTTTGGCTTTGATACCATGTAATTTAAGAGAATACAAAGCTTGGGTGATGATTATAATATTATCACCCTTGATATTAATCAATCAACTGTTACAAAAGGAAGCCTTAAGGCACTAATTAAGGATCACCTTTTATATTGATTGATTGATTGACTGACTGATTATGGAATCACAATCAATCAGTCAACCACAATCTAATCTAAATAAGGAGACAAAGAAATATTCTAACATATGACATTATCATTTCTGGCGGTGACTATACTGGGACTACTACTTTAAAACACTATTTAAGCTGTTAATTTCATACTAAGGACTAGAGGAATCTTTGGTATTTTCTTGGGATTGACGATGCTTGTTCTTCACAAGGTCTTTTCCTTTCTCAGTGGAAGTATGTGTTTGATCTTCTCTCTAAGACTAGGCTCTTGAGTGCCTGACCGATTGATACACCTTTGGACTCGTCTACCAAACTTGACAGTGAGCATGGTGCGTTGTTTTCCGATGTTGGTTAGTATCATCAATTGGTTGGGAAAATAATTTATCTCACTGTACCCGTCCAGATATTATATATGATGTAAGTTTGGTTAGTCAGTTTATGTATGCTCTTCGTCATCCTCACTTTGATGTTGTGTTGTATTTTTTGTTAACTAAAGAGTGCTCATAGTCATGGACTACTGTATTGTCCTTCTACTTCTTTGTTTGTCACTAGCTTTAGTGATGCTGATTGGGCTGGAAGTCGCAATGGTCATTGTTCCACTTTTGGCTATTGTACCTTTGTTGGTGATAACAGTAAGATTTCTGAATGAGAATTGTATATTCAACTTAAATTGTAATACAAAGTACATCATCTTATATAGAACTCTAACCCTAAGAATAAATAGGAAATATGAATAATGCTTAATTATACAAAATATTTACACAATCTCAGAATATATGCCATATATACACTAATATATTCTTGCATCCCTGCTCAAACTCAAGGTGTTTTAGTAAAAAACACTAAGAGTTTGTCAAGAAGAAACCGAAACCAAACAGTTGGGTGAGTCTTGGTAAAGAAGTCAGCAAGTTGCAGAGCCAAAGTGACAAAATGAAGTGAGATAGAGCTAGACAGCACATGCTCACAAACGAATTCACAATCAATCTCAATGTGCTTTGTCTATTCATGAAAGACAGTGTTATGGGCAATTTGAATAGCACTTTGGTTGTCACAGTAAAGAGAGATCAAAGAGGACAGAGGGATGCCTAAGTCAGGTAAGAGACAACGAAGTTAGACAATCTCAGTACTAGCATGAGCCATAGCATAATACTCGGCTTTGGTAGTAGAGCGGGCTACAACAGTTTATTTCTTGCTTTTCCAAGATATTAAGGAATCGCCAAGAAACATACAGAAACTAGAAGTGGACTTGTGATCATTGACATCACCAGCCCAATCAGAATCAGTATAGGCTACTAAGTCCAAGGAGGAAGTAGAAGCCAATAGCAAGCCCTGAAAAATAGTACCTCAAACATAACGTAGAATCCAAACAAAAGTAGCCCAACTTGTTGAACAAGGAGCAGAAACAAACTGGCTAACCACATGAACAACATAGGCCAGATTAGGGTGAGTGACAGTCAAGTAAACCAAGCTCTCGATATAAAGTAAAACCATCCAAAGGGGCACCTTCGCAGTGTTAAGCTTCACATTAAGCTCAACAGGAGTATCAGAAAGGCCGACACGGTGAATAACTTCATCGGCATACTCGGCTTAAGAGAGAATACCCCTTAGGAGAATAGACAACCTTAATACCAAGAAGATACCATAAGGCCCCAGATCCTTCATTTCAAAGGTGCAAAAGAAATGTTTGACCTCAAAGATAGCAGAAGAGTTAGAGCCAGTGATGATCATATCATCCATATAAAGTAACAGGACAACAAAACTAGCAAATGTGTAGAAGAGAAACAAAACAGAATCCTAGGCACAAGGATGAAACCCAAGCTGAGTAACAGAAGCCTGAAAGTGATCATGCCAAGCATGAAAAGATTGCTTCAAACCATACAAAGCACGTTGAAAACGACAAACCTATGCAAAGGAATGAGGAAGGCCGGGGATAGGACGCATGTAAACCTCCTCAATGAGATGACCATTAAGAAAAGTATTCTTAAAATCCATCTGATATAGAGGCCAATGACAAACAGCAACAATAAAAATCAAAATATGGACAATAATCATCTTGGCAACAGGGGCAAAGGTTTCCTCATAATCAATACCATACTCCTGTGAGAAAACTTTGGCAACCACTCGAGCTTTGTAGCACTCGAGAGAACTATCAAAATGAGTCTTGACTTTATAGACCCATTTGCAACTAACTAGATTCTTGCTAGCAGGCGAAGGAACCAGCTCCCAAGTAGCAGTCTTCTGTAATGCAGACAATTCATCCTCCATAGCTTAAACCCAATTAGGATCCTAACAGGCCTCCTTGTAAGACTGGGGTTCTGAAAAAGAATAAATAGCAAACAAAAAAATACAGTATGAAAAAGAAAAATATGTTTTAGCAAAATCAAGTTTGACTACGTATTTACGATTGTGAAGAGGATATCGATTGTTATTGGGATTAGTGTCTTCAGAAGCAGTGTGATCACCAACAGGGGTGGAAACAACTAGTAAAGAAAGAGCCTTGTGCCGAGAATAAACTAGCAAAAGAGGAGGAGGAGCATGATGGGCAACAAGAAGAGAAAGGGGAACAAACTCATGGGACAATAGAGAGGTACTCAGCAAGAGGGAGTAGGAGGAGAATAGGGAACAAGCTCATAGGGAACAATAGAGATGAATTCATCAAAAGGGACCTTAGAGGGAAATTGATCGATGTGAACAAAATCTACTTTGGAAACCGGGGCAGTGACAGAAGGAAGCTGAAAGTAAAACAGACGTTTGAGAAAGGCAATATAGAAGGAGACAAATACAGTCGTAACATCAACAACCTTTCTGAATAAGACTGTAATCCAAAAAGACACATTGGACAAACCGAGCACTAAGTTTGGTCCTATCTTTACGGGGAAAAAAGACAAAACATGCAGACCCAAATAGCAATAACCTTTGGAGTAAATTTTAGAGTGACATTTTAGAGTTCTCAAAGTTTTTG
Source organism: Camellia granthamiana (assembly GCA_036172215.1). NCBI lineage: Eukaryota > Viridiplantae > Streptophyta > Magnoliopsida > Ericales > Theaceae > Camellia > Camellia granthamiana. The sequence goes on from CM069909.1 coordinate 93,679,251, forward strand.
TTTTACTCATATGTTGTAATTCAATACACAGAGCCCCTCAAAGGTTTTCTTATTTAAAAAAGTACTTAATTATATGTATTTCCCATTGTGGTTATGTTATGGACATTTAGATGTTACAAACTATTGTGTTGGCAAAAGTTGTAAGGTATTATGGTTTCATTATGAATCATTGTGATATAGTTTTAAAAGAGCATATACGTATGCACCTTTTAGATAGTGTGATTTGTAATCTATTATCATTCATGTAGTATGCAAATTATGTAATATTACATATGATTTATATTTTTTTAGTGGTGCATTATTGAAGTTCAAGTTCCTAATTCCTACAACATATTTGGAGTGTTCCCATTATTTATTAACTTATATTTAATAGTGATTTATTTATTTTAATAACTATTCAAATTGTTTAAATCTATCAACCATTTGGATTTGTCGAACCCTTCTTTTGGCCCCCCAATCATTAACTCCTAGCTCTGTCTTTGGAATAGTAGCTTCATACTAATTCAAAAATAGACCAATGCTTCAAGAAACATAATCAAACATTAGAAAAACAAATGAAGCATAAGATATTGTAGTTTCACTACGCAAATTCTAGTAACAAACACCTACACAGATGAATTTGAGATATGAGTGAACCATCCCTGTGATGAATTGCTGAGCATATTTCCCCTGAGGTATCTGACCATAAAAATAAAAAGATAAATAAGTTCATTATCAAAACTAAGCATATGTATTACACATACTTAGACATCCCATGGAAATGAATAAATCTTTTATCTTCAACAGCATTTGAACTAACTTATACAACATTAATGGAAGACAAAAGATTACAATAAAAAACATAATTTGACAAATATGTTGCTTGGTGCTTACATTGCAGTCGTAACAGATAACTACGTAATTTGTGACCATTTTCTTTCTTTTTTTTTCTTTTTTTTTCTTTTTTTTTTTAACTCGTACCATAATGCAATATATTAAGATATAATAAAAGAGTATCAAAAAGTCAAAGCTAATATAAAATAATTTTTTTAATTTTTTTTTAGATGGGGGAAGCCCATGACACCAAATTAGAAAACATCATAAGCCTCCAACTCAACCAGAGACCTGATAGAAGAAATAACATTTTTTATCCAAATTCTCAAGTGAAGTTGGAAAAGCCATTCTGGTCAAAGAATGAGCAATTTGATTTCCGTCATGAAGAACATGATGATGGGGACATGCAAACTGTGGAATACCCACTTGAGTGCGTCATATGCCATTCTAATAGCCAAATGCCAAAAGCTTTGCTTTTATCTGCTGGAATGGTTTTATTGCTGAAAAGGGATTTACTCAAGCAGGTAAATTGTTTCTAGAAATCTTGTAAGTAGTAGTTTCCCGTTTGGCTTTTGCAATCGGACTCCAAATCCTAGTAGCTCTAAGTTGTTCACAATTAGTACTGTACATCAAATTTTATAAAGGTGAATATGTAACTCAAGATGTTTTTCCCCGCACAAGGCAAGCTGTAGGCCTTAAGACTTTGAGGTGTAAGTATTTCAAATATTAAATTATATATTTAGTAAATAAAATAAATATTGTAAATTAGTAAATAAATATAAAAATTAGACATAAAGGTGTAAATAGTTTTCTCCTTAAGCCATTGAACAATTTACTATAGAGAATGAAGCTTGCCTTCAATGAAAGTGAAATTGACATTCTTACCTTTAGTGATTGAGCTTCTCAGTTGACCATTTAACTTCGTTTTTTTTTTTTTTTTTTTTTCTTGGTTGATCATTTAGTTTATAGAATATTGCAGCAAAAGGTTTTTTTTTTTTTTTTTTTTTTTTTTTTTTTTTTTTCAGTTTTTGCTTTTTTATGTTTGAACTATATACTGGATTAAGTTTAACAGCCTAGGGCAACTTCTTCATATGCTAACTTGTATGCTTATGCACAAAAGGCATACAAGGCTCACCCAAGGCGCATGCTATGATGCGAAAGCCTTTGGAGAGTATAACCTAAAAATCAATTCTAACTCTATTATATGAGATTTTGGTGAAGATCAATAGACTGGGGAAGAGTGACTCATGTAATTCCTCCATTGAATATCGTAGTGAAATTGCAGCAACTTTGTGGACATAGCCCTTGTTTGAGGGTGAACCACATAAATAATTGTATATTGCTTGTGTTTATTTTTTTGATCTATTTACTTTCTACTTTCGTTTGTTGTGTGTGTGATTCTTTAGGTCGTGAAGGTCTTGTGATTATCCACAACCACTATTATCATAGTGTTAGTTCCTAGAGCAAGAAAGTAAGATTAACAGAAAAAAAATCTAAGGGTTCAAAATCTAGGTTATGAAGATGGATATTGTAGACACCCCATTTTGACTGACCATTAAGACTTAGGCACTTGAATGCTTCCCGATGAGGAAAGTGTTGAACTTTGACTTTAGAAATGCTTCGAGTTCTTGTGAGCTGTTGTATCACCCTTTTTACATCCAAAAACCATCTTTTTCCAAAATAACCATTTTACCCTTGAAGCCGTTTTTATCCCAAACCTAACTTTTTTGGCCACTTTTGGACAGAGAGAGAGTGGGCTTTTCCAAAAGTATTAGCTGAGCTTTCATCAAAAAAGACATTTGGAAGTTAATTGAGCTTTCTTAGGCAACAAATTAGCCCAGGAGCAAGATAGTGGACTTAGGACCAAGTGGGCCCATGGGTTGACCAACACACGACAGCAGTTGGGAGGTCAACCTGTGCTAGACATCACCCAGTTGCGCATTGCATTCTTGGCCACACAAGGGGCCAGTCTCCTGGTTCATTGCATTCTCGGCAGCACCTTGCTTCAGCTGGAACAGTCTCCTGGTTCGTTTGGGATTACTGATTGATTTAAGTGGGAGGTGCCGCAAGAAAGAGATGAGGCAACCCTAGAATGTCTAGGATTAGCCCCTAGAGTTGCTCATGCCTAGAAATACACCCCATTGCCTCACTTTTTGAGGATCCCAGAAGTTAGAGTTAAAGTTGAGTGAGCTTGAAGCTTGAGAGTTGCTCCCCTTAGCCTCAAATCCAAGATTCCTAACCCTAATACAGCAGGAAATCAGTTTCAAAAAGTATATCGAAGTTCAAAGAAAGTTGATCAAAACACCATTGAAGCTTAAGGGAAGTCTTCAAGCAAGTTTGCTTGCCTTTTCTTGTGTTCTTCGGTTTGATAGTCAAAACTTAGGTAGTGTTATTCTTTATTAATTTCATTATGTTTTAAGGCATGTTTTTCATATTTGATAACAGATAGTTGACCACATGTGAGCATAATATCATGTATTTTCATGTAAGTTAGATTTCGTTTGTTTTTGTTAGCTTGATTGCATGATTATGGTTGTGTTTTTAACATGGTAGAGCTATTGTAAACCATGCATATTAACCCAGTTAGATCATGCATATTGTGTTTAGTTTAGCCTTGTTTTGATTATTTTGTGTTAAGTGTTACTTTTGTTGCGTATTCATCATGTTAGTCGCCTAACAGGGTTATAGGTTCATGTTGCATGTTTTAGTTGCCATGTTTAGGATCATTGTACATTGTTGCATATTTTGTTGGCATGGTGATGAGTAGTACTAGGTGAGTCCTTTTTCTTCATAGCATATTGCTTGCTTTATGCATTATTTTTCAATAATGCAAGTCATATGTTTTATGTGTTTCGATCATTTGTTTAGGATGTTTTGTGATATTACTTGAGTTGGAAGAATGTTTATAGCCATGTTGTTTGAGCCATGTTTTTGTGTAAGAAAATAATATTTGTTTGTGAAAATCATTAGCTTATATGGTCTTATTCATGAGTCCAAGTTCAATTAGGCAATATCTTGTTTATTCAATCAAGTAGTTGATAGTTTAGTAAAGGATTTAGGGTTAATAATTAAGTTCATGAGAATCGACTGAATCATAAAATTTTGTAAAGTAAAAGATTAGTAGAGGCCAATTGATTGATTGGGTGAGAGGGGTTACTCAATTAATGACATTCCCCTTTCGTACTTAAACTCCCAAGCCAAGATTTTTGGTTATGACGGATTAATGTCTAAATGTTGGTTTCAGAGTCAAACATGTTTCTCAGTTCCCCAAAAAAGACCAAGTGGCAACTCTTTGCCGTGAATCGATCTATTTTGATAAGACCCATAGAGTTTTCCTATCTATTTAGGCTATGTTGGGTAAAATTAGTTTTTAACCAAAAAACCACTATAAGTTGTCATATCACTCTATCTACTTTTTGCGTCTTTTTGTAAAAAGCCAAATAACTAACTAAAATAGCCAATTCCCAAACGGGGCCTTCATTTAGAACTTTGTTACAGGATTTTTGGTGTTTTAGGTCACATTGATATACATGTATTGTTTCTCAAGCAAAGCGGGGACAGACTCTTCGAGCCCAGTAGACAATGTTAGTATGATCTTATTGTTAAATTATAATTTAATTGCTTGTTAAGAAAGAAAGTGCAGCAACCGTCTCAATATACATGTACCGGGACTTGAACTGGCATGAGATTCGAGAGGGGCTCTCGAAGTCCGGTATTAGATGTTAATATGTTAACACAATGTTATTTAATGACTGGAAGACATTTTGGTCAATTGAAAATTTTAGTGCACAATTTGTCTCGTTTCAAGCGCATCATTGCCCAATCCGATTTGAGATTTGAGAGATGGACTCTTCAGGGCTACAAATTATTATTTTTGTGTTATTTATGTATATTTTATTATTATTAGTTGACCATGAATTTCGTAGAATTCTAGTATGAAAAACATACATTTTCTGTGTCGGAAACTATACAGTTTTGAGTTAGGGTTTTAAGGGAAAGCCCAGGGCCCTTGAACTAAGAAAATATAAATTTTTGACAAATCCTAGAGGACCAATTGAACCTCTCTGTCTCTTTTCCCTCCCATTAGTCATCTTTACCTCAAATGATGCATACAAACACTTAGGTTTACTTACATCTTTTCCTTTCACCATTTGGGAAAAGTAGGCACATGACCAATTAACCACCTTGTTATATGATATACAATACACATAAGTCTGATTTTTTTAATCTATAGTGGGGATTTGAGGGTTTTCAAGATTCAATCTTAGCCATTTGTTACAACTTTGGTTAAGGGTTAACCTAAGGTTAGTCTATGGTTACTTTAGGGTTGTTGGGTAAGAAGCACTCATTTCTGCCATTTCCTCCCCCAAACCCTCTCTCTCTCTCTCTCTCCCTTCTTTCTTTAAATTTCTCTCCTCTCTAGAATTCCCACACAAAACCCTTGGCTTCATCTTTGTTTGTCAAAGTGAGTTCTTTTGTTTTTAGGCCTACAACCTTACATTAGGGAGTGATTAGAAAATTTGGAAGTGGTTTTTAGTGTGATTTGATTATCAAAGTTGAAGAACAAGGCTTGTTCTTGGAGAATTCACCTTTCCTACCTCATTTCCTCATTCTTTTTGTTGAAAAAGCTTGATTTCAAGGTAGGGATTTTCTTATCTCTTGCTTAGAAAGCATGCAAGGGTGTTATTTCAAAATTTATGGCATGATTTTATCTATGGAAGAATGATTAGTTTGTATTTCTTCCAAGCCCTAAGTTATCTAGTTGATCCATGCCTTCTTGAGCTTCTTTTTGAGTTAGAGTTGGATTCTTGTCTTGACATCTCTACAAGAGTTCTTAATATGTGACTTCATGAACTCTGAATATAATACTGTCATATCTATCTTGAAATCATGAAAAACATATTTCATTAATTTAGGGTTTTTTTTTTTTCAAACCTCAAAAAGAGTAATCTATGGCATGCTTGAAGACTTTTGTCATCTCCACATGCTAGAACACATCAAACAGAGCGTCGGGCAGAGCATTCATTATATGACCCCTACATATGTAGTACTCATTCTCTCACTTGGTCTTTGTGCGAGTTTGAGCGATTGTCTCATCTTATTCTTCAGGGTATTGTGTCTTCAACACGTACGCCATGTTGAGCGTCGTCAAGAGGAAATGTAACTTCTTCTGCTAATGCTTGAAATTTCCTTTATTGAAGCAGCTAAGCTTGACAAAGTCTTGTGTCATCTTCTACAAGGACACTGCCACGATCACGAGATACTGTCTCTAGAGTGTTGTTACAAATTCTCCGGGTTGACGATGGTGATGACAAACTTCTAATAAATAACTTGCTATAATATACATTGAGTAGTGTTATGGATGTCACTTTCCTTTTTTCTTTTTCTTTTTGATAGCCAACATCGCCATGATCACGAGAAACTGTCTTTAGAGTGTTACAAATCCTTTAGGTTGACGATGGTGGGGACAAACTTCTGATAAATAATTTGCTATAATACACATCGAGTCACGTTATGAATGTTGCTTTCCTTTTTTCTTTTTCTTTTTGATAACTTGGTCTCTAGCACACAAGACCAACTAATTCGAGGGACCGATCCCACCACTAAGAAATTATTTGCACGTAGGAGGTTTCGAACCTGAGACCTTGGAGGGAACACACCCGAAGCCCCAGGCATTGACCACCAGGCCAACCCCTTAAGGTTATGAATGTTGCTTTCGTAAAGATAGTATTTGCCCCCACCAGATGGTGTGCGCTAGGTTAACATCAATCTTTCATCAGGATACAACGAAGATGATCTTAAGGATATTCAATCTACATTTGCACAAACAAAGACATATCAAAATACCTTTGTATAAAACAAAACTAGGGAAGCGAGGTCAGATATTCTGTTTTTGTACAATAATAAAATATTAGAAAATAGAAAGCTCTTGATTGAAAATTTGAAATCGAGAGAGAGAGAGGATTTCAAAACCTGTCTTTGAAATCTAGATGTTGGATTGAATGATGGAAATGGACTGACCGTAGGCAAGTGGAAGCACCCCAATGAAAGAATCATGATCCTTGATAATACCTGATCAAATCTGATAGTCGGATCAAGCCTTGATGATCTGAATCTTGTCTTACCTAAATGGGTGTAACGACAAGACACACTCGATTGTGATTGGATGCCATGTGCATCGTACGATCACGCAGCTACATGATCACACCGATCTTGATCAACATGCAACTATTCGATTGGTTGCACCATCACATCACCATGTTGTGCCGACTGTATTCCACATCAGTGCCATCATATGCTGACATGGACCATCCCACATCATCACCCTGGGTTCGTTCTAAACCTGCCATGTCATTGCCACCAAGCTTCCTAGAGCAAACAAGAAAATGTATCCATGGTGCCTCATGCAAAGCACAAAGTGCGCCATCAAACGCCACATAATCACTACCCACGCGCATGTGAAAATGGTGCTTCACACCATCCTTGCGGTGTGTGAACATACACACCAGCAGCCTTCCCACAAATCCTTAATCAAGGGAATATTCCATGTAGCTATTTATTAAATCAACATCTGTCTCTCATGCTTTTGATGTGGGACAAGCCACAAAGCTAAAAAAAGCTTTCTATAAGGAAACAATGAAGGTTTTGAAAACTACCAAAAAACAAACCCATTTTAATTTCGAAAATTCCCCAACACTAATTAGTAAAGATCAATTACTTTCCAACTTTGTGTTGAAGTCCGTGAGAAATAAGAGAAATATAGAAGCTTTTGAATGCCTATGTTGTTCTTCTACTCGATGGCATTGATTTTATGAGAATATAAGACTTTATTTATATGAATCGCATAACCTTTGCAAAGACGAAGCCACAATATCATTCCCTTCGTCTTTATGCACAAACTTTATCTATTATTCACAACAGAACAATCCTGATTTAACTTTCTTAATTATTTAAAATCAAGTCCTAACCAAGCCAAATCTATCCTCAAACTTATTGGCCTTTAATTCAACAAACGAAAACCACAAGATATAAACTTTCTGGTCCTTCTAATTGCACCAAATCTAAAAGTCCAGTAACTTGCCACTTTTGAGAGTGAACAAATTCAAGCTCTTCCCCTTCTATAAACCACAGAACTTTTCTTCGGTCATAAACCTTGAAGCAATTTCTTCCTTAAACCCATCACAAATCCACTTGTAGCCAGCCTAGTGCCCTAATTTGTTTATATATTAAACATGAAATGGAACATTTTTAAACATGGAGAATTCCATATATGCAACAATATGAAAGATGTTAGAATATTTATTCATATATTTGTAATTATCTGTTTCCTGATTTCATGCCTTAGGGCTTCCCTTGTAAGTTATGTTTACTTAATTAATATAAAAGGGAATGAATTGATATTCATTCACTAAGTTTGATTTTACCTAAACAAACATCGTATCAGAGCAACGGGCATAGCCCGCGTCGACCTTTTATCTAATAAATGCATCCCTTCCAGAAGTCGGGGTTTGTTTAGGCTCTGTTCTTCAATACTTCACATTTCTTAACAATGGCTAGAAACGTCTTGATCACCTGATTCCCGTTGGCTACATGAAGTTTATTGCACAGGAGAGGGTCTTCAAGTTTCTGGAACATCTTAATCTGGAATTTGATTCGGTTCGGAGTCGTGTCCTTGGCATGGATATTCTTCCCTCTCTTCAAGAGGCATTTGCTTACGTACAGAATGAGGAGAGTCTTCGTTCTGCTATGATGCCAGCTGCTTCTCTAGAATGCTCTGCCTTACTTTCTGTTCCTCCTAGGGATGGCACCAGTCTGCCCCGTGCTTCTCCTAATCCTTATACAAAGGATACTCTGTTCTGTGATTACTGCCACAAGCCACGACATAGTCGTGAGACCTGTTGGAAGCTTCATAGGGCTCCATCTAGAGGTCGAGGTGATCGGTCTGGTTCTCGCAGAGGCCGATCCGGCCAGTCTAGAGGACGTGGCTTTAATCCACGGGCCCATCAGTCCAGTACAGTTGGCATACTTGATTCTGCTCCAACCCCGGTTGGCCTGTCCTCTGATGGGGTATCTGGCCTGTCTTCTTCTGAGTTTGAGGATGTTCTGCGTCACTTGTTGGACCGCCGGTCTTTTACCACTTCTCCAGATGCTTCATCTTCTTCATTTGCCCGATCAGGTAACTTAGCCTCTCTCCCTACTGCTTTCCTATCCCATAAGTCTGTTCTATGGATTATTGATTCTGGTGCCTCAGATCATATGTCTGGATCTTCTGATCTTTTCTCCAACTATAAGCCATCCTTAGGACAAGACAAAGTTCGCATTACAAATGGTACTATTTCTTCTGTCTCTGGGAAAGGTTTAATTTGTGCCACTCCTACCCTTCCTCTCTCTTCAGTTTTACATGTTCCTAGTTTCTCTGGTAATCTTTTATCATTGAATCGTACTACTTAGGATTTGAATTGCAGTGTGACTTTTTTTTCCTAATCATTGTCTTTTTCAAGACCTTATCACGAAGAGGACGATTGGTAGTGGTAGAGCAGAACATGGTCTCTATATCCTGGATTAGGCCGACAAGGTTGCTCATCATTCTATCCAGTCTCTAACCACCAAGGACGATTTATGGTTATGGCATCATCTTGATCATCCCTCTTTTTCCCTGCTTCAACATTTATTTCCTTCTGTTTTTACGAAAAATAATGTGTCTGACTTTCAATGCTAGTCTTGTCAACTCGGTAAACAAACACGAGCTTCTTTTGCTCCCCGTATTAATAAAAGCATAGTTCCTTTTCCTTTAATACATTCTGATGTTCAAGGTCCATCCCGTGTTGTGTCATTGAAAGGCCATAGATGGTTTGTCACGTTTATCGATGATTTTTCCCTTAATAGGGTGTATCTCATGAAAGAAAAGAGTGAGGTTTTTTTTGTGTTTCAAAATTTTCATAAAATGCTTTGTACTCAATTCGGGGTTGTTGTCCAAATCTTGCGTTCTGATAATGGGGGTGAATACATTGATTCGGGGTTAGAGAGATATTTTTCCACTCATGGCATTATCCATCATACTTCTTGCACCGATACCCCGCAACAAAATGGAGTCGCGGAGCGCAAGAATCGTCTTCTTGACATGGCTCGATGTATGTGTTTTTCTATGGGTGTGCCTCGGTCTCATTAGGGCGAGGCCGTTCTCACTGCTGCCTATCTCATTAATCGTCTTCCTACCCTAGTATTGCATAAAAAGGCTCCTCTCCAAGTTCTCTTAGGGTTCAAGTCTCTGTTTTCCATTTCTCCTAAAATCTTTGGGTGTGTTTGTTTTGTTTACAATCATTCCCCTACTCGTAGTAAGTTGGACCCTCGCTCTCTCAAGTGTGTTTTTCTTGGCTACTCCCCTACTCAAAAGGGATGTAAGTGTTATCATCCTCCTTCTCGTAAGTGGTTTGTGTCCATGGATGTCACCCTCTTTGAGTCCCAATCTTACTACTTGTCTTCTCCAGTGTCCCAGCCATCTCTTTAGGGGGAGCCTTAGTGTGAAGAGATTCCTGTTGTCCCTGTTGCTCCAATGGTGGAATCAGTTGTTCCTCCACCACCTATTGCTGAGACTATAGAATTTAATGTCACCAAGGACAGGGAAGGGCAAGTTTATGTCAGGGACAAAGACAGATAGAAAGTTACTTGGATAAAAGATACCACTTCTTCTCATCTACTGCCATTTCCTACTTCTAATAAGAGCCCAGGTAACTTTGAACCTGTTGTTTCTCTTGAGTCTACTGATATTGTTATTCCTGACACTACTGATCTTGATATTCCTATTGCCAAGAGAAAGGGTGTGAGATCTTGTACTCAACATCCCATCTCTAATTTTGTGTCCTACTCTCATTTGTCATCCTTATATAGAACCTTTGTGTCCAACATTTCATCTGTGAGTATACCTAATCATTTTCAGGATGTTCTCACTACCTCTGAGTGGAAACTTGCCATGATTGAGGAAATGAAAGCACTTCGTAAGAATGGCACTTGGGAATTAACTGAGTTACCTAGGGGCAAATGAACCGTGGGATGCAAATAGGTGTATATAGTAAAGCATAAGGCAGATGGTTCAATTGAGCATTATAAGGCTCGACTTGTGACAAAAAGTTTTACTCAGACATATGGGGTGGACTATCAAGAGACATTTGCTCCAGTTGCGAAGATGAATTCTGTCCGGGTACTCCTCTCTCTTGCAGCTAATTTGGATTGGCCACTTCACCAGTTTGATGTGAAGAATGCTTTCCTCCATGGTGACCTAGAAGAAGAGGTGTATATGGACATTCCTCTGGTTTTGAAGATCTTCAGACAAAGGGGAAGGTATGTCGACTTCAAAAGTCACTCTACGGTCTCAAACAGTCTCCAGGGGCTTGGTTTGAGAGATTTACTCAAGCAATGGTGAAGTATGGTTTCAAACAAAGCCAGGCTGATCATACTCCGTTTGTTAAACATTCCTCCCATAGTAAGACGACGGCTCTCATTGTGTATGTAGATGACATAGTGCTTACAGGGAATGATGTTGAGGAAATTCCTCTGCTAAAGAAGTATTTGGCAAGTGAGTTTAAAATCAAAGATTTGGGAAATCTGAAGTATTTTTTGAGTATTGAAGTTGCCAGATCCAAGGATGGGATTTTCATCTGTCAGAGAAAATATGTCCTTGACCTGTTGAAAGAAACAAGGATGCTTGGAAGCAAAGCCTGTCATACTCCTCTAGAGCCTAACCAGAAACTGAGTGATGATATTGGAGGAGCAGCTGTTGATAGGGGGAGTTATCAGCGGTTAGTAGGTAAGCTCATATACTTATCTCATTCTTGTCCTGATATCGCTATTGCAGTTAGTATAGTTAGCCAGTTCATGCATGCTCCTCATGCAATACACTTGGAGGTAGTTATGAGGATTCTAAGATACTTAAAATCTTCTCCTGGAAAGGGCCTTTATTTTTCCAAACACGATCATCTTAGTATGAAAGCCTATACAGATGCAGATGGGGCAGGATCAGTAACTGATAGGAGGTCCACTTCGGGGTATTGTACCTTTGTTGGAGGGAATCTGGTTACTTGGAGAAGTAAGAAACAGAATGTGGTTGCCAGGTCTAGTGCAGAAGCAGAGTTTAGAGCCATGGCACAAGGTGTGTGTGAGCTCTTGTAGATCAAGTTGTTGTTGAGTGATCTAGGGATAGATCAAACAGATTCCATGCAACTATATTGTGATAATAAAGCTGCCATCAACATAGTTCACAATCCAATTCAACATGACAGGACAAAATATGTTGTGATTGATCGTCACTTCATCAAGGAGAAACTCACTAGCGGCACAATATGTACTCCATTTGTGAAGTCTGGTGAACAACTCGCTGATATCCTTACAAAGGGGGTTGGGAATACACCGTTTCATGATATTCTTCGCAAGCTGGGGATGAGAGATATCTTCGCACCATCTTAAGGGGGAGTGTTAGAATATTTACTTATATATTTGTAATTATCTGTTTCCTGATTTCATGCCTTAGGGCTTCCCTTGTAAGTTATGTTTACTTAATTAATATAAAAGGGAATGAATTGATATTCATTCACTAAGTTTGATTTTACCTAAACAAACAAAAGATGAAATGGTGCACTCAAATATATCTAGGGGGAATAATCAGTGGAAAATGGGGCACAAAATTACAAATTAGTGAGAATCTTTTTGGGTGCAAGTCTGGGTACACACAAGACTTGCAAAGTTTCTCACACGTGCAAATTGTTTTGGTCCTCTACCCTGATGTGTTATTCCCTAGTATATCTCAACACGAAATATGATTCTCTCAACCTAAGATGACAATAAAGAAATGCATTATTTCCATGAAATGCCAAAAATATGAAGCATTTGGCCAGTAAGTTCCCTCACATATATCTTAAATTATCGCTTGCAAAAGTTGGAAGTTCACCAACCAAATTGTTGAAACTTAAGTCCCTGCAATAGAAAATAAGCAATAAGTAACAAAATAAACAAATTCATTAAAATTCAAAATACCTTAAATAAACATTTAATCTGAAGTAGATATTATTGGAGGAATGATTTCATCTATAAAACATGGAAATAGATCCCATAAAACAAAACATTTTTGTTAGTGAAATTACAAGATGGTATTAGACATCTTAATATTACTGTTGGGCCCATTTCATGACAGTCTAAACTTTTAGACAATAGGTGATCTAACATGGTATTGATTCATGCAGTTCCTTATATGACCTGGCTAGGTTCAAGTATCATAATCTCCTTAGTTCCCCTATTATGTCCTATTGCGGACTTTGTTTTGTGTATGTTAGTTTCTATACCTCTATTCAAGTTAATTTGTTTAGTTTGGTTGCCTCTCACATAAGAGAGGTCTTATTTATTTATTTAGCACATTGGGAAGTTAGGTTCAGGCACATTGTTGAGCCGATTTCATACATAAATCTCTTGGACCATATTTGATACAGGACAAGTAGTCAAGAAGTTTCTTTTAACAAATGGAGCGTCAGTAGTCCATGAGGATTGATGCATTTGTACAGCTATGAAATAATCAGTTTGCATTTGAGTTAGTTAGGCCAACTGAATCATTAGGATGTTGGGGTAACCGCCTTGGGACTCAAATTTTTAAGGTCCATATTGATATGCACTCTTCTATTTCGTAAGTGATGCGAGTTGATTTGTTAGTAGTTGCTGGTTGAGCTAGCCATTATCTATAAATAAGTGGTAAATCCCTCAATAATTAACTTATGATATTTTGATATTGTAAATTTCAGATCTTTAGCTCTTGTATACCAATTTAAGAATTCCTCTTTCTAAAAATTCAATTTTCTTTTGATTGTGACTCCATTATTTGGTATAAAGTCCCTAGATTCTGTACCTAATTTATTGTTGATTGGATGTCACATTCCTCAATCATAGAAGTTGAACAGTGTTGATTTCAGTATCTGTAGTTTACAAGCTCCTTCAAATTACATTAGGAAGTCCAGACCTCTCAACAGGTGTACAAAAAATATCTAAAATGCCTGTTTCCATTGAGTTTAATGACTGAAATACTATTTTTTCGTCAATTTTACTTAATAAAAATAGGCAGATGATTTAGATTGAAAACAAATCAAAAGATCAAGGTTTAAATTGACAAAATTAAAAATTCAGCTCAAATCCCGAGCTTTTTTTTTTTTTTGTAATTTCCCCGAGTATAAAACAGTAGCAAATAAAATAAACTTCACTATCAAATTTGATAATCTACATTCAATAGAAGTGTCTTACAAATATTCTAGGGATTGACTTCGCCAAATAAATTCAGGGATTGGACCGCCAAGAGAGCAATTCCGCAGTACTCTGGAGCAATTATTTTGATTAGACTGCCAAAGTTCACATACAATGAAAGCAGCAGATATAATTTTATTGTGTTAAGACATAATGAGAGGCTCACAGGTGTTTCAATGACCGATTATTGACGATGGGGAAGTCTCTTTCTTGTCTGGGACTTCCAGTTATGTCAGCAAGCTCCCTAAACAAAGAAATGGGAATGGGAATTTAAAACAGCAAGTTGTAATCAAAATAACTTGAGTGAGGAAACAAAATATATGGCCTCAGCCAGGGGTAAAAAATTACAAGATTTCAAGATTCTTCAATGATTGGAACACTTCATGACTAACAGGCCATTCAAAATTGTTCCCCATGAGGTACCTACGAAGATCAAAAGTCGAATGTGAAAAATAGGAATCAAACTTCCATGGTGCATACATGGCTAGCTTAATTAGACTAGCTCAACTGAATACTTACAATCCCCTAATATTTTTCCATTGGGCAATGAAAGCAGGTATTTGTCCATTGAAGTTATTCCCGCGGATGTTACTACAAAAGATAAATGAATGAACTTAAAGAGACGGTGCTTAGTAACAAAAGTGAAACAAGAAATGTAATATCAACATGCACTTACAAATATGTCATGCTTTTAAGTTGATCAAACGATTGACACAAATTTCCACTAAAATTATTATTCAGTAGATACCTGAAATCAAAAGCGATAACACAATTGTTACAACAATACGAGTCATGAAATATACGTCTCTAGTAGCAATTGAAATGTATTTCTTCGTGTTCCTAATCTTCATTATTTTCACTAGTGAAAATTGTTGTTCCCAAGAGTTTCCATGTGTACCATTTTTTGGGGCACATTTAGAGCAACACGGAATGTTTAGGGTTTTTGAATTTTGTAAGTGGGGTCCAAAGTATTGATTGAGTGCTAATAGCAACATTGAATTTAACCAAATAAGTTTGAAAATTTAATTTATAGCCTGAGTGCTCTTAAAAAAATACATAAATAAATAAATAACTCAAATGAACATATATGGTCCATAATATAGAGAAATATTTGTAAATAAATCTATCAGTTTTGTGACACGTATTTTTTAGATTTCCATAATTTAATAATTTTATTAATCTTTAATATAAGGAATTTTACAAGTAAATGAGTTAATAGAATTTGAGAAGGTCTTCTACATTGAGTAAAGAATCAAATGTAAAGCAAATCAATATTTATTAAAATTTTAACATTTAGAATTTTAACTGTAGTTCCATACAAATTAATGGATTTGAAGGATATGACCATAATTTAAGAACCAATAATTTAGAATTAAGATGGAATAACAAAATTGGTCTGTTTACTCTGGTAACCAAATAGACATCAAAGCGAGGCTTACAGATATATAAGATTTGTGAGATGTCCTAGCTCATCGGGAAGCTCCCCTGAGAGCCCATTATCAGATAAATCCCTACAAAAATAATATAAATAAATAAAATAAAATGTCAAGAATATAATAGTTCACTAACAATCAATAAATCATATACGAAACAGGATCAGTAGAGTTTTACAGAATCATAAGGTTAGAAAGGCTCCCCAGTTGAGAAGGTATCTGTCCTGACAATAAATTGCCGTCTAGATACCTGTAATTTATTAACAACAACAACAACAGAAGACCATCATATTACTATCCGCAACACTACCCAGAAAAAAAACAATATACAGTTGAAATTCATTCTACTTATGCACTCATATTAATCAATTTAATTTTCACCACACAAATACATCCGAGATAAATTATGAGTTAAAAAGAGTGCGGTTCATATCATTTATGGATTACTATTATTGTGTTAAGAGCAATACTAAAAATTTACCCAGAAACATCAATGTGTGTTCAGATTCATTCAGTACATGAACCGCACAATACACACTTTCAATCTGCATTACACATTTCATTCTTGACCCAAATCCAGGACAGACTTACTGTTGTGTTAAATCTAATAAAACCTATGTCAGTCGTGCAGAGAGAGAGAGAGAGAGAGAGAGGGGTAAGCCGTCACACTTACAACGATTCTAGAGATGGAAGAGCACCCAATTCTGGCGGGATTGGACCATCAAAATTGTTGTCTGTCAGGCTTCTGCGGAGGGAAAAAATTATGCTCTTATTGATGTTTGAAAAGAAAATTCATATATGCCTAAACAAATGACAGAGAAAACAAAAATGATAAACAAAATTCTAGGAGAAATTATGGAAAAAAGAAAAAGAAAAAAAGATTAAATGTTTAATTCTCATAATAAATTAAATTATAAATTTTTAATTTTTTTTTTCAATTTAAATTTTAAATTTTTACTGTTGTCTCAATCTCAATCATCAATTTATTTTAGGGGTGGGCGCGGGTCGATTGTGGCCACGAAACCTCTAATTCGCCATTTGTCCGTCAGATTGGCGGATTGGAGAAAATCAATCCGCATACGTCCACCAATCTGGCGGATGCGGATTGGCAGATTGGTGAATGGATGCAAATCGGTTTAGCAGTTTAAAATTTTATAAATTTTTAACATAATTCAACTTGTGCACTCCCTCAAAAAAAAAAAAAACGTATTACAGTCAATAACTTAAAAAAGTATTACAATCACTGCATGCATCATTCAAAGAAAGAAAGTTTGAAACTTTAAAATATTACAATCACAGCATGCCTCATCCACATATTACAATCCCAACATGCCTCATCCACATAAAGTATTACAATCTGTGGTTTTTAAAATATAAAAGCAATTCAAACCACTAAAACCATGAACATAGCAATAGTAGAGATTGTATATTTCTGTATTATTATATCTATATATGTTTTTAAAAACAAAAACCAACCAGCATATATCATTTTTTTTATTTATTATTTTTAGAGTTAGATTTTAAAACAAATATATATAGATAAATAACATATTTATTTTTTTCAATTCAAAAAATATATTCAAGTTGAAAACTCTTTTTCAACAGAATATTTAAACTCTTTTTCAATTGAAAACACAAATAGAATATATAAATAAATTGAAAACACAAAGTTTTACAAATTACTAGGGGTGCACGCGGTTTGGCGGTTTGATGGTTCGATTGCGCCAAAGGAACCTCAAATTCATCATCCGTCTAAAACTAGGCGGATTGGAAAAAAAATCAATCCGCAACCGTCCGCTCGTCATCACGCATCCATCCAAAATGCGGCGGATCGGTTTGGTTCGGTCGGTTTGGATGGATCGGTATATCCGCTGCTCACCCTTAGTTTATTTATGTTAAACAAAACTATTAAAGAAGAGTATTATATTAATTATACTAACTATTTTATAGTATATATGGGAAGGATCTATTTGCACATAAAAATTAGGTTGGAAAACATTTTATTTACACACCTTACTAATCCTCTCAATATACACTATTAACAGATTAAATTTATATTTCAATAATATCCTCAATGAAAAGATCATTAAAGACTATATGGGAGTGTATTCTACCCATTCAAAGATTTCATATATAAAAACACAAAATACACTCCACACACTATCATCACTTATAGATATATAAACATGTAAAATAAAACATCCAAAATAAATTAGTTTTAAAGATTTAAGGGTTTAAAAACATTGAAATCAATTGGTTTAAGATTTAAGAACATTAAAATCAATTGGTTTTGAAGATTTGCACACCATGGATGACACTAAAATCGTTGATTTCGAATAATGCAACAGTGAAAATGTCAATTTACTACTTAAAGAAATTGCCTATTTGTGGCCACAGGGCCTTACTTGTAAGCGGAATGCCATATGTATATAAACGGTTACACCCTTTCTCTTTTGTTAATGTAAGCTTGAGGGCACTTTTAATTTTCATTGTATTTCTGGTAACCCAAAATATCCCAGCTTATTAGAGGCAATCCAAACAAGTCCTAACAATGGGCCCAACCTAAGCAAAGAAGCCCATCAAGTAAATGTTTAGGGCAAGTCACACCCACCTATATAAAAGGAGAGCATCCCACAAAAGAGAAGTATGCCTCATCTCTGCAACAAACACACACAAATACTTTACAAGTTCTTCATTTATTCTCTTTGATTCAAGGGTTCTAACTTTATCATTGGAGTGTTCCCGACCGACAATCCCGATAGAGTGGTGTCAACCATATTTATCTTCGTAGATCTACGAGACAAAGCTCATCCCTTTGTTGGATCTCATCAACAATCTATGTAAGAGGATTTTCTCGGTCTCACAATTGGTGCTGTCTGTGGGAAAAGACCAAAAGAATTCAACGAAGAAGATAACAAACACCACTGCTCGGATCATTGTTACACACTACTGATTGCAAGTTTATTATTATGGAATCTCTCCATCTTGGAAATAGCTTTGGATAACCTTACACACAAACACCCAAAAACTTTCAGATAACATTGTACTAAGAGATTTACAATTAGGTCTTAAATAACTCTCAAAGATTGTTCAGCACAATTTCCTCTCACGAAGGCATCTGTTGTGACTAAGGAACAGTCAAAATAGCCAAGCATGGAAATATGTACCTATCAACAGCAATAGATATACAAAGAAGATGGACTAAGAGTGGTTTTCTCGACCGGCATCACTTCAGTTGCTACATCTTACTCAGTATGGGTTTGCTATCATAAAAGTGAGTCTACTTAGCAACGAGCGACCATTGCTTCGGCTCAGACAGATGACAGCTGCTTGGACCCGATCTTGTGGGTTCAAATCAACAACCCATCGCCACAACCTTGTAGTTCAATGCTGGTCTCTTAGCCTTTATTTATCAATTCGGCAATTAGACCATATCTATGACATCCGATTTCTAGGTAATTACAATATCGTTACAATGCCGAGAAGATGACAACACTAAGAAAAAATTCAACCGTACGTGGAGATGGAGCTATTGACACTTCCTCAAAGGGTTGCCGATTTGAAATGAGCAACAACAACGACCAACTCACCTCAGCTTCAGTTCGGCAATGCCATAGTCATTCTTGTGGCAACGTCGAGGAACATGCGTCTCAAAGATCTACAACTGGATCTTGATTTTTTTTTCTCTAGAAATGTTCTTGGCAAGCTAAAGACCAAGAAAAGTTGTTGATCGAGTTTACGTGCCCATTTTCTTTCTCTATAAATTGGGTCTACATTCTTCTTCATGAGAGCAACTTTTCGGCAATACAACAAGAATTGCTTAGCTAACTAGCTGCACGACGTCAACCTTTCACTCCAACAATGAACACTCGCAACATCGCCATGCAAAAACAACTATTGAAAATCCAAACATACCATGGCCAATGTCATCAACTTCACCTCAGCAAACAAGAAACGCCCATGCCATAGGTGTTTGCTCGGCATTGCCATTATCTTGGCCAACTCGACAAATTAGAAGTTCCTTGGACATCATCCACCAGCCCGAAAACACATTTTAAAAGCCTGCTCGACAATATGCATCATGCCCTCATCAATTATGCTTCGCGACAAACTTAGACTTGCATGGTATCAGAGCATATATAAAGGAAATTTTCATAATTCATTTCCATTAGTGGTATTACAACCAGTACAGGCCACTTTTCAAAAATTTTGAAGAAACAAAGCACAGTATCAAATTTTTCAAGATTTTGAAGGTGCCGAAATCAAGATTCAAATATACCAGAGGGTTCATGTCAACTAGAGAAGTCTAGACCCACCAACCAAAAAATCCAAGAACTATCGAAGTTCACCGATAATTGCAAAACATATCAAATTTCCAAAAAAAAAAAAATTATTTTAAAAATTTTCAGTTTTGAATATACCAATGTGAAGTACTCATTGAGATAAGTCTAACACAAAAAACTGCATCGAAATTGGAGCTAAAACGAAGCCATACAGACTGATCAAAATTTACTCAGAAAGTCAACTGTTTCATCGGAGATGACAACCAGAAAAACCAATGAAGAAATCATCCAATGTTTCGCAGGCGAATTGCAACCAGTTGGTCTGAACTATCAGATCTATTTTGGCTAAATCTAAGTCATCTGGAGTCCAATCACTATGATCCAATAGTCGTTTCCAGCTATTTGGAGCATTTCGAACATATTCGTATGGTTAGATTTTGCAAAGTGCATACCAAAATTTTTAAAGTCCATATAATGATTTCGGTTTAGACTCGACCTATTTCTTGCTTTTGAATCTAGGAATCCATATCCTTAACTATTATTCATTTCATTTTCATGTTGTTGCTAGTTGAGTTTGGTTGTTTTGGAGTTATTTTTGCGTTTGGAGCAAGTTGGGGGTTAATTTTCAAAGAGTTGTTGTCCAGATTTTGCTTGTTCACTCAAGCGGTCCTTTACAGTCTGCAAAACTTATAGAAGTAGAGTATCTTCGCTCGAGTGGTATTTCTTACACTCAAGCTATCTTTTACAGGTCTGAGTTTCTAAGAGGGGGTCATTGTGCGCTCAAGCGGTATTTTTGGTCACTCAAGCAGTGCCACATTTTGTTTCTGATGCTCAAGTGGTGTTTTGGTCACTCGAGTAGTTTGCGCGTCTATTAGTTCGGGAAAAAGGGTTTTCTGAATCACTTTTCACTTTCTCTCCCTCTCTAAAACATTCTGAAACCCAAGTTCTTCACACACACACACACACACACACACACACACACTCTCTCTCTCTCTCTCTCTCTCTCTCTCTCTCTAGTTCTTGCATTTAAGCCCTAAATACTCACAATCTATTGATTTTTTCACCTAGTCGTTTGGAGAAAAAGGTAAAGCACATCGAGAGCTTCAATCTAGTTAGAGAGGATATCATTTTTGGCTCCGCCTAACTTCAACCCTAGCTCTCTCTTGTCTTCTAATCCTGAGGTAAGGATTTCTTCAACCTTTGGTATGATTTTTACCTTAATTATTTGTCTATTGAAAGAATCTAGTGACTTAAGGATTTTGGGTTAAACCAAAGGTTTGATTTTGAAATGTAAAAATGGGTTTTTCAAATGGGTTCTAGAGAAAGGTTGTGGAGATGTGTTTATGATTGAGATATGTTGAAATGGTGGATTACTTTACTTAAAATTAATTTTGAAAGTAAAAGGGGTTTTGTTCTAAAATCATGGATATTTGGTTTTGTGAAAGAAAATGGAAAACAATGTTGGATTTGAAAGAATGGAATGAATTTGTATGTTGATGATGATGGTGGAGTTGGATATGTAATATCACTCTCATTTCAAAAATTATGAGATTATATCTTTTGTTGGAAATTATCTGTTGAATAGAAATATATGTTTTGAGCTATCAGGGGATGATAGCTTTGATTGTTATAGAAATTGTATGAGGATTGGGTGAATTGAAACTAATTACTCATACATCTTACATTGAGCATTAATTCATACTTAAACATTGAAAATGTATTATTTTGAGAAAAATAAGTGAATACTTTGGTGAATCTGGTTAGGGGGTGTGGTTGTGGTTATTATGTTGGCTTGTGTGTCCATAGTAAAAGTCCAAAAACCCACGCGATTAGGTACCGATCCTTCCAATTAGTACCTGTAAAATGGTTTTGGTAGTATTTGTATAGCCTACTCGCAGACATGTACCTAGAGATTCACAATGTTTTGTATCCAGTGCCCTGTTTTTTGATATAAAAGGTTATTTTCATGAATTGATATATAATCTAGCATTGCATTGTTTTGAGATGGAAATATAAAACGTTTGACAATTGGCATGCATATGGATCCACCTCATGACTTTGTTAAGATTTATATATTGTGTTCAAGTATCTCTACTAAGCTTTGGCTCACCCTAGGTTGAAAATAACTTTCAGGTGCTGATGATATGCTTCCACCAAGGACATAGCTGACTTGGAGCCAAGAGCTTTCTTTTGTTTATTTGATATAATTATTTTTGTACAAGTCTTGGGCTTTAATTGTATTGAGTTGAACTCATTTTTATGTTCCTAAGTATTGACTTAGAAAGATGTAGCCATTAGGGCATATAATTGCTTGGGTTTTATTTTATATCAATGTTTGTACACATATCATATGCTATAGATTCAGGATCTCGAATTTATGAATATATATAAGCATATGTCATCTTTTGTATGATCAAGGATATAAATGGAACATAAAATATGATGTTATTGACCAATTGTAAGAAATATTATGAGATGGGTTTTTGTTATTATTTTGGGGCGTTACAATTTAGTATCAAAGCTATCAAGTTTGAATACTTTGGGATTACAGATTGTGGCTTTTACCACAATAGGTTATCTCGCTAGATGATATTAGAAGTAAACCTGGTATGCTATGTGATAACATGCTTATGTGGCTAGATGAGCATGGGATTTAATTTCATAAATATAGAATGGGCCTACGAGTTTCTAGAAGTCCTGTTAGAAGAGCACTTGATCACTTCTATTTGTAATTGGAATTTCGGCAATGTCGCAGGATGATCACTATCTAGAAAGGAAGTTCAGTTGTGTTTATATGATTAGGTGCTTATGTGGAGTGAACTATTTGTTGTCCACCGTATTAGGATGTCAATGAATTAGCTTTAACACATTTGTAAACATGCTAATCTATTGTGTTACCTTTATTAGGATTTCAGGACGTAGTCATGATAGGTGTGGCAAGCCTAGGCGATAGAAGGTGCCGTTACCGGATGATATTCCGGCACAAGAGGAGGGAGTTGGTCAGGCTAATGTGGTCGAGCCAGTAGGTCAACAAGCCATGGGCACTTTTGTTCGCAAAATGGCTAGAGCTTTGTAGGAATCCATGGACATTCTCAAGACTGAGAGTCAAGTCCACGCCCATGTTGTTGGGACATGGCCATTTTTTTTGAAAAATGGAGTTCTTTCGATTGAATCCGGATAAGTTTTTTTTTTTGGGGGGGGGATCTAAAAGAGCTACTGAAGGCGGATGAGTGGCTTGAGCAAAAGATGAAGATGTTCGAGATACTTGGCATCGAGGACGACGGGTTGAGAGTGACCTTGGCATCTTTCCAACTGAAGGGAGATGCGGGTCAATGGTAGAAGTATGCACGAGGGTGCATTAGGGTGACTTGGGAGGCCTTTGTCAACACCTTCTAGGACAAGTTTTTGCCTTCTGCTGCTAGGGAGAAGTTGAGAGATTAGTTCCTGAAGCTGAAACAGCTGAGTACACCTGTAGCCGAGTTCGAGGCTGTTTTTACTAGCCTCTCTAGATTTGCACTAGAACTTGTGGCGATGGAGGAACGTCGTTACATCGAGTTTGAAAGGAGGTTGAGAACGGGCTCCTTTTCAAGGTGGTCGGATCTATGATTAGAGATTACGATTGCCTTGTGGAGGCGACGACTCACCTAGAGACTGTGATCAAATCTAAGGAAAAACTGATGAGCGGCTCCAAGCAGAGAAGTCAGAAAGTTCAGAGGGAGGTACGGGATAACAAACGGCAAAGGGGTTCCACCCCACAGCAGTCTCAAGTAGCATAGTTTAGATCTACTTTTCCTGTTCCGAGTTCTGGTTCAAGAAAAGGTAGTTAGGGTGGGATCACTTGTTTCAAGTGTGGTTAGTTGGGCTACAAGTCTTCATTTTGCCCGCAGAGATGAGGAGGGAAACAATCTGCACCATCTTCAGCTCCTCCTCAAAGCCAGAGTCAGGAAAGAGAGCAGCTGCCTACCTGTTATCAGTGTGGGCAGTTGGGGCACTTGAAGAGATTTTGCCCTCAAACAAGTGGCACATCTGGTACGTCTAGTTCGAGACAAACACATAGCCATCAGCCTACACATTCATTACAAGGCTTGATGGCCAATCAAGGAGCCTCTTCGGCTCAATCAGTGTATCAGACTTATGCTTTGAGGGGTGAGCAGGTAGAGTAAAGACCCACAGGGCGTCTATATGCTGTTACCAGGTAGAGTAGAGACCCATAGGGCGTCTATATGCTGTTACCACACCAAATCAGTTGCCAACATCTTTCATAGTGAGAGGTAACTTTTTGTTGTTCAACTCTATTACCAATGTGTTGATTGATATTGGTGCATCTCATTTCTACATTTCGTCTACATTCGCATCTATTTTGGGATTAGAAGAGGCTAAGTTAGTGTCTCCGCTCGAGGTAGAGTCTCTAGTTGGGGTTAAGGTTGTCTTGGACTGAAGATGTTGCAGTTATGAGATAGAGATTGCCCGTCGCCGACTTCCTTTTACTTTCGTATTGTTAGACATGTCAAGTCTCGATGTCATCTTAGGCATGGATTAGTTGTCTTCGTACTGTGCCATTATAGATTGTTACCATCAGAGAGTTATAGTGTACACCTCAAGTGGTGACTGTTTTTATTTTATAAGAGACTGAAATGATAGAGTTTTTTCACCAGTGTATGACTCACGTAGTCGGGGCGAGCTTAATTTCCTTCTTGCAACTTTATTGAGTAATCAGAGTGATGTGGTCCAAGTTGATTTGCCAAAGGATAGTTTGTGAATACCCGGACGTCTTTCTAGAAGATCTTACTAGTTTGTCACCACACCGCGAGATTGAGTTCTCCATTGACTTAGTGCCTGGCACGACACCGATTTCCATGGCACCATATAGATTTGCACCCACCGAGTTGTATGAGTTGAAGATTCAACTCCAAAAACTACTAGACAAGGGTTTCATTCGCCCTAGTACATCCCTTGGGGAGCACTGACTCTATTTGCTAAGAAGAATGATGGTACATTGCGACTATGTATCGATTACCGGAAGTTGAACCAGGTAACTGTTAAGAACAAGTACCCATTACCACGTATAGATGATATGTTTGACCAATTGAAAGGGTCTCGTTGTTTTTCTAAGATAGACTTGAGATCAGGTTATCACTAGTTGAGGGTGAAGGAGGAGGATATTCAGAAAATGGCATTCCCATATGCGGTGGCCATTATGAGTTCTTAGTAATGGATTTTGGGCTAACCAATGCACTGGCTTCGTTTATGGATTTGATGAATTGAATCTTCCATGAGTTCCTAGACTGTTTTGAGGTTGTCTTTGTTGATGACATCTTAATCTAATCACCCTCCGAGGAGGAACACTTATGGGTTGTACTTGAATTAGTTAGAGCACATTATTTATCTGTTAAGTTCGGGAAGTGTGACTTCTAGTTAAAAGAAGTTAAGTTCTTAGGCCATGTGGTATCCGGGGAAGGGGTGACTGTAGACTCTTCTAAGAGAGAAGCATTGCAAGATTGGGAACAACCTAAAAATCTTGGGCTTAGCTGGGTATTACCGACGTTTTGTGAAAGACTTCTCTAGATTGGCCTCACCATTGACTAGATTGATGAGGAAGGGAATTAAATTTGTGTGGAGTGAGACTTGTGAAAAGTCGTTTCAAGAACTTAAGGTTAGACTCACCACTGTTCCAGTTTTTTATTATTTCAAAAAGGGGTTTAGGTTATTCGGTTTATTGTGATGCGTCTCGAGAAGGTGTGGGTTGTGTATTGATACAAGAGGAGAAAGTGGTAGTGTATGCTTCACGGCAGTTGAAGACACACGAGAGAAATTATCCTACTCACGACCTAGAGTTAGCGGCACTAATTTTTACCTTAAAAATCTGGAGGCATTACTTATATAGTGAGAGATTTGAAGTGTTTTCCAATCACAAGAGTTTGAAATATCTGTTTTCACAAAAGGATTTGAATTTGAGATAGATGAGGTTGATGGAGTTTATAGAGGATTATGATTTGAGTTACACTATCATCGAAGAAAGGCTAATGTAGTGGCCAACGCCTTAAGTAGGAAATTCGTAAGCAGTGTAGCTAATATTGTCATCCGGGAATGGGAGATGTTAGGCGCTATTGACAAGTTTGACTTGCATTTTGGGGAGTCCGTTGAGTCAGCTATTTTGTTAATTGTAGTTGCACAACCTATTCTATTGAGCCAAGTTATAGAAACCAAGCGAGGTGATCATGAAGTAAAGGTTATCTAAGGGAAGATATCTGGTGGAAAGGTAGAGAAGGGCTTAAACATGTATTTTGACTCGAGTGTGAGATATCTATACCCTTTTTTTGTGCCAGAATCTTGTAGAGAGGAGAAACTTCGAGAGTTCTATCATTCACCCCTTGTGGTACACCCGAGAGCCACAAAGATGTACCACAACCTTAGTTGCCGCCAATTTTAGTAAAGGGGGATGAAGAGAGACATAGCCTTGTTTGTTTCAAGGTGCCTTACTTGTCAACAAGGGAAGGCCGAGAGTCAACGACTAGTGAGTTTGTTGCAACCCTTACCTATAGCCAAGTGAAAATAGGAGAATATCACGATGGATTTTGTTGTGAGTTTTTCGAGGACTCAACAAGGTAATGATGCCTTGCGAGTGATAGTCAACTGGTTAACTAAATCAGCACACTTTGTACTTATGTGCACGAGTTACACAGTAGATTATCTTGCCGGTCTTTATGTTAGAGACATAGTTCAATTTCATGGGGTCCTTGTGACTATCATTTCGGATAAAGATCCACGTTTCACGGCTCAATTGTGGCAGAGTCTACAGAATGCCTTGGGCACTAGATTAACTTTTAGCATCGCCTATCATCGTTAGACTGACGAGCAGTCTGAGTGAACCATTCAAATCTTAGAGGACATGCTTCGCCGTTGTGATTTTAATTTTAAGGGGTCATGGGAGAAGCATTTACCTTTGGTGGAGTTTGCCTATAACAACAGCTTTTAGGCGAATATTGGTATGGCACCGTTTGACGCCTTGTATAGCTAACCATGTAGATCTCCAGTGTGTTGGGCTGAGGTGGGTGACGCACCTATGTTAGGTCCTGAATTAGTCTGGGAAATGATAGAGAAGGTCACACTTATTCGTAAGAGGTTGGTATCAACTCAGAGTCGTTAAAAGAGCTATGCCAATAGTAGGAGGAGACCTTTATCTTTTGAGGTAAAAGATCATGTATTCTTGAAAATATCACCGAGATGAGGTTTAATGAGATTTGGGAAGAGTGAGAAGTTGCCTCCTAGATTTATTAGGCCTTTTGAGATTCTAGAGCGGATTGGGAAAGTAGATTATCGTTTGGCCTTGTCAACTCAACTTTCCCGAGTTTACGACGTGTTTCATATTTGTATGTTCCGGAAGAACAAACTTGATCCTTCACACGAGTTGGATTTAACCGAGTTAGAGGTAGATGATGATACCTCGTACGAGGAGAGACTTGTATGGGTTTTAGCAACTCGGGACCAAGTCTTGCAAGGCAAGACTATTTCATTGGTTAAGGTGTTATGGTGACCCCATGGGGTTAAGGAGGTGACTTGGGAGCATGAGGCAGAAGTCTGTGAGAAGTATCTAGATCTATTTGTTAATGTTTGAGACTTGTATTAAAAATCTTATTAATGTTGTGAAATGTAAACATTGTAAATGTTTTGGAAAGTTAAATTCTAATATTTGGTATTGAAAGACTCTGTTTATCACCTTGTGTAAAAAACAACTTTCAAGTGATGATGATGTGCCTCTACCAAGGACATAACTTGGGGGGACTTGGAGCCAAGAGCTTCATTTTTTGTTTATTTGATGTAATTATTTTTGTATAAGCCTTGAGCTTTAATTATATTGAGTTGAACTCATTTTAAATAACTAAGCATCGATTTGGAAAGATGTAACTATTAAGGCATTTAATTGTTTGGGTTTTCTTTTATATCAATGTTTGTACACATGTCATATGGTACAGATTCAGAATCTAGGATTTATAAATGTATACACGCATATGTCATCTTTTGTATGATCAATGATTTAAATGGAATATAAAATATAATGTTATTGATCAATTGTAAGGAATATTATGAGATGGGCTTTTGTTATTATTTTGGGGCGTTACAGTCAACTAGCACCTTCACAATTTTGATTATACACGGTTGCCGACCAACTTCATTTCGGCAATACTATATATTGAGAGGAAACCCCCAAGCTTTCTTAAAAACCTCGAAAGTGTAGAGTTGTGGAAAGGGAAATTTGATTGAGGATAGTCATGAGACTCTTGAGAAATGATGATTGTTGAATACATTTGAAATGTTAAGATTGTTAGAAAAATCATATTGATTTTATCAAGTTGAGAATGTGTTGGACTGTATAATATTGTTGTCTACCTTTAATTATCAAATTAGAGATAATTGTTCTAGTTATCGATAGAGGATAGCATTGTCGTGTTGTAGAAAATTGCATGTGAACTAGGCAAATCATAATATTTATAAATCACGTATAACATTGAACATATCATGAGATCATGGATTTCCATTGTTTCGTATTTTGAGAATCTTATTGAAAATGGTTTTGTTGAAAACAATTGTAACCCCAAAAAAGAAAACAATTGTAACATTTTTGAGAAAAAAAGAAGAAGAAAGAAGAGTGAATTCCATGGTGAATCTGGTTAGGAGATGTTGATGTGGTGTATTAATTTGGCTTTTGATCCATAGTGAAAGTCCAAAAACACAAGAGGAGTAGCTTCCAAATTCCTTTCGGTTAAGAGCTAGTAAAATGGATTGGAAGTGCTCTATAAGACTACTTACATACACTAGCTAAGGATTACCATAGTTGTATTTATTGCCATGTTTTCTATTGAAATGAAAAGGTTTTGAATTATGGTCTTCGTACTAGTGCATGGCATCTGAATCTCAAAATGGAAAACTTACGTTTTGACATGGCATTTCATTTGCATTCACTACATGACATCTTTAAGCATCACACATATCATTAAGATTATCTCTACTGGGTTTTATGCTCATCATTGTGTGGAAATAACTTTTCAAGTGTTGACAGTATGTCTTTGCCAAGGTGATAACTTGGGAGGATCTTGAAGCTTGAAGCTGGTTTTGTTTATCTTACTTTTTGTATAGCCAAGGGATTTGATGTGTTGGGCTTATGACCCACTTTTGATGTAACCGGGAAGGCCCTAGAAATTGGTAGCCTTTAAGGCAAGAACTTGTATTAGTTTAGATTTCATTTCCCATAGATCACATGTTATAAATTCATGTTTTAGGATCAATGAATGTATTAACGCATGTGATTTTATTTGGTAAATCTATAATGGACATCTATGAATGAAATACTGGTTTGGCATGATTTAATTATCGAATGATTGAGATTAATTATAAGCTTTTGCATAATTAATGAGAGATAATTGATGGTTATAAGATATAACTATTTGTTAAAGTTTTCATATTTTTGGGGTGTCACAAACATTGTGATAAACTATGAGATTTTGAAATCATAATTACCAATAATGGAAAATGGATTTTGAGCATTATATATTTTGGCATTGTGCTCATATACATGTGTAGAGACATATTAATTGTATTTAAAATTTGCCTACTAAACTATATGTTTATCTCACGTTACTGAAATCTTTTCAGGTATTGATAATGTACCACGGTCATGACTTGGCGTGAAAATATATGTATGAGCTAGAGGAGTTCTAATGATCTGTTGGCCTAGGGACTTTGTTAGGCCAAGCGCCATTCTTTTGTAAGGGTTAATCCCTTTCTTTCGATGTAAGCCTATGAATATTTTCTTTTATATTGAATGGTAGCCTCTTTTGATTTACATACTATATATTCATGCCACGTAGATGATGAATATAAGATATATATAATCAACACCTCTCTTATACAACTGTCCATCATATGGAATGAATGTAATGGATTTTAACTTAATTGTTCTACTTTATTTGGCATGGGTTGTACCAAGTACTCTATAATGGGCTACCTATTATCTTCTTTTATTTTCATTGTATATGTTTCCATTGGAAATCCTCTTTCTAGTAGTGGAATTAATCTTTTCCTAATTAAGGATAATCAAATGGCTTTCTCATGTTCAGGTACATTTTTTGTGTTGAACCATTCAAAGCCACTTCATTAACTTCTTTATTTATAAGTCTTGAAATGTAAGTTAAATTTACTTGCTTAAACCTTGATAGAAGGCGGAATGAAGCAATACAATATGCTAATAAAGCCTTACTCTAGCACTTAAAGGCATCAACTAATTGATTTCTTATCAATTATGGATCCCCATATTTGGTTTTTACTCCTTTTGGAGACCAAATTAACAATCATATTCCTATCATTGGATTTGTTCTCAAACTACCAAATCATAAGTTTTATGATTTTGATTTTTCAACACATAGATGATCTGCTAAGAAATCAACCAAAGTTTGGCCTTTCATTGCCTTTTGAGCAACACATTATAAACAGAATACTAATATCATATTTTCTAGAGGCAACGAAGGAATAGCTCTTAAGAATTTACTTCTTAAATTGTTGGTCAATTGTAATAACCTTTCGAACTATGTTTCACATGTATATGGTTTTTTTTTGTTAACAATTTTAGTAGTAACAATCTTCACCGTGGGATCCTTATAGTAGATCGTAAAAAAAGAAACGTTTATTTCTTGTTGTTATGATAAAACTTCATATCTAGAGACCTTCGAAGTTAACTTAACCAAGTCTCCAAATTTATTTGTATCAATCTTCTACCTAGCAATTGTGAAGCCTTTTTTTTATAACATTTCTAGCTTCACTGCCAAATCATCCTTTTATGCTTCAAGTGTTGATTGGAAAAACTACATATGGAAGATTTCTTCCAATTTTTGCCAATTTTGGACTAATCCTGACAACTATGGGATCTCCTTTTCCTGATAGCTAGAGGTTTGGCCACTCCTCCAATATCTCAAGTAAACAAGGTGCAATGTGAGATATGGATGACTAGTCTAGACTTAGCATATCTAATGAAAATCCACCAGTCATACAGAAGTGCTACATCTAGATCAAACATGTGCCATAGAGTAGTCATCTAATCTTTTGGAGAGAATAGAAAACCCTGATTTGTACCTGAAGGCCATGATCCTTCATCGCTAAAGTGTCCTGGCTCGAGAGTCTAGGTATGATGAGGGAAGGTTATTTCTTAAGCACACTCACTCACCTGATCAACGATCGACTTCTACTAATTCTTGATATGAAATTCGTTGACACAATATGAACATGTAACCCAATTATTAATGCTAACATTACTATGTGAAACAAATAAATATAGACTAAACCACCTATTTTGGAATTTTTCAATCTCTCATATTTTGAAAGAGTTTTTAATGCGACTAGCCCGTCAAAAAAAAAAAAAGAAAAAAAAGAAAAAAAAAAGCGAGGAGGTGAGATAACTTGCAAGTGGGAAGATCCGAACTATTCCAACTTAGGCAATAAAACCTCCAATTAGTGGGCAAACACAGAGTTTATATCACATAAGCACATAGTCGCATGGTGTAGCATGCTAGACATGATAAAGAAATAATCACACATAGAGGATGCATAGAAATAGAAGAAGGTTCACCTAGTACTCTTCTACATCATGACATCTGCGTAAAGGGTTAGAAACTGATGCATGATCCTAGATACAAGTCTAAGTGATGAAATGCAAAGGAAATAATGAGAATACTTACCAAGTACTCCAGCCAAGTAGAACAAAAGATAAATAGTTAAAATATATGTATGATCCTAGATGCGAGTTTCTACCAAATGCAATATTTACACATAAAATGAATCCTACAAGCCCCATTGCTCCTAAGATGAGATGTGATACAACGAATTTATACACGCCATGTAATAATACGATTTAATGAAAAATGAAGATCTAGGCTCGAATGCATGATCTGAAGCTAAACATGTGAATGTTATGATGGTAGCATGAAAAATCAAAGGAAAATAAAAATAAGCTAGAATAAATAGGAAAAGAAAGTAAGGTTAAGGGGATGAGAAATCCATCCCAAAGCACACGATAGATATATGAGCTAATATTTCTATAATAATCAGGACTCTGGCGAGGATAGAAAGGTCCTAACCCTCGCACTCATGGAAACGAATATAAGCTATTCAAACCCATGGAAAATACGTTCAGGAGGGTAGGTCTAACCTATCCTCGCGGAGGAAACCATGCCTGGGTTTCTGTATCTAGCAATAATCAACAATTAAAGAATGAATAAGAAGGCTCCAATGAGAATAGAGAATTTCTCACCCTCTAGCACATGAAAAGGGGTATAAGCTACGCAAATTCTTGAAATAGTGACGAGAGAGGAGATTTGGTCTACTCTTGTGGAGAAAAATTGGCATGGGCTTCTATATCAACAAAAATCAAGAGAATGATGAAATAAGAAGGCTCGAATGAGGATAGAGAGATTATTTCCCTCTAACACATGAAAAGGGGTATAAAGTACCCAAATTCATGAAATAGTGACTAAAGAGGAGATTCGGTCTACTCTCATAGAGGAAACCTTGCCTGGACTTTTATATTAACAAAAATCAATCGAAATAACAAATGAGGAAAACTCTAATGATGAAAGAGAAAGAGATATGTTCTCCTCCTCCTACTCGTGAAAATGAGTATAAGTTACTCAAATTCATGTAAAAGAGGTTTGGGAGGGGAGATCCAATCTCTTCTCATAGAGGAAACTGTACCTGCGTTTCTAACCCATAACAAATCAAGAAAAAGTAAGTTGGACTTGGCCAAAGTCGCTATATAAGCCTTCAATAGCTACAGAAAAGGGTAAAAGAAGAGAGAATCCAACTAAACTATCAGCAACAACCCAATGATCACAAGAAAATTCCAACAAGAAAGAAAAAGAGATGGAAGATGCAAGAAACTCAAGAATGGAAGTAGAGATTTCCTCTAGGCTTGAAAAGATAAGGCCCAAGCTAGTCACAAGCTCCAATCTAAACTTCCTCAAGCTGGAGAAGATCTCTAGCCCCAAAAAGCAAATGTATGAAAAGAGTAGTCCAAGTGTATAGGTATATGAAACTTTATGCTCAAAACTCTCTAATCCTCACTCAGATTGATTAAATTACTCAAATAGTTAACTAGTTTAAATTAGGTTCCCTCAATTAATTTACCAAATTGACTAAAACTAGTCAAATTTTCCAACTCTTAATCCTTTAAGAGGAGGGGGTTAAAAGGGCTTAGGGTGCTTGGAATATACCATTTGATCCTTAAAGATTTGGATGGCACATTCCAAGATACCAGGAGACACCTCATGAGAAATTTATTTGGCTGACATTGGCTGGCATTCGCCTGACAAGAGTTGTACGGCCGACCAAGAGTGGTCCGTCGTGTTTTCTTAAAAATTTGGTTGGTAGAGCACGAATGGTTCAGGTGTGCTTACTAAGGTTGAAGTGGTCCTAACGTGCTCTTGTCTTCTCATTAGTTCTGACTTTCTAAGCTCTCTTTTCTGAAAAATGGTCAACAACTTTTGGAAATATAATGCTAATAATGGCCGAAATGAACAAAAAGGTACCATTTGCCTTAAAAACGTTTCAAAAAATATAGGTTTGAAGGTTTGGAAAACTCTTTGGCTAAAACAGGTGTAGGAAGGTTTGTCTCTCTTTATCCAGCACTTGTGCTTAAAAAGATTTTTTCTTTCATCATTGGGAGCTTCAAGTCAAAGCCCCCAAGTTTTAAGACCAGTAAAAAATGGGGTGTCTATAGCAACAAACAAGTATACCACGTGAAAGTTGCTCTAGTCAAAGGAATAAAGAACATTCTAAGTTTTAAGCAATCATTACTTGCAAATTTCCCTCATTGTCCAGTGAACCTTCAATGTGTTCAATGGTTGACTGGTTTCCACTTCCCGAGAATAAAGTAATAAATCCGAATCCCTTTAAGAATTCATACAACCTACTTACCTACTCAACATATTGTCTTATATTTACTAGAGATTGTACCCTTGTGAGCCATAGTTCCACAAATATCTTGTATGAGACCAATAATTTTATCTATTGGTAAGATAGGTGTAACAACAACCATTGGTGGTTG
This sequence comes from Camellia granthamiana, assembly GCA_036172215.1. Classification (NCBI taxonomy): domain Eukaryota; kingdom Viridiplantae; phylum Streptophyta; class Magnoliopsida; order Ericales; family Theaceae; genus Camellia; species Camellia granthamiana. The sequence goes on from CM069909.1 coordinate 93,713,144, forward strand.
TTCGAGCATTGTAGATGGAATATTTTCCATCATTCTTGGTTTCTCGTTTACTTGCCTAATTGGTTTCTCCCACTCTCGAGTCCTTGTTTGAATACTTGATTATTTGCTAACCTCAGAGATAGTTTTACTATAGTATCATTTCCTCCCAAATTTTACTCATGTGAAGGGTAATTATAGTCATTTTGCTTATACCATTCCATTGGAGGCATTAGCTTATAATAAAATTTTCGTGGGTTTTCAAGATCACAAACTCTTCTTTGAGAGATACTAGATTGTTGGCTTTTTTCTGTTGGCCATCTCCAACCACATGTTGGCAATGATCCTCTCTATAATGTCCATTCATTCTTTGTTGAAACGGTAGCAAGTTATTCTCTATATTTTGGAGAAATGGTGATCAACAGGATGTTACCTCTTCAACAAATTAGTTGCCAAATTATTAACATAACTCATTAGTTGTTGGCCAAGTTGTTTTTATAATGGGCCCCATCTAGAATAAAACTTAGTTCGAAACCACATTTAGGTTAGAAATGTTATAACTTTACTAACCAACATTATCACTAGCCTATCTATCATTATTTTAAGGAAACTTCCCTGTTCAAGGCATTTATAGCAACCTTTGGTTCTCTCCTTACATCTTGCACATTGTTAAAAATATAACTTCTTATTATCTCTCTGTCCTTGTCATAGAGCACTAGAAAGTGTGTCCTATCGAGTGAGCCAAAAAAAATGTTGGCTTCGAAATGCCTTTGAATGACATAATTGTTATTTAGGCATGGCAGAAAAAGTTGAACAACCTTTTTAGATTTAAACCTAAGCTAATTAAAAACTAGATGCATATCTTAAAGGTTCTTTTGTCTCAATGTGCCAACATCGAGGACAAGTAATACATAATTAAAAGTCAAAAGAAAGTAAAAGGAAATAAGGTGAAAAGTAATTGAATTAGTGAACAATATAATTACTAAAAGCGAAGTTAGAATTGATTGAATGAACAATATAATTTCAAGATCACACTATCTTGCTACTCCTACTCATATCTTTAAAGCTCCTACTCATATCTTTAAAGTTCCTCCTATGGTTATAAGAATCGAATCCACTCCTAACTAGTGAGAACTACTACTAAGAAAATATAATAATAAGTCTAGATTTTTAATCTAGAGGCTCATTTCTCCTTCAATTGGCCTTCTGTTTATAGACGCAATGCTTTAACTACTCACTACAACTTATTCAGGTTTTTGAGACAAAAAATTAAGGACGAAATCATTTTTCAAGGATGAAATGTTGTATTTTTAACAATGAAATTGGACATTTAGTGATTCATAACTATCCTTTTGAGAACAATTTTTTTTTTTTTCCCCTCTCAAAAAGTAAACTTTTTGGCACCAAATTAAGTTAACCATACAAGGGCATTTTTAGAAACAATTTCAAAATTCTGTCACTAAAAGCTTTTTTTTGACTTTTGGGATGACCTTTAAATGACGGTTTTCATGATGATAGGAATTGGTCCACAAATATTTTTTACTACAAAATTTTCACTTTTGGGGACAAAAACATTTGATTCCTAAAACTTTTATAGATTGCAGTGGCTTGTGATTGCTTACAACGACCCGTGATATTTCTTTCCTTCTCAAGCGTTGACTTGTTTCCCTTTTCTTTCCCTCATTTGTTGTTCTAGTAATGGTGCTAGTGTCTCTTGCATTTCAAGAAGCTGCACATTTTTTTTTCCGTAACTCCAATAACTGCCCATGACCCATGGATGTTTCATCTTCTTAGGAGTTTTGTGGACTTGTTACGTGTTAGATACTCTCTTCAAATATCTCTAGATTTACCGTTTTAATATGAATAACTGTTTTGCACCCATTGCTGCCCAATAATTGGCTATTCAATTCAACGATTGTAAATGAATTGAATATATTCCAATGTGCATAAATCTTTATAAGTACCAGCCACACTTGTTTATACTACCATTGAATGGGTCCTAATCGCTACTTGTTATCCAGTTAGTTGGTTTGAATATTGACTAGGGTGTCGGGTTTGGTGGTTATAGTCTAGGGTGGTGAAAGTGAGTAGATAAGTGGTATAGATCAAGAGAATAGGTAGAAGAGTAGCAGAAGTGGGTGGAGAAGGGGCAGGGCTAGCCACAATGGGTAAGAGAGGACTAGGGTGAGGGGAGGCGGTTGGGAGTAGTGAGGGAGAATAGAGGAAGTGAAGGCAGTGACGGAAGAAGTGGCTAGGGTTATTTCTAGAAGAAAACTAAAAGAGACAAGGGTAATTTCATAATTCTACCAAAAGATTCCATATTTTTGTAATTAATTTTGGTTCTTCCACCTGTGATGTAATGTTTGAAAACTTCCCATTGACTGATAATAAATCACCTCATTTCCCATTGGATGTGGTATGACCAAAATTAATAGATGCTACTTTTTTGGGTGTATATGTAAAATATCACTTTCTCTTATAACTAAGTTACATTCATTCATAACTAAAAACACCTCCATGAATCACAACTAATGATCACTTTAATCATAATAATTAAAAAAAAAACTTCATTAGGTCATAATCATGATCACAAACCATGATGACTTATAACTAAAAAATATTTTCGACAATTATAATGAGTCATAACTATACATTACTTAACTCATAACTAAAGATCACAAAAAAATTATAACAATATATATTGTACATTCCACTCAAAAAAAAAAAAAAAAAAAGAGTATATGTATTGTAAAATGGCTCATAGAAAATGGATTTCGAATTTAATTTGCTGATATTAAACCAATGAACGATGAAGTTATGATGCAAACTTACAAAAAGGTCAACGACTTCATTTGACTAAAGAAAGTTGGTATGTGTCCGCCCAAAAAGTTATCATCAAGGCGACTGTTCATCATAGATAGCCAATGTTAGTGTATAAAACCTTACATGCATCATAAATGTTAAATTACCCTAGCATGTTCATTTTTATTACCCATAGCATTGTTAGGGTTTTACACATTATGACAATGATGATGAGATGATCATGATGATCTTAGTTAGGTGGGGAAAATATATTTAAAATGTAAATTGAAATTAAATACGCTTCAACATGATTACACAACTTACAAATAAGAAAGCTTGGACAAATTTTGCAATGAAAATGGAATCTTACTAAACTTGTTATGAGCCAAGGATCTGTGGCAACAAAATTAAAAAAAAATAATTAAATAAAATTTCATTAATGATTCCATATAGTAGAGTTGCCACTTCTGAAAGAGAAAATAAATAAATAAATAAGTGAAGAAGAGAAAGAATTGTTGTCAATCAAAAGTTACATCAAACGTCGTATGTGTCATGCATTTCACTGTCTTCTCGTTCAATGTAGATAAGACCGTTTAGTGATACAAAAATGTGCATGATGAGTTCATCCCGGTCTAAAGGTAATAATAAACTAAATCACCTCATACAAAATAATGATACATTGCTCAGCTTGTAAATTGACTTATTTGTTTTTGCTTTCAGCAAATTTTTTTATTTGAACTTTGAGTCAATTTGTTTATACTTTATAAGTTGGTCCAAACTAGAAGTTCTTAAAAATTAAAAATAATAAATTATTTTTGAAAAATTATGCTGAAAACAAAAAATAAACTAAATTTTAAAGGTTATTTTTGTCTTATTTTTGTTAACTTTTTCCATCGATTTTTTCCAAAATGTTTCCAACCTTTTAAGAATATGTTTTCAATAATAGTAATTGGATTTATGAAAATAAATACAAAGAGACTTTCTTTAATTTTTAGAAATTATTTTCTTCCCAAAATAAGGGAGAATCATACGGAAATGATTAAATTTTTTTATTTTTCATTTTATTCACTAAATTAGTTTGTAGATTCTTTGGGAAAAAGAAGAAGGAAAACATTCCTTGAAAATCAAACCAATCAAGTTGAGAGGTTTTTCATTAAAAAAATAATTATTTTTTCATGAAGGTTAATGGTCTGTTTGATAACCATTTTGTTTTCAGTTTTTAGTTTATATTTACAAAAATTGAAAAAAATGTGTTAAAAACTTGTTTGGTAAATTTTTGATTTATAATACTAGTTCTCAATTTATAAATTTGACCCAAAAAATGTAAACTGAAAAAAGGTGTTTTCATCGGTTTATAAATTTGGCACTGTTGCGAAAGTCACTGTAGTAGAGCTATAGTAACTTAGTTGTCGGCATAACGACCACGGTTCAAATCTTCTGAGCACCCGAATTCAATTTATTTTCTCCCAACGATAAAATAAAAGTTGTCTCTAAATCTTATCATCTTCCTCTACTTCATGTTGACTGAAACTTTACCAAATCAGGTCAGTCTCTCTCTTCTCTCTGTCTCATCTCTTCTCTCTATCTCCTCTCCATTCTCTCTCTGTCTCCCTCTCTTCTCTGTGTTCTCCTCTCTTCAGATGCACGCACAACCATCATTCTTTTTGAAACACTACCATTGTCGTTGTTGTTCTTAAGAGGAAATGCTACACCAGTCCTAGAAGAAGAGCTTGATGTCAAAGCATTACTTGATGATGATGATGATGAGAGCACAAACCCAACTGCAACTGATGCCATGTTACATGTAGCCATGGCCACTTCTCTCCTCTCTGTCTCTCTCTCTAACTTTGTTCTTTCTCTCTCTGTATCTATCTATCTATGAAGATGTTGTGAATGGTGGGTTTTAGATGATTCCAAAAAAAAAAAAACTAAAAGGATAATATTTAGGGGGAAGATGTTTTTTTTTTATGCTTTGTGGAAAAATTGAGATGTTATTATTATGGTTTGTAAGTTGTTATGAACATTACTAATATGGTTATTAAATTTATCTATGGTTGGTATTGTATCAATATAGTTATTATGGATGCTTATTACAATGTGTATGATCCTATTGTCAAAAATAAAAAAAAAAATAAAAATTTTAGGTCTTAACAAACATGTTTTTTTGTTTATGTTTTCAAAATTTTTCAAACATTTTGTCCAAACCAAACGCATTTATTATTTATGTTTTTCTAAAAATAAATAAAAACCAATTTATAAAATATTTGTAAACATAAACAAAAAACGTAAACGTTACCAAACGCTACCTAAGGAATTGGTGAAATTACCTAACTAAGAGTATATGAAAAAATGTAGCTTTGAGATTACATGCGCTCTCCCATCATCTGTTTTTGTCAACATAAGTTTATTTGAAATTCGATGGTAATAATTTACGAAAGCAGTTAATCTTCATAAAAAAAAAATGCATAATAATAAGAACCATGTTAAAATGTCAAATTTTCCTAATAACACTACATTGTCTACATTTCATGTGCTCTACGCAAAATTAACTAAGAAAACTATGAAAATGAATTATGGAATTGTAGCACTTCCAAAATTTTGAAATTAATTAATGCATTAATTTGGCAGAGTGCATAGTCAAATCAAGGGAGAGCAAGAAAAATTTATTGAGTGTCGAGAAGGTGTCACATGTCATTGCTCTAATGACTTGTATGAATTATCCTAAACAACAATTTCATCCTTTCATGGAACAGAGAAGAAAGTGAAAAAGCATTTTTTGGCCTCAAAACCCTGTAAGTCAATTGAGCGAAACTGTAGAAAATACCCTTACAAAGTATCAAGAGAAGTAAGTTTTCCAATTTCCTCCGGTATTTCTCCCTTCAAACCAGCACTTGATAAATAACTGCAACACAAAATACAAGTACATGTCTAACAATACTAATTATAAATCTAAAGAACAAAAAAGAAAAGAAGACATATTAGTAAGAGAATGCCCTTACAATGCATTCAATGATATGTACTCAATGCATACAATTTAACTTAAACCTTGTCTAGCTTTTAGTGAAAAGGAAACTTTTACAACAAACCTCTACCAAAATGCACAAAAATTCATAGCTCTCCCAAAACCCTAAAAAAATGAGACATTCCTTGAAGTATTTGAGCATCCAAAATGTGCCTTGAGAGCTCCAAGGCCTGGGGAAATCACCCAGGGGCCTTGTTTGCAAGTTTCTCTCATATTCTTCGGTTTGACTACCAAACTATCAGTTAGTTTCTAATTTTCTAATTATTTTCATATATTTGAGTCAAGTTTTTTGGTTTTGATAATGGTTAAGTCATATTCATACATATTCCATGATTTAGAGTAGTTTTAATCATTATTTTCTTACTTCCACTACTTGTTTTGCATTGTACCATTAGACATTCTCATTGTTGCATTTTGTGGTATTTGATTGTTTTAAATATGAAAAGCCATGGTTTTACGCTCATAGGCCATGTTTAGCTCCTAGTGGGCTTTAAGAGTTCATTTTATGTGTTGTTGCATTAGTTTCATGCTTGAGGTCATATATATAATGTGCTAACTTGGTTTTTATGACTTTGGGGTCGAGGAGTATCTCATAAGTGCTCTTTCCTCCTTTTGCATCTTTTTGAATGTATTTGCATTATTTCTTTTTTTTTTTTTTTTGATCGGCAAAAAAGAACTTTATTGATGGAATAAACAAGTACAAAGTACAAAGCGAATTACATCAATAAAGAAAAAGGAGGTATTATTTCTTATTAATAGCATGTTTTGGACATTTTATGCAATGGGATAGGCTTCTCTTTAGTCCAAATTAGACTGAAAGATGATGTTCGATCTCTGTGGGCCCACTATGGAACCCACATCGATAATTCAAATAATTCAATATGTAAAGCTCATTGAGTACTTCATCCTTAAAAAAATTACGTTAATCGTTCATCAATAACCACTTGATCATATCACATTTGTGTCAACGGTAAGTATGATTTTTAAAATAAATTGGTGACACAAAATAATCTGATCAAGTATTTATCGATATTTGATTAACGTGATTTTTTATAAGAATAAACTACTCGATGAACCTTATATATTGAATGATTAGGATTATTGATACAGGTTTTATAGTGGGCTTATGGAGGTCCAATAATACTGCTGACTATCACTCAGGCCAAAAATAGAGTTGACACTGTATTTCCACACAAACCAAAATTCAAACTCTGATGGAAAGTTGACCAAATCTCCTACCTTTTGTGTCTTTCCATCTATTCTATTATTAAAAGCCAACACTAACTTTGGTGTCATGAAGCCCCACGTTTATTGAAGCCTCTACCATATTGTGCCACGTGCAATTTAAGTAACTTGAAAAGAAAAGAAAAAAATGTTGGGAGAAATACAAACAAAGGGCCAATTCGAATTATCCGAATCCGGCACAAAAATAGCGGAAGTAGTCTATTCTCCCTCTTTGTGTGAACCTATTAGGAAACAATTTAATAGAGCACAATATTCTGAAAAATAATCTGAAAATGATGATCCAACAATCACACAACAAGGCAACAACAATTTTAACGTGGAAAACCTTCTCGATGTGGAAAGAAAAAACCACGGGACCGTAGTCCACCAAATATCTCCACTATCAACAAGTAATGGGCATACAAGAGTTCTCTCTAGGTAGAACTAGAGGCAAACAATCAAGAACAACTTACAAATAAGCTTTCTTGGCTACCAAAGATCAAAATACAAAGTTTGGGAAAGATCTCACCAAAAATAGGTACTATTCACGGGCCAAAAAACCAGCTGTAGAATACTCCAAATCTGATCTCCACCGTCCAGAATTTAGAGTCTTGAGTTGTGAACTCGCCTACCAAATTTTAGCTCAATCGGACCACAAATGCATGTCGATTGGATTGCTTGATCAAACCTGGACAGAACCTTGGCCTCTCATTTCCTCTCTGTTTTTGGTGGCTACTCCTGCTGCGTCTTTTGCATCCCTTTCTCTAAGTGATACAGAGCAAGGGTTTGTGTAATAATACACTCATGGGCCAAATCAGTCCAAAAGCATAACCTCTCCGTGTGGGCTTTGGAAATCACATGGGCTTTACTAAATATTTTGGGCCATCCTCCACATAGGAGGGAAACCCAACCCAACAAATCTCCCCCTTTCCGACTAGGTGGAGGGATTTTCCATCACGGCAATCGAGCAACATGTCTCAAGCTTCTCCCTTACCAAAGCTTTTGTCAACATATCAGCACCATTATCATCAGTATGAATTTTTTTCAAGTTCCAACAACTTATGATTAAGAATTTCTCTTATCCAATGGTACCTCACGTCGATGTGCTTCGACCTCGAATGGAATGTAGAGTTCTTAGCCAAGTGAATAGTACTTTGGTTATCACAAAACAACACATATTGTTGTTGTTTGAAACCAAGCTCCGTCAAGAACTTTTTCATCCATAGCAACTCTTTACAAGCTTCCGTTGCCGCAATAAACTCTGCCTCTGTTGTAGAGAGTGCAACACATTTTTGCAACCTTGACTGCCAAGAAACAGCTCCACCTGAGAACATGATCAAATAACCCGAAGTAGACTTACCGGCATCCACATCTCCTGCCATATCTGCATCAGTGTAGCCAACTAAAAGTGGTTTTTCATTTCCAAAACTGAGCGTTAACCTGGAAGTGCCTCTTAGATACCTCATTATCCACTTTACTGCATTCCAATGCTCTCTCCCTGGATTTGAAAGAAATCGGCTAACTACACCAACTGAATGAGCTATATATGGCCTTGTGCAGACCATTGCATACATTAAGCTTCCTACAGCTGAGGCATATGGAACTCTTTCCATATCTTCCTTCTCTTTATTTGTAGAAGGGCTTTGATTAGTGCTTAACTTAAAATGAGTAGCAAGAGGTGAGCTAACCACTTTAGCATTGTTCATATTGAATCTTTCAAGCACTTTTTCAATGTACTGCTCTTGTGACATGTACAACTTCTTCTCTTTTCTGTCTCGATAGATTCGAATACCAAGAATTTGCTTTGTTGGCCCCAAGTCTTTCATGGCGAAGAACTTGCTTAGTTGCTTCGTCAATTTGTCAATTCTTGAAGGATTCCTGCCAACAATCAACATGTCATCAACATAGAGCAGTAAAATAATAAAATCATCATCAGAGAATTTCTGTACAAATACACAATGGTCAGAAGTAGTTTTCATGTAGCCTTGCTCCCCCATAACTGACTCAATTTTCTTATACCACTGCCTGGGTGCCTGTTTCAGACCATAAAGACTTTTCTTTAGCTGACACACATAATCCTCTTTTCCTTTCACCCTGAAACCCTCTGGTTGTTCCATGTAAATCTCTTCCTCCAAGTCACCATGAAGGAAGGCAGTTTTCACATCCATTTGCTCAATCTCCAAGTCTAGACTAGCGGCTAAGCCAAGAACCACACGAATAGAAGACATTTTTACAATTGGTGAGAAAATCTCATCAAAGTCTATGCCTTTTCTTTGACTGAACCCTTTAACAACTAGTCTAGCTTTGTATCGTGGTTGTGAAGTGACTTCATCATGTTTCACCCTGTACACCCACTTGTTCTTTAAAGCTCTTTTGCCCTTAGGCAACTTCACCAACTCAAAAGTGTGATTGTCATGCAATGATTGCATCTCATCTTGCATTGCATCAGCCCACTCCAACTTATGATCATCTTCCATGGCTTCTGCATAACACTCGGGCTCTCCCCCATCTGTCATTAACACATAGTCATCTGCAGAATACCAAGTGGAAGGATGTCGGTCTCTAGCTGACCTCCTGGTTGGAACATCTAGTGGTATCTCTGGTGTTGCCAACTACTGAAGAGTCTTATCACCTGTCTCAGCCTGTAAGGGATCATCTGCATCACCTAAACCTTGTTGGTCATCCTGAACATCATGTTCAACCTGTGCAGGAAAATCTGTCAGAGGAACCGGATCCAAGTCAACTAGACCATCACTATGCCAGGACATTGAGTTCTCTGCTTTCTCAATATCTTGTATAGTTTGATCTTCAATAAACACAACATCTCGGCTTCTCACTAGTTTCTTGTCAACTGGATCATATAACCGGTAGCCAAACTCATCTAGGCCATAGCCTAGAAAAATGCACTGTCGGGTCTTTATATCAAGCTTAGACCTCTCATCTTTGGGAATATGAACAAATGCCTTACATCCAAAGACACGCAAGTGATCATAGGAAACATCCTTGCCAGTCCAAACTCTATCTGGTACATCGAACTGAAGAGGAACACATGGTGTGAGATTAAGAACATGTACAACTGTGCTCAAAGCCTCACCCCAAAAGGATCTTGGCAGCCGTGCCTGTGAAAGCAAGCATCTAACTCTTTCAACCAGTGTCCTGTTCATCCTCTCAGCTAAACCATTCAACTGAGGAGTCTTCGGGGGTGTCTTTTGATGTCGAATACCCTGTTGTCTGCAATAATCATCAAAAGGACCGCAATACTCTCCCCCATTATCTGTTCTGATGCACCTGAGCTTCTTCCCAGTCTGTCTCTCAACTAAGGCTTGGAACTGTTTAAAAGTCTCTAACACTTGATCTTTACTTTTTAAAGTGTAGACCCACAACTTTCTTGAATGATCATCTATGAAGGTCACAAAATAACGAGAGCCATCAAGTGTTCTTATCTTCATAGGACCACAAACATCTGAATATACCAAGTCAAGTATGTTTGGCTTTCTTGAAGGAGGGGAACTCTTGAAAGAAACTCTATTCTGCTTTCCTGCCAAACAGTGAGTACACCTTTTCAAAAGTGCATTCTTCATTCCAGACAAAAGATTCTTTTTAGCCAATGTTGCCAGGCCTTTCTCACTCATGTGGGCAATCCTTTTATGCCACAATTCCACTGTAGACTCATCATCCACTGCATTAATAACTTCTTTAGGAAGCCTTGCCTGCATTATGTACAAAGTAGAATGCTTCTTGCCTCGAGCCATAACCATAGCACCCCTAGTGAGCTTCCACTGACCATTACTGAAAGTGTTGCAATACCCCTCATCATCAAGTTTGCTTGCAGAAATCAAATTCATACGGATATCAGGAATATGCTTTACATCTCTAAGAACCAACCTCGTGCCATTATTCATCTCCAAGTGCACGTCTCCAACACCAATGATTTTGGCCAAGCCATCATTGCCCATCTTTACCGAACCAAAGTCGCCGGGTATATAGGATGTGAAGAAATCCTTTCGAGATGTAGCATGAATAGAGGCACCACTATCAATCACCCAATTGGTCTCATGGCATGCTATGTTAATAACATCTTCATCATAAACAATGAGAAAGTCTTCGGAAGTAGCGGTGGCAACTCGATCATTATCCTTTCCATCATGTTCAATCCCTTTCTCCTTGTTTTCTCTCTTTAATTTTCTGCAGTGTTTCTTGATGTGCCCTTTCATCCCACAATGATAACACTCAGCATTGGCAAACTTGTTGGACTTGCTTCTACCTCTATCTCTGTTCTTCGGACCTCTGCTCTTGCTTCTCCCCCTCCTTTCTGTAACCAGAACCTCTGACTGTGAAGAAGATCCTTGTGATTTCCTCCTCATCTCTTCATTTAATGTACTGCTCTTAGCCAGATCCATATTGATTACACCATCTGGGGCCGAGTTAGATAATGACATTCTAAATGTCTCCCAAGAGTCCGGCAATGTACCAAGCAAGCATAACCCCTGTACCTCATCATCGAACTTGATACCCATTCCAGCCAACTGATTAATTACTCCTTGAAAAGTGTTCAAGTGATCTGTCAATGGGATTCCATCTTGGTATCTCAAAGTCATCAATTGCTTTATTAGAAACATTTTATTATTTCCAGTCTTCCGAGCATACAATTGTTCAAGTTTGTTCTAGAGTGTACGTGCATGTGTCTCTCCACTAATATGATTCAAAATATTATCATCCACCCATTGCCTAATGTACCCACACACTTGTCGATGTAGTAATGTCCATTCTTCATCAGATTTATTTTCTGGTTTTTCAGTAGCAAATACCAGTAGATGAAATTGCTTAACATAAAGGAGGTCTTCCATTTTTCCTTTCCATGTGTGATAATTAGACCCATTCAAAGTAACCATTCTACTTAAATTTGCTTCCATTATTCAACACAAGACACAACAATATGAACCAAGCTCTGATACCACTATGTTGGGAGAAATGCAAACAAAGGGCCAATTCGAATTATCCGAATCCGGCACAAAAATAACGGAAGTAGTCTATTCTCCCTCTTTGTGTGAACCTATTAGGAAACAATTTAATAGAGCACAATATTCTGAAAAATAATCTGAAAATGATGATCCAACAATCACACAACAAAGCAACAACAATTTTAACGTGGAAAACCTTCCCGATGTGGAAAGGAAAAACCACGGGACCGTAGTCCACCAAATATCTCCACTATCAACAAGTAATGGGCATACAAGAGTTCTCTCTAGGTAGAACTAGAGGCAAACAATCAAGAACAACTTACAAATAAGCTTTCTTGGCTACCAAAGATCAAAATACAAAGTTTGGGAAAGATCTCACCAAAAACGGGTACTGTTCACGGGCCAAAAAACCAGCTGTAGAATACTCCAAATCTGATCTCCACCGTCCAGAATTTAGAGTCTTGAGTTGTGAACTCGTCTACCAAATTTCAGCTCAATCGAACCACAAATGCATGTTGATTGGATGGCTTGATCAAAACTGGACAGAACCTTGGCCTCTCCTTTCCTCTCTGTTTTTGGTGGCTGCTCCTGCTGCGTCTTTTGCATCCCTTTCTCTAAGTGATACAGAGCAAGGGTTTGTGTAATAATACACTCATGGGCCAAATCAGCCCAAAAGCATAACCTCTCCATGTGGGCTTTGGAAATCACATGGGCTTTACTAAATATTTTGGGCCATCCTCCACATAGGAGGGAAACCCAACCCAACAAAAAAAGGCATCCCACGTTTTCCACTTTCTTAACACAATTGGTGAGAAACGGTTCTCATGGCAGTTACATTCCTGAGATGGCCATGTTCTTAACACATTTGTACTTTCTTCATAATCACCCCCATTTCCAACTATGCTAATCTGTTTAGTAAAAGGGGAACCTCCATAATCACCCCCTTTCCAAATTCTTCTTCTCCCTCGCTCTCTCTCTCTCTCTCTCTCTCTCTATTCGTTAGCCATAATCGAACCGAAAGGGTTCCAAGTTGTTTTGCTGTTTTGTCTTCGTATCTCTGGTTTTGAATTGCTTCAACGAGTTCCGATCCCACGCTAAACTTCTGGCCCTAGAAGAAGGTACGGATCAAATTTTTAGTGAATAGAAGTCTCTCAAATTTTATTCAATTTCTGTGATTTTTATGTCGGTTTAGGGTTGTCACTAACGAATGAGATCGCGATTTCTTCTATCGATCTCTCAAAGTTCATAGTATAGATGTTTGGAAAATTTATATTTAGTTGTTTTTTTAAATTTTATCTCAAGTTGCACATGTTTTGACTCATCATTAGTAGGTAACCTCTTTCACTTGCAATTTTATTAATTCTCCACCAAATGAGATTAATACTTATTTTTTGCAGGATTTGCAGGTCTCATGTTATCAAATTGAGCTTTTATATGAATTTTTGTTGTGCAATTTTTTAGTTAAAATTAGTAAATATTGTATTTTTTAAAAACATTTGTACAGATTTTAATGTACATATATTTTATTTATCAAATAAATTAATATTAAATATTATGTTACACATAGTTATACATATGATTTATTTGTGCATTATTAAAAAAAAATGTTAATTTCATATTATAACTCCAAATAAGTTGCACATGCATCACGTGTGCCCGACAGCTTGTTTAAGTAAATAACAACATCATTTGCAACATCAAATTAACTGTAATTCATTATGAGAATTGGCCACTCAAATTTGGATTCCATCCTCTATCTCTCTCTCTCTTGTTTCTCACATTTTGTATTGATTGTTCTTGTTCTAGGCATGTGATGCATATAACAGTGGGAATCCTTTAATAGTTCATGATGACATGTTTGATAGAGTGGATGTAAACTCTGTGCCCACATCCAATCAATGTCGATCACAATCCTGACTAACACATCACTGTTGGAAGGCACCTCATTGACATTGGAGTAACAAAATGAACTTGAAAAGTTGCCAAGGAAATCAGTGGCTCAGAAAATAAAATTGGACCATTTGGTCAAACAAATATAAAAAATGCATATTTGTACATATTTTAAATTTAAAATACAAATGTATATATATATACTCATTTTCGAATTTGGAGATGCACGTATATAAATATATGTTCCTATTTATTAATTTCAAAATGCAGAAATATAAATATTTGTTCCTAGTTTTTTTAATATAAAAGTACGCTAATATAAATATACATCCTCATTTATTAATTTAAAAGTGCAAAGTTACAAAAATGTGTCATCTTTTTTCAACATAAAAGTGAAAACACTACAGAATAAATATTACGTACCAGATAAATGGATTTGGACATAAATTTTATCTGCTAAATTCAAAACAATAAAACTTAGGATGAATCACTTGCTTCCAAATCATGAATTCAAACCTCCTAGCAATGAGGTGATTACTAGGGTGTGAGTATCACCCTCGCTATTGTTTTTGAATGGCAGAGAAATGGAGAGAGAATATTTTTTGAATGATATTCGATTAATCATAATATGTTATACGTATTTGATTTAGTAACCAAAGAGTCCCTAACTACTCACATTTCTATCTTCTTGATGAGATGGGTTTGTTAAGCTCATATCCATATCCTTTGGATAAGGTGGCTAATTCAAATTATATGGATCTCCTAATGGATCATGGGTCATGCCACCATGGGCGTCCAAGGCCGAGTCCAAACCTTTCAAAACCCTCAAGCGGCTAGTCCTTCGGCAGCAACGGTGGCAATTATTTGATAGTACACACTTCTCCGACAATGGTAACGGGTAAAAGTTTTTCCGACAATCCCAATACCATGAGACGAATAGAGCATCACAATGTAAACTCGGAGGAAGTTCACAGCTTGGATGATGTTCGCAGATCAGAGGACGTTGACCTTGTAATGAAAAGTTTTTTAAAAAACACAAAACATATGCCAAAAATAAAAAATAGTGAAAACTATTAGACTTTTTTTTGGGTATTGAACTTAAGAACATATGCCAAAAAAATGGCGATACAAGGCTGAATTAAAAGGCATTAGTTCGGCAACGTCTAACTGAATATTATTCATATGTGCGACACTTCTCCAAACTTTTTTTATTCATATATTCAACACTTTGGATGTAATGTAACCTTAATGCACACTTATGTTTTGGTTATGTGATGAATTTTAGTTTTATTTGTTAATCAAACTGGTTGATGCGTAATTATCTTTGTTTGTTGAACTTTGATGGGCCAAACTTGTTCACAAACACAGGACTTTTCATTTTTATAATGTTTGGTAACACACGTCCAAGCATGTACAAATTATTTGGTAACAGAGGTTAACATAGGTAATTTGTTCAACAACACAGGTCCAAACATGAAGGTAGAGAGATCGACGATGAGAGATTAGCTGTGACAAAGATCAACGACGGTAATATCAACGGCGCAGCTCTCTTTACGGTGAGAGAAAGATTAGTGAGTTCAACAGTGAGAGGAAGATTGGTGAGTTCAACTGTTAAGAGTTTTGGGAGATGAAGGGTTTTTAGGAGTGTGCATTTCGGTGGGTTTGATGTTTTTCGAAGGATGATTTTAGTATTATTCGTGGGCTTGTTAGAAATTTCTAGGGTTTTGAATTTTTTAGGAAAAATGCTAGGGATACTAACAATCTTACTGACACACTCACAAATTGATGTAAGTTCGATACCAAGTGATGATTGATCTTATCAAAACTTGTGAGTGTATTAATAAGATTGTTAGTAAATGTGTAAATATCCCTAGCATTGTTGTTTTGTAAGTGGAGGTCCAAAGTATTAATTAGAGTGCTAATAGCAGTACTCTTTAAAATTTTAAATTCTAAGGACTTTGACTAGAAAAAAACTTTTGATGTCGTAGAAATCTGGCACAAATATATAGAGAGATGTATTTCTAATTTTTTGTTTATATAAATAAATATTTGTACTCAATTCTTTTTTGTGGTGAGAAAGATATATATTATTTTGATGATTTATGTAGTAAAATTTTATCGTGTTGTTAGGAATTGCAGATAATAGCATCTCCTAATTTTGTAAGCGGTTCACAAGTTTTTAAAAATAAAAATAAATACTAAGCTATCTTTTTCTTAAAATTTTAAACTCATTTTTTATAAATATGAACAGAAAATTAAAAGTTGTTTAAGAAAGAGCGTACAGTCTCGTAACTCTGCACGCTGAATTGTAACAGGCGCAATTCACCAAATTGGTGAACCTGTTATTGCAATCGGAAGCTGAGAATTTACTAGCATCATCAAGCTTTGAAGTCCGTGGCAAGTGTCCAAATAGGGCATTGATAGCATACACTGCAAATGAATAGAGGCACATGAACGAACAGCACCATAAATAAATAAATAATTGTAAGATTTAATTCCGTTAACAAATTAATCTTTAATTTTGTAATTCTTTCAATTTAAACTCTTCACTTTTAAGTTATTATGAAGGAAAATTTATCTATAAATCTCATTTTAAGGAATGGTGATTCATTTAGTCCTACGAATTTTTTTATAGACCAATTAGTCCTATTGATTTTGAAAATGTGGATTTAATATATTATTTAAAAAATAGATTTACGGTTATACCCTTATTTCTATTATGTTCTTTTTTTTTTTTTTTTTTTTCTTTTGTGTTAGAAAGGTAGGAACACAATATATGAGAAACAAATTTGCAATAAATTTTTATACAAAAATCTTTTTATTTGAAAAATATTTAAAAAGGAATACAAAAACGACTTAAAATATGAGATTATTCAAACATTCCAAAAGAATGTGAGATTTTTTAAATATTTCAAAAAGAGTATAAAAACTACTTGGTAAGTTTTGGCCAAATATATAATTTCAAACTGTAATATTTCAATGTAACACTCAAACATAACACTCTAATATAACACTAAAAAAAAAAATTCTTAGTATAATACCCTAATGTAACACAAAAAAAATTCATTACTGTATTTTTTTTCCAAACATAACACTCTAATATAACATTCCAAAAAAACTCTTTATTGTAATGCTCTAATGTAACACACAAATTTTTTTTTTATTGTAACACTCTAATATAATATACAAAAAAAACTCCTTAGTGTATTTTTTTTTCCAAACGTAACGCTATAATATAACACTCCAAAAAAATTCCTTAGAGGAACACTCTAATGTAAAATACACAAAAACTCTTTAGTGAAACACTCTAACGTAACACATACAAAAAATTTCTTAGTGTACTTTTTCCAAATGTAACACTCTAATATAATACTCTAAAAAAACTCCTTAGTGTAATATTCTAATGTAACACACAAAAACTCCTCAGTATAATATTCTAATGTAACACAAAAAACACTCATTTGCATACTTTTTTCCAAACGTAATATTTCAATATAACATACCAAAAAAATTCTTAGCTTAACACTTTAATGTAACACACAAAAAAAATTCTTTAGTGTACTTTTGCCAAACGTAACGCTCCAATGTAACACCAAAAAAATAAAAAAAAATAAAAAATTTCTCAGTATACTTTTTCTAAACATAATACTCCAATGTAACACTAAAAAAAACATATATATATGAAATTCTTCAAACCATTCCAAAAGGAGTACAAATATTTCTTAGTAACTTTTAGGCAAATGTATAATTTCAAACTGTAAGTGTTACGTTTGAAAAAAGTACAGTAAAGAGTTTTTTTGTGTTACATTAGAGTATGTTACGTTAGAGTGTTACATTTGAGATTACACTGATGGGAGTGTTACGTTTGGAAAAAGTACACTAAGGATTTTTTTTTTTTTTTTTTTTTTTGTGTGTGTGCACGTTACATTGGAGCGTTACGTTTAAGAAAAGTACACAAAAGAGTTTTTTTTAGTATTACGTTGTTACGTTTAGAAAAAGTACACCAAAAGATTTTTTTTGTGTGTTATATTGAAGTGTTACGCTATTGAAGTGTTACATTAGAGTGCTAGATTTTTGTTCATAACGTGAGATTTCTTCTAGAATAAGGGAAGATCCAAAACTTCTATAGTGTAAATTACCCAAATATGTAATTTTACATTTTGAGAAACTCGCTGTTATCCTTACAAAATTAAATTCAAACATGAAATTGACTATCATTTTATGTAATTTCCACTTTAATGGGATCTTTGGGTTCATAACAAAAAATAGAAAACTAAACAATTCACAGGATCACATTTTAAGATTTATTAGTGTTTTACCCTATTATTAATTCTAACAATTTGTTAGTTAATAAGAATAACTTAAATAATTTATTTACTTTTTGCCTGTGATGTTGGATGACGGCGGCGAGTATAAACCAAGAAAGTAATGAGATTGGTTGCAGTGAGCTGGAAAATGAAAGGAGTAGTGGTGTACGGGAAAAAATGATAGAGGGAAGGCAATGGATTAGAAAAGGAAAAGAGTGGCTGTGAATGACGATAAAGGTTGGAGGTAGTTATCAACAAAATTGAAGGGAAAAAAAGTGGTGAAATTGTTTATATTGTCAATTCTCTATTAATTATAGTTAACGAATACAAATCAATAATTAGAATTAATATAACTTATTCACCCCCAAAACAAAGAATTAATACCATTTTAAAAGTTCAGGACTTAAATTAAAATAATTAAAATATGTTAAAATTTAATTTGTCATTGAGATCAAATCTTACAATTTTTTTTGGGTTAATTACACTAATAGTCCCTATAGTTTGGGACTTGTGTCACTTTGGTCCCTGACTTTTCAATTGTGACACATTTGACCCTGAAGTTTGAATCTTGTTCCAAATAAGGACAATTGAAAATATTATTAGATTTTTCAAGAGTAAAATCGTCAATTTGATAAAATATAAACTAATTTGACAAAAATAAATGTCAAAAAAATATTTTAAATTTTTTTAAAATTATTTTTATCCACCAATGATAAAATTATTTAAAATTAATAAAAATTACATGATTAATTTTTTAAAATTAATTTTATATGATCATCATCCAAACACATAATAAAAATTAATTTGGTAAAAAAAAATAATAAATGTCCAAAAGATTTATCAATTTTACATAATTTTATTTTTAGTAGGTAGAAATAATTTTTAAAAATTCAAAAATATTTGCTTGACATTTATTTTTGTCAAATTAGTTTATATTTTATCAAATTGACAATTTTACCCTTGAAAAATCTAATTATATATTCAATTGTCCTTATTTGAAACAAGATTCAAAATTTAGGGTCAAATGTGTCACAATTGAAAAGTCAAGGACCAAAGTGACACAAGCCCCAAACTATAGGGACTATTTGTGTAATTTGCCCTTTTTTTTTTTCTTTTATAATTTCTTCAATTAATAAATATGATTGATTAGATTTTAGAAGTGAAAACAAATGTGTTGAAAAAGAAGAAGGAATATATATACACCCAAGCGTTTTTTGTCCATGCAAATACGTGAGTTATATGAATAAAAAATTTAAAATTCAAGTAACAATTATTGACCATTATTATTTTGTGAATTAATTTTTAAGTGATAATGGGATTATGGATAGATTTAAAAAATAAATAAATGATAAAAGGTATTCTTTACATGCAAAAAAGTAAAAGTTTCGAGATATTACCTTCAACTTTTGCTTTGCATAATAGTACAAATTAGCAATTGGTTTTTGCCAGCACGTATTATATTTTTTAAATATATTTAATGTCACGATGTGTTTTATAAAAAAAAAATTTAATTTAATTTAAAATTAAAATTAAAATTAAAGTATGATTTTAATTATTTATTTTGATAATATTAGCGCTATTGTTCTATAAAAAATATTACTTGAATACTTATATATATATTAATTTTAGTTAAATTATTTGTGTATTTTGATAATTTCAGTTCTATCCTATTATAAAACTGTAGTTATCATATGATAATGTTGTATGATATATATTAAATTATAAGATAGTAATTAATACTCATATTGATATTAAAAATAATAGTTAAATTAGAAGAACAATTAGTAACATAAAATTAAAAGTAAGTCTAACTATTTAATTTTCTTTTATATTCATTGGGAAAATAAAAATATATAGAGATAGAAATTATACAAAATTTATTGAAAAAATTAAGTATAAATATGTTGTAGTTGAATTATCATATAATGATTTTATATGATATGTATTAAATTAAAAAATTAAAAAATAAATACTGTTAATTAAATTGAATATCAACTATATAAATTTTTTTTAATAACGACTAATCAAGAAAGAATCTCATAACATCTAAACTTAAAAAAAAAAAAAAAAATAACAATATATAAACGATAGATACATCTCAATATGTGAAATGATTAATTATCTATAATATAATATCAAAACATAAAAAAAACTAACTTTAATATATCTATCTATCTATCTATCTATCTATCTATCTATACTATATATATAATAGAATGTAGTGCTGTTTTAAAAGGCTTCAAAATGCCATTCTAAAAGTCTCATAAATTTGAAAAATACGTGGCAACTCTCTTTTGAGTTAATAGTTCTTTTCCTTCCATCTCAAAGACTTTCATATCAATAAAAACTCCTACCCTTCCACCTTTCTCTCCTACCCTCAAAGACTTTCACTCCCACTCTCCCACTATCCACAACTCCTATCCATAAAAAGCTGTCAAAAAAAAAAAAAACCTATCTAAACAAATCTATTACACTCCCACCTCAAACAAATCTCTCATACCCTCAAACACTTTCAACCCCACTCTCTCACTATCCTACAACAGATTGATATAAAAAAAAAAACCACCCATCTATCCATATCCCCTTAAACCATTACTTCTAACAATCTACTACTACAAATACATGGACTTTATCAACTTCCTTCATCAACAGTGAACGCTAACAGTCCGCAGTTCGCCATCGAATGCAAGTCTCGATTTTTCTCTTTCTTTTGCTTTAATAATTTATTTTTTGTTCTAAGCATTTGAGATTTTGTATTTTGACTACAAAGATTGCAGAAAATTGTAATCTCCATGTTTCTGTTTTTGTTTTTGTTTTTCTTTTGCTCTAATAATTTGTAGCATATTATGTCCTTGAGGATATTCCTGGAGTGTTTGTTCCACCAATTTTTGAATTTTTAATGAAGACTCAATAGGATATATATAACCCAATCTTCTCTCCGGTTCTATATCTCTCATCTCCACTGAAGAATCCGATAAACACAAGTCTCTCTCCTCTGCCCCACTCCATAGAGCTTAATTAAGTGCACTTGGCTATTGTTTATGAGGGCAACAAACATGTCTCTGTTTCTCTTTTTCTTATGCTCTGAAATTGTAGTGTCTATGTCTCTGTTTTTATTTTTCTTTTGCTCTAATAATTTATTTTTTTTCCAACCATTTGTGATTTTGTATTTTCATTATAAAGATTGCAGAAAAAGCAAGTGTAATTTACCCATAACTTTACATGAAGATTTTAGATTTGCATGATTTTAGATCTCTGAGAGAGATTTAGTATAGACTAGAAGCTCTACAGAGAAACATTAGAAATCCCAATAAGATCCTATGATCTTTACGTCTAGATGAAACATTATATAAGATTTTCCATTTTCAGAGAAAAAAAATATATATATATATAGTATAGACTAGAAGCTCTGCAGAGAAAAGCTTTCCTAGTCATTGCAGATTTGAAACCACAAATCTTTTAAGTTTTAAGAGAATTTCAACACAAACAATTTTCAAGCCCAATTTTGCAGATTTATTTGCCCTTTTTGTTTATTTACATTAAAATATACCCAAATGAAAAGGCCAAACCATATCTACTACCTTATTAATTATCTCTATGAAAATGGTGAGCAGAGCAGTAATTGACCACACAATAGACTTTTTCTTCATAAAGATCATAACAGCAGCAGTAATCACGACTTAACCAAGGGGTTGTACCTGTGTGGCAATTAGTCATTTTGTATTTTTTTTCAAACCATTTGTGATTTTAATTGATTTAACAAAAATCTATAATTATTAAATAAATTAATAAAAAAATATAAAATATAAAAATTACAAATATTCAATGTTTATCACGTTATTTAAAAAAAAAAGAGCTCAAATATCTGTAACTTAAATAAATTAAAAACATACATACAAACTATAAATATTCAATGTCTATCACGTTATTTTTAATAATAATAAAAAAAGGAAACCCACAATTTTTATTCCTACAATCTACTCATGCATATCCAACACCCACAATTCACTGAATCAGACATCTATCATATAAAATTTAGTAATATCTATAACTTAAATCAATTGAATAAAACCCACTCCCAATTAAATAAATTAATAAAAAAAAAATACACATCCACAAAAAGACACCGCTTTGTGTTTATTTTGTAATTTACAAAATCTTTAAAAAAAAAAATCTAACAATAAATCAAAATAAATCCTCTTTTTCCTTTGTTTTTTTTCCCCATGTATAACAATAATTTGATTACATTATCTTTGCTTACTATAAAACTATTGTGTTATAATTTCTTTGCAAATAGTTACATTAGCTCCTCAGTAGATCCATGTTGTATAATAGATTTTTAAATTTTTTTTATGTACTTACAACAAATAACGGTACTTACGAGATTTTTGAATTCTATTAAAGAATAAGACAAGCAAACTTAAGGTAAATTCCAGATAAATCAGCAACAATTGGTTAACCATTTGATATTTCCAGGTTTGAAGTTGAATTACAAATTTTTAGATCTATGATTACATACTATTTTTATGAATTCTATAGCAAATGTTATCATGTAGGAGTTGATGATTTCGATGTACAAAATTAACTACAAACAATTATAGACTACCATGTTTGTGGGTTTTTTTTAGCAGATTTTAATATGACTAGAAACAATTACTGACTGCCATATCTATATATATAATAAATATATAACCCGCATGATTTTAGATCTTTCATACATTCTATTTATATGGATTCTACAGTAGATGTTATCATGTAGGAGTTAACTATTTCAATGTGCAAAATTAACTACAAATAATTATAGATTATCATGTTTTTTATATGAAAGTCATATGTTACACATCCTTAAGTCATTATCTATACTATAAACTAATAGCATGAGTTATATAAACTTCAACTTAATACTCTATTCAGGATGGATATGATTTTTAATCGAGAAATTAATCAAACACGACTTAAGTCCAAGATGGCTCGATTGGTAGCCAAAAGAACACTGCTTTTGGCACGACATTCTGATCGTTATGATCCAACCTTGAAGATTCATCTTCTCAATATAGAAAAGGAGGCTCTACGTTTGAGAACCATCGTTTTGCGTTTAAAAAAATTACGAAGTAGTGCCCATCATAGTGGTAATCTATTCACTTCTACACAATAATGTTACATTTCAAATTTTCTTACAATCTTATTAGTGAGACCTTCACATTTTCAATAATCTTTTAAGAATCACAAAAATAATAATATGATCTTATATTATATATTAGGTGTTGATAAAGAATATGAAAATCGATATCGAAAATATCTTTCCCCCAAGTTGGCACGACTGGTGGCAAGAAGAAGATTACTTTTAACACGATATGATCGTAATAATTCTACATTAAAGGATCCCCTTTGGAAAATTGAAAAGGAGAATCGACATTTGAGGATCACAGTCTTGAGACTCAAAAGAATGCAACGTGGTGCTTTCAAACAAACATGGAGTCGCAATAATGACAATGCTCCTGATGTTAGTCATGTTGGAATTCAAATTCCTATATCTAATGAATTAGATACAAATGAATCAGAAGTGCAAGCTCCTAATATTGTACGACCAACTTCAAGTAGAGCACATCTACCTGGCAATAAACATTTAGCCAACTATGTACTCTATACAAATTTCTTACAGACAGTAGAAATTCATAATTATAATCTAAATCTAAATAATTTCAGGTAGTACATTTACCACATGTTCTAGAAGGAGAAAAATTTCAGACCGCTCAAACTTTTGTGGGAGAACAGTAACATGCTCTAGATGTCAAGCAATGATGTGGATAGAGGAAAAAGTAAGAGATAGTCCATTGAATCAACCAAAATTTAGTCTCTGTTGTCAAAGTGGACAAGTGATGTTGCCTTTATTGCCAGAAGCTCCTGAATTTTTGCAATAACAGTTTACTCATGTGAGATTCAAGGAACACATAAGGACATATAACTTTCTATTATCCTTCACGTCCATGGGTGGGAAGATTGATCAGTTAGTGTTAGATGGAAGGGGTCCTTATGTTTTTCGTATTAGTGGAGCAAATTTTCATAAAATTGGTTCTTTACTACCGGAACCTGGAACAAGGCATAAATTTGCACAACTCTATATTTATGACATTGAGCATGAAATTCGCAATAGAATGGACGTTATAAATAGGTGTGGTGGCACATCGGGAATTGATACGTCCACATTAGAAGGTTTACAATCAATGTTGAATGTCATCAATCCATATGTATCAATTCTTCGCACTGCTTAAGATATGATTCGTGAGAATGGTGCTCAAGAATTGCATATTCGCATTTTGAGTTCAAGGGATGGAAGACAGTACACTAGACCCACTACAACTGAAATTGCTGCATTAATTGTTGGTGATGGGTCTGAAAGCACTAGAAATTCTGACATAATTGTTAGAAAATTGGATGGACATTTACAAAGGATTAATGAAACACATCCTTCATACATGCCACTTCAATATCCATTGCTTTTTCCCTATGGGACTGATGGATGGAGAAGGTCTATAAGTTTTACTCTGGATAGAAACAACAAATGAGAAGGAGTGTCAATGAGAGAGTTTTATGCATTTAGACTTCAATTTCGAGTTGGAGAAGGGAAAACACTACTGCAAAGGGGATGTTGTTCCAACAATTTGTTGTTGATTGTTATGCAAAAATGCAAAATAGCCCCCGAACCACTGTATGGATGGGGCAAAAATGCAAAATAGCCCCCGAACCACTATATGGATGTCATAGCCAGCTTCCTTGTGACAAAAACATACCTATGGCAATTGACGGCATGTAATTAGCACTCGTAGGTTGTGAGTTAGAGCTAAACGCCTTAAACTTAGTCAAAAAAGGGCGTTCAAGGGGCAAAAATGCAAAACAGCCCCTGAACCAATGTATGGATGTCACAGCCAGCTTCCTTGTGACAAATAGGACATGTGGCAACTGACAACATGTAATTAGCACTCATAAGTTGGGAGTTAGAGCCGATAACGCCTTAAATTTAGTCCAAAAAGATCGTTTAGAAGGCAGATGCAAAATAGCCTCCAAACCTTGTATGGATGTCATGGCCAGCTTCCTCATTACAAATAGAACCTGTGGCAACTGACAGCATGTAATTAGCACTCGTAGGTTGGGAGTTAGAGCCGAAATACCTTAAACTTAGCCGAAAAAGGCATTCGGAGGACAAAAATGTAAAATAGACCCGAACCGCTGTATGGCTATCACGGGCAGCATCCTTGTGACAAATAGGACTTGTGGCAATCGACGGTATGTAATTAGCGTGTGTAGGTTGGGAGTTAGAGCTGAAAACGCTTTAAACTTAGTCGAAAAGGGGCATTCGGGAGGAAGGGGGAGTGAAAATGTAAAACGGCTCCCGAACCACTGTATGGATGATTTATTGCATTGGTGAACTTGTAAACATAACCAATTAATTATTCAAGATGGAAAATGAACTTTCTGGCTCAACTGACATCAAGGGATTTAAAATTGAAGTTCTTCTTGTAGGTTTAAGATTGGAAGAACCCCCTAAGTTACTCTTTTCATTTATCGTGACTAGGAAAATGGGAAAGAAGAAGAGGTAAAATAAAATTACAACAGAAACATTCTAGCAATAAGCATTTCTTTTATGAAGAGAAATGAACCCTAAAAAATGTATTTGATTAAATTGAAATCAAGTTATATAGTGAATCCTTAGCAGATATAATCTTAGATAACTCCTTGAATTGGGTTATAAGGCTTTGTTGCTATGCTCAGAATGGCATGTTGATGAACACTCCTAAGTGCTTTGAATAATTTTGTTTGTGTACTTGTTGAAAGTGATCCGACACGTCCCTTTTATTCTTGAATTTTAGATCATTTTGATGGAAGCATTGTTTCTTGGGTTTCATCATTTTGTTTCTATGATGTTCCAAACATGTAAAGGGCCTATTGAGTACGTAAAATATTTACAAATCTATGTTGATTTGTTCAGGTTTGAATGTTTCTACAGTTACCTGGAATAAATCTTTCATGATACATATATATGATTTTATTTCCAGAAAGGCATTTCTAGGTTGTTACCTTCAATGCATGTTAAAACCTTTTTTTTGTATGTCTGAATCAACTGATATTTTCTATGGCAATTAGTTCTGCTACTTGTTTCCATGTATCTACTCTTTAAAAAAAAAAAAAATGTATACAAAATGTCATATTTTCAATGAACACTTGAACCATGTCTAAGAGTAATGGAAAAAGTACTAAAGAAGATGAATAGTTTAATTCACTCGCCATAACTGATATTTTTGCCTCAGACTATCAAGTTCTGTGTGCATTTCTGGTATTAATAGGTGCAATTTTTTTTGTAGATGGCTTTTGGCGTGGACTTGTGGATAATTTATTTTTGTGTATGGAGGACAATTTACACTTTTGTATAATCTTCCTCTGCTTTTGTGTGGATTAATATTACTCATACAGATAACTTTTGGCATCGAACTGATAATTACTAGCTTGGTATATAGATTACCTTTTATCGAGGGTAATTTGTACCACGCCAAATGGCCATTTGGCTTGGTAGTAAATATATTTTTTGTATATGGAGGGTGTGATTTTTGTATGATTATCTGTTTTGTATGGAATTATTATTTTAGTTTGGACTATAGTTGGCTTGTATGAAATTTGACATTTAAAGTTATTCATTTTTGGATGGTTGGAAGTGAAATGAATGTAGATTGTGGAATGATTGATAATATATGTATTGTTTTGTTTATATACATACTACAGATTGTACATAATACATACATGTTATGGACAAATTAGAATTTTGGGAAAAAACATAAAATCATGTTTTTGGTGACTAAATAATTTGTAATAAAAAAAGGAAACACATATTTTACTGACTAAATAGTTAGTAGCTAAAAAAAAGAAGAAAATGAAAAGAAAAAAAAATAGCGACTAAAAATTTAGTAGCCAAAAAAAAAAAAAATCAGACTTTAGGCGATTAAAATGCTTGGTAGCTAAAAAAATATAAGTTGAACAATAAAAAAAAATTTAGCGACTAAAAGTTTAGTAGTAAAAAATAATTAAACTTTAGACAACTAAAATATTTAGTCTAAAAAAAAAAAGATGAACAAAAAAAATATTTTTGACGACTAAAAGTTTAGTAGTAAAAAATAAATCAGACTTTACTCGAATAAAAAGTTTAGTAGCTAAAAAAATTAGGATGCACAAAAAAATATTTGGTGACTAAAACTTTAGTCGTTATAAATAATTGAAGTTTTTCCCGAGAATAAGTTTTAGTCGCTGAAAATGTGATATTTAAATCCCTTTTAGGAGAAATTACCCATAAGTCCTAGTTTTTGAAAAGTTGAACCATTTAGTCCTAAAAGTTTTCTTGTGCTCCATTTAGTCCTATTTTTACATCAACATGATGTAAATGATGTAAATGATCTGATGTTTCATTCTCTAATTTCAAAATTTATTGAACTCTGATGAACATTAGATGTTTTTCATCCTATAATTTCAAACATTATTGAAATTTGATGAACATTAGATGTTTGAAATCTACTTTTTGTAACATTACTCTGATGTTATTAACATTGTATCTGATGTTATTAACATTGTATTTGATGTTATTAACATTGTAATGGGACCTTTTAGTCTATAAGAAAACTTTTAGGACTAAATAGTGCATAAGTTATTAATTTGGGATTTATTGGTGCATCTCCCTTAATTTTATTTCAATGTTTCTGGTGACTAAAAAATTAATTGGCAATTTAGTACTTTTGGCGAATAAACTTTTTTAGTTGCCAATTACCTTTCCTGATAATTCTTCAACGATTAATCTAGCGACCAAAAATTTTGGTCACTAAACCTTCAATGACTAAAACTTGACTTTTTGACGACCAAAAGATTAGTTGCCAAAAGTGCCATTTGTTGTAGTGAACATATAAAGGTTCAGAGTTGACATAATCCAAGTAATGCAACTTTGTTTATAGGGCTCCGAGTTTTTCTCATATTGATCTTAAGATAACTAACTTAAGTATCGGAGGAGTTTTTTGGCACATATCTACCAGTAAGCTCATTTGAATTTTGAACGCAGATCTTACGACGTCATTTCAAGAGATTCAAGCTTTTTTTTTTTGGGTGAATAAGAGAGATTCAAGCTTGATCAAAAGAAATACGCGTGTAATGAATATTTCGTGCTCGTATAGTACTATTATGAGACATATATATGATTTTAAGAGTAAACATTACGTGATAAGTCATAATTGAAAATCGTAATAATCGTAACTGAGACATATTATATACAAAAAAAAAAAAAAAAAAAAAAAAAAAAAAAAACAACGCGTATCATAAATTAAATTAATGACAACCCGTATAAATTTTTGTTATAAAGTATAAAAGAAGTGCGTCATTAGCGAAAGTATGAAGGAAGAAGTTGGTTTTCATATGATTATATATCATTAAAATAAGATAACTCTATTTTATTACCTTCTTCTTGGGGCAGAGTTCCGTTTGGAGTGTAATAGGCAATTCTTCCGCATCTTTGGCAAGTCACCGCCGAAAGCAGCAGGATAGAACATAACAACCTGCATAGTAACAGATGCTCTTTCATCTCTCTCTCTCTCTCTCTCTCTCTCTCTCTCTCCAAAACAGATGATGGATTTAATTAAGCAGGGTGATGTTCTTTAAATATAAAATGTATTTTATAATTATTTGAAAAGCAATTAGGTAAAGCTGCTTTTTATCCTTTAACTTTTAAAAGGAGATTCCGATTATGAACCTATCAGGAAGCGTCAAATAAAAATAAATAAATAAATAAATAAAATCTCTTTCTTGGAAACACCACCCAAAATTCTAACTTTTAAAAGTGCTGAAAAATGATATTCATAGAAATTTTTTGACAAAAATAATATACGCTGATATATATATATATTTTATATATATAAACCACATCAATGGCTCTTTTGATTTGAATGACAATATCAACAATTACCATATTATTCTGTATTACTATTACGTACTACTCTTTTCAATATGATTTAGAAAATTGCATAGACTTTCTCTAAAATTATAAATATAGTTAAAGCCTTGCATGATAAAGACTTAAAAAGCTTGTTTTCTCACTTCATAAGTCAAAAGAATTACTCTAGGAATCAAGAAAAATCAAGATTTTTCTGGGTGAATGGTTGTGGAGTAGAAATTAAATTTGTGTAGTGTAAAATCTATACATAGAATAAATCTAAATAATAAGATAACAATAATAAGTAATTTTTGAATAGTTATGTCTGAGTTTGTAATATTACTAAATTTAAAAACAAAAGGCTTAAAAGCCTATTTTATATATATTTATATATATTTAATGATAAATTATACTTTGCCCCCTTGAATTTTATAATTTCCTCACTTTGACCATTAAAATATTTTTTTTCTTCTCATTTTGGCAACATTTGTAGTTTTTTTGCAATATATTTTCAAAACAAACTTTCGTCCAATTTTGGATGAAAAATGCTACATGGCACTACATGTCAAAATGATTAAATTATACTTTGCTCCCTTTAAGTTTCATAGTTTTTCATTTTGACCTTTAATGTTTGTAATTTTTTTTTTCAATTAACCTCCAAAACCAATTTTTGTCCAATTTATAAGATCCAAACCCAAATCCCAAAATTCTAACCCCTATCCCTTTCTCCTTTTCAAATTTATCCGCAAACTTTCATTGCTCCTTCAGTCTCCTCTTTGCCCTAACCTCTGGCAGCTCTCTACCTCCATCAGCCCCTTTTGTCCCCTTTCTTCATCATCTCACCATGTACAATGATCAATGTTCAAATACACCCAAATACCTCTTTATTTGGGTGAGCTTTTATAATTTGTTTTCTAAAAAAATAGAAAAAAAAAATGTTTAGTGAAAAAAAAATAAAAATATAATTTGGTTCTGGTTTTCAAAAAACTCTACTTTTTTATTTTCCGTATTTTAATGTTTTCAATGATTTTTTTAATATTTTAAGCAATTTAAAAAAAAAAATTAGACACACCTAGCATAAATACACTTAAAAAGTACAATATTTGTGAAAAAAAATCTTTAAAAAAACACTAAATACAAAAAAATACAAAAAAAAAATAAAAATAAAAATTCAGTACATTTTTCGTATTTTTGTGTATTTATTAATTTTTTAAAATATTGTTTCAGAAATATTTTACTATTTAGATGTATCTAAGTATGATGCATCTAAAAAAGTTAAAAAAATTTCTTAAAATTTAAAAAATATTCACTAAAAAAAAAAACATGAAAAACAAAAAACACAATTTTTCGAAAACTGAATTCAGAAAACTGAAACCAAACACACTGATATTTTCATATAATTTTCTCTTTTTGGGGTGGTTGGAATATTTTTTGAAAATTAAAAAATATGGTTTTTGGTATTTGTATTTGTCAAATTGTTTCTAATTATTCAAAAAAAATAAAATTAAATTAAAACAAGTTATGAAAACTCAACTAATTTTTAATATAATTTATTTTTATGAAAATAAATGGTCTTAGATAGAGTCAAGTGGAGGAAAAAGATTTATGTAGTCGACCCCATTTGATGGAACTTAAAACTTGGTTTGGTTTGATTTGGTATTTTTATGAAAAATGGCTACCAAAGTGGCATTTTTCCATCCAAAATTGGATGGTGGTACTTTATTATGGGAGTAAATTTACAAACATTAAGGGGCAAAGTGGGAAGAAAAATATTTTAAGGGTCAAAGTGAGAAAATTGTGAAACTTAAGGGTACAAAGTGTATTTACCCATTCTTATGACATGTGGTTACATGGCACCACATGGCGGCCAACATGGTATTTTCCTTCCAAAGTTGGATGGAAGCTTGTTTTGGAAGTAACTTAGATAAAATTTCATACATTAAGGGTCAAAATGGAAAAAAATAAAACAAAAAAAAAAAAAACTTTAAAAACTAAAGCAAAAAAACCCTGAAACTTATGAGACAAAGTGTAATTTGCCCAATTTGTTTAGTTACGATATTATACGGTTTTTAGGGGATCTTAATAAACTAAACAAAGTTATATGCTTATATATGTTAGTTAAAAATATACGACAATATCATCTTTTCGTCCATACAATTCATTAATTACTCATGAAAAGTGATCTGAATATATGTGAATTAAAATATCAATGGAAGCTGATATAATTATATCAAAAATGTAGGACTTTTACCCTTTTCCCCTTACATTTTAGGTGAATCTATATTACAAGTGTGACATTTTGTCCAGTTGCCTGCTCGAGTGAAGGAAGTTACGCTCGAACGGAGAATTACAGCTCTCAGAATTACTCGAGTTTGCAGATGGATCGCTCGAGCGCAAGAAGTTGCGCTCGAGTGGAGATTGTTGGCTCCCAGTTGTTTCACTGTACCTCTGCAAAGCTTCTGAGACTTGTCATTTTACGCTCAAGCAAAGAATTTGTCGCTTGAGCGAGCCTTCCGAGTTTGTGTCTCACACTTCAGCGTAGGAAGTTGTGCTCAAGCTGCACGATATCAACAATTTAAAAAGACTATTCCAGATCATTTATTTTCCCTTTTCTTTTCTATTTTCCTTCTCCACTTCTTCCCTCTAAGAAACCCTAAGTTTCCATCCCAAAATACTTTTTATTCACTTAAGATCCCACCTAAATCTCTTGCAAGGAGTGAAGAACACTTAAAGATCATCATTTTCACCGATTGGATTGTTGATTTTTGCAAAGGATTCTTCTAGAGGCTTCGTTCTTGTGCTCTTAGCTTGAGGTAGGGTTACGTTTAACCTAGTATTTCCTTGTTTTGAAAAGGTATCTATGGTATTGTTGTGGACTGTGACCTAATTTGATGATCTAATTGGAGTAAATTACCATTTCATACCAATAAAGTGTTTTACTCAACTTTTATTGTGAATTTCCTAAATTATTTTCATAAGTAGGCATATTAATGACAAGTAAACTTAGACATTTGAAGAAGGGGAGAAAACCCCAAATTTAATTAAAACCCTAAATTCAACTCAAGTAGAGAATGGTATTTAACTTGGGATTTTTTTAAATGTGTGAAAAGTGTGAAAAGTAAAGAGATGAAATATATGATATGGTTGTTGTGATGGGATTGGGGACTGGACATTGGTTCTTGTTGAATGCTATGTTGTGTATTATATCATGGAGCATTGAATGTTTGTTAACTGAATAATGGCTGGTGAATTGGTGTTTGTTTTTGGCATGAGCCCTGGACAAGAGTCGGTTTTAAGGGTGAGTTGTGTTGGTACCCGCACGGGGAAAGTCAAGGTTCCTTGTTGTCTTGGGCTTCTTGCCGGACAAATGTGGGCGGAAAAAATGTTTTTGGGTGTCCACTGGTCCTACCTTATTGTAGTCAGTAAAAGTAGAAAAATGAATGATTTTGGGTGCCCACATCCTGTTGCATAATAGTTGGTAAATGTGGGGGTTGTTTTCACCTTAAAAATGTTTTGGGTGCCCACGTCCTGCCGTGTAATAGTCGGTGAATGTGGGGGATTGTTTTAAAGAAAAATGATTCATGTTTTGACTCTTGTGAAGGACTCATGGTGCTATCCTCTTTGTGTGATGGTGTTTAGGTGCAATGTGGAAATGTGAATTGTGTAATGATTAACTTGTTTGCCTATTTGACACATCCCTTAGAATTTAATTAATTGTACTGTTTCTATAATAGTGCCATGAGCTTATTCAAATAATTAAATACTTGGTTAAATGTATTCCTACTAGGCAATTGCTCAACCCTAATTAATTTTTTAGGAAATGACAACATTCCACCTCAATGAAGATAAAAAGCGAACAAGTGCTCGTTTTGGGGAAAGTAGGCCGGAGAACGTTTTAATTGCCATGAATTGGGATTTTGTATAAGGACTTTCATATTTTTGTAGTTTTTGTTTTGTATGCCCTTGAGGCTGATTTTGTTGTAAAGTCATCTAATTTGTTGAACTTGGGGATGAGATTACAGAGTTTTCAATCTGTAATGATTGTCATCTTTTGGGATCTTAGTTCAATGAGAAAGATGGCTTTTGATAGAAGGTTACGCTTGTTGTGGTGTAAGCATGTATGTAAATTCAGCGCATTACAAATTGGTATAAGAGTAACAGGTTAAAATACCTTGGGCTCGTGGGAAGTGACGTGTGTCACAATAGGGTTCCTAGGCTAGGATGGAATGCTTAGGGCATCTTGTGTGTTTTGTGCATCTATGTGATTGTATGGGTGTGGAGTTAAACTTTTATGATATGGTTTTTGTCCGTTGCAACCATCGAGATCCTTTTGGAAAGGCACCTGATCACTGCTCTTTCCACTTGGAGGTCCTTGATTGCCATGGAATTAACCAATAACAACTCATGTGTACTTTATGTAATTGAGTGTGATTATGTGGAAATTTGTGTGTTTAGACAGTATATCCATATGGGGATTTGGAATGGAGCACTTAGGTGCAGAAAGTTGGTGTTGAATTTAATATTGTCCCTATTTCTTATAGATGTCTGGACGTGCTAGAGTTCACGGTAGACCTTGTGAGCGTAGCTTCCAAGAGTTTAAACAGAGATTGACATCAGCTCCAATCCTTGCCTTACCTACAGATGGTGGTGGTTTTGTGATTTATAGTGATGTTTCACGGTAGGGTTTAGGATGTGTGCTCATGCAGCATGGGAAGGTGATTGCTTATGCATCACAACAGTTGAAAGTACATGAGAGAAATTCTCCTACGCACGACTTGGAGTTAGTAGCAATGATTTTTGCTCTTAAGATCTGGCGACATTATTTGTATGGAGAGTCGTGTGAGATTTACACTGATCATAAGAGTTTGAAGTATATTTTCACACAGAAGGAACTAAATTTGAGGCAAAGAAGATGGCTTGAGTTACTAAAAGATTACAATGTGAATATTTTATATCATCCAGGGAAGGCAAATGTGGTTGCAGATGCCTTAAGTAGGAAGGTCACATTTGGAGATGTAGCTTCTTTCTCTATTGAGAGTTGTTTGATGGAAGACATGAGACGTTTGAGGCTTGAAGTTGTTACACCTGGTGATAGGGCTTATTGTAGTCAATTGACAGTTCAACCGACCTTGAGAGAATGGATTTGTTTAGCTCAGGAGATAGACCCCCAGTGTGAGAGTATTAAAGGAGAGATAGCAGAGGGTAAGCACATAGACTTTGTGGTTAGTGATGATGGGTTGCTTAGATTTCGTAGCCAAATTTGTGTTCCTGCTGGTGGTGATTTGAGGAAAGAGATTATGATGGAGGCACATAGTTCTAGTTACAGCATTCATCCTGGAAGCACTAAGATGTATCGAGATCTTCATGAACATTTTTGATGGAATGGTATGAAGGGAGATATTGCAGAATTTGTGGCTCAGTGTTTTCTGTGTCAACAGGTTAAAATAGAACATCAAAAACCCTCGGGGAAACTACAACCCTTACCTATACCAAAGTAGAAGTGAGATCATATTACCATGTACTTCGTATGCAGATTACCTCGTACTAGTAGCTATCATGATGCAATTTGGGCAGTTGTTGATAGATTAACCAAGTCAGTACATTTTATTGCAGTACAAATGAACTATTCTATAGCTTGATTTGCACAGTTGTATGTGAACGAGATTGTTAGATTGCAGAGTGCACCCGTGTCAATAGTGTTAGCTTGGGACCCTTGTTTTGTGTCTAAATTTTGGGGTGCGTTACAGTCAGCTATGGGTACTCGGTTAAATTTTAGTTCAGCTTATCACCTTCAGATAGATGGGCAATTGGAGAGAACTATTCAAACCCTTGAGGATATGTTGAGGGCTTGTGCTTTGGAGTGGAGAGGTAATTGGGATGATTATTTGCCGCTCATGGAGTTTGCATATAATAATAGTTATCATTCTAGTTTGGGAGTAGCTCCTTATGAGGCTTTGTATGGAAGGAAGTGTATGTCTCCTTTGTGTTGGTATGATGTTGGTGAGAGGCAAATGTTGGGACCTGATTTAGTGGAGGACGCTACACAGACAATTATCACCATCAGAGAGAGATTATTGACTGCTCAGAGTAGACAAAAAAAAGTTATGCTGATCATCGTAGGAGAGATTTAGAGTTTCATGTGGAGGATATGGTATTCTTGAAAGTATCACCATGGAAAGGAGTCATCAGGTTTGGAAAGAAAGGAAAGTTGAGTCCTAGATACATTGGTCAATTTGAGGTACTGGAGAAGGTTGGTGAGGTTGCGTACTGTGTTGCTCTACCCCTTAGGTTGGCTGGAGTGCATAATGCGTTTCACGTGTCTATGCTGAGGAAATATGTGCACAGCCCGTCGTATGTGATAGATTATGAGCCGTTTCAAATTAGAAAGGATTTTTTGTATGAGGAGATGCCTATTTAGATTTTGGATTCGAAACGGGAATATGTTGCGTATAAAGGCTATTAAATTAGTTAAGGTATTGTGGCATAATCACCTACTTGAAGAGGCGACTTGGGAGCTTGAGGACGAGATGCGCAAGAAGTACCTACATCTATTCTCATGATTTACTCAGGTTAGTTTCAAGGACGAAACTTCTCTTTTTTTGGGGGGGGGGGGGGAGAGAATGTGAGAATCCGAATATACAAATCAAATAAATAATTAAGTAATAATTATTTTACAATCTCAAATATTTTACTTGTGAATCTTTTAGTGCAAACTAAATATTATTAGAGGATCTTTTAATTGATTTTAAAACCTAAAATAAAATTTTGGTGAGAGTCATTAATTTAGAGACAAGATTTATTATTAAAAATACATATATATAGAGGAGGGTGTGACTTGAACTCTAGACCACAAGGTTAATAAATAAGGCTCTTACCATTTGAGTTGCATATAACTTATATATATATTTTGTATATTTATCTATTTATTTTACCGATGTGTGCCTACCACTAGTATAAAATAAAATAAACATAAACCCTACTCTCTTAT
Source organism: Camellia granthamiana (assembly GCA_036172215.1). Lineage (NCBI taxonomy): Eukaryota > Viridiplantae > Streptophyta > Magnoliopsida > Ericales > Theaceae > Camellia > Camellia granthamiana. Next base: position 93,749,271 of record CM069909.1, read on the forward strand.
TTTTCACAACACTAGCAGCCCTAGCAGCCAGCCGTGGGTTTACGAAGGAGGGTGAGGGGTGAATCAATCATCAAGATTATTGTTGTAGCCAAGAAGGAGAGCTTTGTGTGTGTTGTGCCTTGTGGACTCTTAAGTTTTCTTCTCTTCTTTCTGTGTTCTTTATCCTTATTCTATTGTTATTTAATTCATTGATGGAGAGGTTGTAGGTGTGTTTATTTTGTGTCTATATATATACTATTAAGAAATCTGAGGAGTTAAATTCATGTATAAAGAATGGGTGTAATTCTTAGTTCAAAAAATTCTGCACAGAACCACAAATTTTAAAAATCGAGTAATCATATCAAATGGATGAATTTTGAACTGAAATCTTTACAGTAGATTAATTACATATTTAATTACATATCAGAATTTTCTCATAATTTTTGGGAGTCAAAATCTATATTAACTGGTGCGTTCAAATTTGTCTAGGAAACTAGTGTTCAACAGTAATTTCGGAAGTGTTGTTCTCTTTGGGTATAAATCTGAAAATTATCAAATCAGCGTCATTAGAACCGGTTACGAGTACAGTTTCTTAAATTTTTGGCCTTGCTTTGATTGCTCATGTATACTAAGAGAACCATTAATTTCTTTAAAGTGCTATAGAAATCAATCTGTTTGGATATAATTAATTGTGAATAATTATTTTATAAGAAAATCAAATGAAACCAATTGGATTTGAAACTTAGGATATATTACTTGATATCTGGAGGGTTTTGGAATATTTCGAACAGTGTGGAGTTGGTTTTGTAACTTTCAAAGTTAGCGAAGAGATTGGGAAAGTTTGTTTAAAACTTTGTTTTGTCTTAAGTTACTTTTAATTAAGTTTTGATCTAAACCCATGTCTTGGGTAATTTTAGACCTTGAAGAACATGAGCTTAGCTAATATTTAAGAGTAACAGTGAGTTAAGTTGAGCCGTGTTAGTGCGCTTTAGTTTGGGGTTACTTAGTTCTTATTCTTTAGTATTTTTAAATTAGTAGTGACGTGTAGTTTTCATATTTGGTTCAAGGTACTAGTTGGACTTTTATACTCTATTCGAGGATTGCATTATTCCGTTTCCAGATGAGTAATTGCATGCTACATATTCTTATAAATGATCCTCTACCCTGAACTGTTGGAAAATTAAATTGTTGTTTCAGGACTAAGCTGTTTAGATAAATTATTATATTATCGATGGAATTAAATTATTTCTGAAACATGTGTAAACCTAGCATACTGTAAACTATTTGTTATGGTCTCATGTTTATAATGGTGAACTACCATATTTTGCGAAACTGAATTGTATTGATTATCAGGACCATCTGTGTATTTTAGTCCAGGGAAATTATTCCACTATGTGTGGTGACTCTAGCCACTAGGGAAAAGATTCGGGTTGGGCCGTAATGACTCTAGTGCTCAACAATTGTAAGGAAAAGACCTAGGTTAAGCAAGGTGACCTTCAATCGGATCGTCTTGGAGAAAAGGCCCGGGTTTCCACCCTGAGGATGACTCTTAGTTCAGTATTGGATCCAACAAGGCTTATAGCCTTGAGAACTGTGTGGCATGTTACTTGTTATTTCTTGGTACCCAGAAAATTATTGGTGTTCATGTTGTAATCTGTTTTTAGTGGAAAATGTCATTTATCATGTTCTTGAGAAGCATGAGTATTTTAACTGTTGAACTGTGGAACCTTCTTTTTAAAACAGATTGTCTTTACCAAACTGTATGCCAATCTAGTTTCTGTGATATATATCTTATTTTGGAATTGAACCATGTTTTCAAAATTGTATTTACTATCCATGTTGCTACTCACTGAGCTATCAGCTGACTTAGTTGTTTATCACTCCCAGGTGTTAGAAAGACTTAGAGTGGACCCATGGCGTAGCGGGGACTCAATTGCCTGGACCTCTAGGACATTCATTTATTTTGTTTTAGATTGTAATGTCAAGTTTGTGCATATTTCTTTTTTATTTTATTGAGGTTCATTTAGGATTATTTTGATATGTGGGTAGTTTATATCCCATAAGTTTGGATGGTATTGATTATGGTTGGTTTTGTCGTTTATACTAGTGGCATATCACTGGATTGAGTTTGGTTATTTATTACTGGACTTTTGTATAGTTGTTCAATGTGATTATGGTTCATATTAGGCTTACGTGTGCCTTGGGCTACGACCTTGTGGGCTACGGCCAGTCATACCCGGATTTGGGGTGTGACAGACCTCGTCGGGGAGGCCAGAACATTCCAACCTAACCCGAGATCCCTCAACAAGAAGGAGTGGGTCAAAACACTATACCCATTCCATTGGCCCGAGAAGCTATGAGGGCCTTAGCCAAGGAGATGGTAGGGGCTCTTCGGGAGTCCATGGAGATACTTAGAGCCGAGCAAGTGGCTAGGACCATTGAAGGGGAAACTCGGGCTTCTTTTTTGAAAAAGGAGTTCATCATTTCAAACCCCGCTGAGTTCAGTGGTGGGCTTGATCCGATGAAAGCAGATGAGTGGCTGGAACAAATTGTCAAGTCCTTTGAGATTTTAGACATTCGAGAGGATGAACTGCAGGTAGCACTAGCGGCCTATCAGTTGAAGGGAGAGGCTAGACAGTGGTGGAAGCATGTTAAGAATAGAGTTGAACATATGTGGGGTGCATTTGTGCATGCCTTTCAAGAAACATTTCTCACACCCACTGCTAGGGAGAGACTAAGGAAACAATTGAGGAGCTATTGTAACTTGATACACCAGTGGCTGAGTTTGAAGCCACATTCACTAGCCTATCTTGTTTCGCACCGGAGTTAGTAGCAACCGAGGAATGCCAATATCTAGAATTCGAGAAGAGACTGAGACCAAAAATTTTGATGAAGGTAGTAGGAAATATGATTCATGATTATGATCGCTTGGTAGAAGCGGCCGCCTATGTAGAGATCATGGTGGAAGTAGAGGGGGCAAGGCAGAAACTGAAGAGGATGGGGTACTCTGAGTCCCGGGGTGACACGGGCTCTTCAAAAAGGTTTAAGGGTTTATCATCATCATATTAACCACCCCCGCAATAAGTCAAATCTTCTGGTTTGGTGGGTGGAAGTTTGAAGAGTGTGAGACGAGCCCGTGGTGCTTGCTATAGGTGTGACCAAATCAGTCACCAGGCTTCAGAGTGTAGGTAGAGAAGTGGAGCACAGTCCCAACCTACACGTCCACAAAGTCAACCTTAGAATAAAGGCGAGACCTCGTCTTGTTACTAGTGTGGCCAACCAGGACACTTGAAGAAGTTCTACCCACATAGAGCAGGGACTGTCGGTATAGGAGGGTCTCGATAGTCGTGAGGTCTTCAGATGGGCCAGGGACAGAAGCAGTCTTATCAACCAGCTTAGTCGGGCCAGACATCTTGGGCAGTTCAGGGGGTTACATCTGCCTAATTGGCACAACAGACTTATGCTCACAGGGGTGATGTAGGGCAGCATAGATCACAGGGAAGGGTATATGCTATCACCATTTCAGAGCAAACCTCAGGACCGTCTGTAGTGAGGGGTACATTTCTTGTTTTTAAATACCTGGGCTAGTGTGCTGATTGACACCAGGGCATCTCATTATTTTATAGCAACTTCTTTGCATCTTTATTGGGATTAGAAAGTGAACCACTAGAATTATCGCTTACTGTAGAGTCATTGGTTGGGGGTAGGATTACTTTAGCCTAGGGATATCAGGGGTATATTATTGAGGTTGCGGGACAACAACTCCCATTCAATCTGGTATTACTAGAAATGTTAGGTTTTGATGTCATTCTTGACATGCATTGGTTATTTTCTTACCGTGCCACCATAGATTGCTATTGTGGGAAAGTTACTGTATGCACACCAAGCGATGACTGTTTCACTTTTCTGGAGGATAGGAATGATAGATCCTTACTCTCATCATACAAACCATGCGGTCGAAGTAAATTTAGTCCTCTTTTAGAGGCCTTTTTAGATGACCGGAGCGGTGCGGTTCGGAATGAGTTTCCACAGGTGGTGTATGAGTACCCCTGTGTATTTCCTAAAGATCTTACAGAGTTGCCACCACGTCAAGAAGTTGAGTTCACCATAGACTTATTACCGGGTACCGTACCAATCTCTTTATCACCATATAGGTTCGCTCTCGCTAAACTAGTTGTTTTGAAGGAACAATTACAGGAGTTGCTGAGTAAGGGATTCATACACCCTAGCACCTTAACTTGGGGAGCCTTAGCTTTATTTGCAAAGAAGAATGATGGATCCTTAAGGCTGTGTATAGATTACTGTAATTTGAATCAAGTCACGGTTAAGAATAAATACCCTTTGCCCAAAATAGATAACCTTTTTGACCAACTCAGGTGTTCATATTGTTTCTTGAAGATAGATTTGAGGTCGGGTTATCATCAGATCTGAGCTAGAGAGGAGGACATTCCTAAGACTGCTTTTCGCACCAGATATGGTCATTATGAGTTTTTGGTTATGCCGTTTGGTTTATCTAACGCCCCAGCTACATTTATGGACCTAATTGTCACGAATTGAACCCTAACCCGTAAGGGTCGGTGAAGTGACCGATTAGTAATCCGCGATTACTAAAGGCCTTCATGTACAAATCAAAATAATCAGGGCTAGCGGAAGCTTAATATAAAAATAAACAACAAGTAGTCCAATGAGCTGTGAATCTATAAGAAAAGACATATGCACATAACGTTAATTTACCCATCTGGTATTACATACATAATATCTTATACAAAACATCTTTATATACATATACACATGTATTAGAAAATTCAACATAAGTAGGATCAAAACTTGACAACAGTCTTCCGGACCTAGCCTCAACTCGGAGGCATCAAAACAGAACTTCAAAGACGTTACACGATGGCTCGGCTAACGGGTTCCTTTTGGGCTTGTGCGTCATGATGCTCACCTATACATATACATACACAAAGTGAGCTAAAACCCAATGAATAACATTAAAGTAAAGAGGTTAGTGAACGAATTCCAAATCATATCATATACAAAAAATTGATAATACATATCTATCATATCAGTCTCATATCAAAACATAATAGTGGTACATCCAAAGGAACATTGAGTAACATCTTCTGACTAGAGTAATCAGTCCTGGACACCGATTAAACATATATCACCACAATAAAGTGGCTGACGAGATCTCGTAATCACATGTATATCATGGACCCATACTAACGTGCCGTCCCCCATGACTTGGGACTATCCTTGGATGCCACACTAGATTCGCAAACCGGATATTCGTTCACAGAATCAAAATCACATTTTAGAAACATGTCATATGATATAGCATTTCGTATAACATTTCAAGTATAGTGCATATCAACATATCTTTATAGAAATGTTACTCACAGTGGCTTCCAGAAATGGTTGTTCGGTCTACGAACTTTGACCTATAAACGTAAACATTCATAGCACAACAATTCAACACATATTTAATTCATTCTGTCAGTTCTTACACCTATTTGGTTTGGTTCATCGTTACTTGTTTGTTTGTTTGGTTTAATTCATTTTCTCATTTATTTCATGCTCATGATATGCAAATGCATGTGAAAAACATAACCATGCAAATAGAGGCTTGGAAGTCCAAAAAATGAAAAGAAAACAATTCTGAGCTTACTAGAAACACCGCACGTGCGGAAACCCCACCGCATGTGCGCCTGCACGTGCAATTTTTTCAAAATACAAAGTGGAACAGGGGAAGCTGGGCTGCACGTGTGGGGCCTCAGGCTGCACGTGCAGTCTGCGCAAAAATGCGGTGCGAAAATCTTCCTTAAAAGGGAACTCAGCCTTTCCAAAATCCAACTTCAATTTCAAGTAAATCAAGGCCAAAAATCTTTAAAAAAAACTTAAATTTGACATATCAAACTTCAAATGAAAATCTTGATTTCAAAGCAAAACCCAAATTTCCAATTAGAAGAGCATAATCATTAAAGTACGAAATCTGTAACATCGCTCAGGGGGTACTCGTGCGTGTTAAATAGTTCAGTCCCTCGATTTCTTTGATCTAGTCTTACGGGTGCAATGTGAAACATAGATGAGAGTTTGGTTTTGGCAACTTTTGTAGAAAATCTATTTTATTGCAAAACCTTTGCTAGAAATAGACTGCATCACCAGATCTTAGAGTCGCCACCTAATGTTTTGGGAAAATTAGAAAGACCCATGACTCGTGCCAAGGTCACTGTTCGTCGTCACCAAAGATGCTTGGCTTGGAACCTTAGGTATGAGAGGGGAAGGTCATTATTGAGCAGCCCCGCTCACCCGATCAAAAGATCAGCCTCTACTATACCATGATATGAATTTTATTTTCTTTATATGTTCATGTTTTGATTATTTAATAAATCCTAAAATTTACTATGTGAAGTATACAAGTATAGACTATGCTATTCATTTGGGAATAATTTGATTTCATGTATTTTGAAAGAGTTTTGAAGACGTACAACCCAAATAAGCTGAGTTTACAAACATGAAAAAATCAACATCATTCCAAATTAAGCGACACAACCTCCATCCACTGGTATTCATACAGTTATATCAAGTAAGCAAGTAGCCACATGGTAGAATGCTTAAACATAATAAGAAAAACACACACAAGCGGGATGCTAAAGCATAAAAACTTACATATTTACCGACGTCCTACGAACAGCTACAAAACAAAGTTAGTACAACATGCATGATCTTATATATGAAATCTTAGTGCAATTCATTTATGAGATGCAACTAAAGATTCGGTTTCTAAGATATGACATGTGAATCATCTCAAGAACATGAGGTAATGTACATAATAACATAAGACTTGATTAAATCAAGATGCATAAAACATGGATGCAAAGCGTGGATATAACAAAAAACAAAATATGATGCATATTCACAAATAAAGAAAGCAAGTAAAAGAACATAACAGAAAGAAGCAGGCGAGGAATTATTACAACACTTGAAAGAATAATTACAAACCAAATTAGAGAGGGATGAGGAGAATATTACAATAAAATAAACAAAAGAAAAAGCTTCATGTGCCTTGGAAACTACTGAAAGTTGGTTAACATCGGAAGACAATGTCGTCTTGTCCAAAAGAAGCTAGCCGGCCGACCAACTAGGCCTAGCAAAACCTATCTTGTTGCAAAACCAAGAAAATGAACAAACAAGAAATATATAGGTGGCTCAACTAACCACTACCGGTTAGATTAAAACAAGAAAACAAATATAAAATAAAAAGTGCAAAATTACAACAAAACTAACATGAACCTAAAATAAGAAAACAAATATAAGATAGAACATGCAAGAGTACAATAAAACTAATATGAAATTAACACAAGAAAACAAATATAAGATAGAACATGCAAGAAAAATGAAAGAATTGAAAATTCACTTTCCAAAGAAATATTGAATTTCTTGTTTTTCAAACTTCCTCTTGATCACCCTCAAAGTTGTGAATTATGATCTTAATCCTCAATTCAAGAGCTTGGAATTTGAGCTTAGAATGACTGTTTTGAACAAATGTTTGATCACTTTTTTCTTGGCAAGAATACTCTCTCTTTGATTAAGGCTTTGAGTGGTTTTGACCAAGGAAGATAAGATGTAAGAGGCTATGTAACTTCACTAGTTTAGCAAGACAACTCTCTTGCTTTCAAGACTTTCTTTTCTCTCAAATTCTAACACAATTTTAGCATTCTCTCTCTATATTTCTCTTCTTCAAAAATTCATCCTCAAATTCAAGACTAGAGCTCTCATTATATAGCCAATGCAAGTGGGCAATGGTAAAAGACAAAGTGGGGGACAACGTGGAAGACAAAGTGTAAGACAAAGCAGGGCATATAGGGAAGATAATTAAGCTAATGGGGGACAATGAATAATGGAGGTTAATGATGAATGGTGATGGTGGCGTGTGATTTAGGAAAATGGATGGTGAGTGGAGATGGTGGGGTGTGATTATGAAAGTGGATAGTAAGTGGGAATTGATGGGGTATGATTAGGAAAGTGGATTGCGAATGGGGATGGTGGGGTGTGATTATGAAAGTGGATGGTGAGTGGGAATTGATGGGGTGTAATTATGAAAATGGATTATGAGTGGGGATGGTGGGATGTGATTATGAAAGTAGATGGTGAGTGGGGATGGTGGAATTTAATTATGAAAGTAGGTGGTGGGTGGAGATAGTGGAATGTAATTATGAAAGTAGATGGTGAATGGGGATGGTGGGTTATAATTATAAAAGTGGATGGTGAGTGGAGATGGTGGGATGTGATTATGAAAGCAAACAGTGAGTGGGGATGGTGGAATATAATTATGAAAGTGGATGGTGAGTGGAGATGGTGGGTGTAGCCCGATTTTTTCGCGCCCCCTTTCGGAAGCTCAAAAGAAGCCCTACAGTTCGGACTCCCGCAGTTCTGAATCTAATCTCACAAGTGCAATATGAAATTGATAAACACCAAAGAGTCCAAATCCGGCAAATCTTTTGGAAAATTGATTTTGAATCAAATTACCAAAAATGGATTGCTTTGCCAGATACAGAGTCGTCATCTAAATAATTTTTAATTTTGGGAAAATTTAGGAAACCCATAACTTGTTCCAAAGGCCACGTGTCCATCATCACCAAGATTGTCTAGGCTCGGGAACTTAGGTACGAGAGGGGAAGGTCATGAATTAAGCACCCCCCTCTACTAATCATGATATGATTTTTATCAACATTATATGTTTTTGTTCCGGTTTATTAGGCTAGCATTTATTATGTGATGCGCGCACACAAGGTATAGACTAGTTTGTCGGAATTGGAATAATTCAATTTGATGTTCGTTTTTCGAAAAGGGTTTGATTTTGCCACTGAACAAAGTGGGCTTAAAATTTGTAAATTTGCCACTTGACAAAGTGGGCTTAAACGTATATTTATTGAATCGTTCCAATTCAAGCAATAAGCCTTCATCCACAGGCACTTAAGCAGTTTAACAAGTAAGCACTTAGCCTCATGGCAAGCATGCTAGTCATGGCAATCACTCACAGTCATGCAAGTATGCTAAAGCACTAAAAACTCACCTCGTACTCCAAGCCAAAAAGATATGAGTTAGAAAAATGCATAATTCCTAACTTTATGTAACATGACTAATGTAACACATGCAATATGTAATTACTAGGCTTGGCTACTGAATATGGCATATGAAGCAATTTAACAACATGCGGTCTAAGTACATATTCAAAGAAGTATTGAAATGACAATTTAGAATGATGAACCGAGCCTCAATGCATACAATACGAATGAATGGATGCAAACATGAAATATGCTAATCGAAACATGATGTCCCTAATCTAACCATCATAAGTGGATAAATAAAAGGGAGAAAAACGTGGGTTTGGAAGACATACACATTATTACATTGCGCTCTCACGAAGGAGAGTCCGAATGAACTAACTAGCTAACTAATTAAGCTAAGCTAATTATTACAACACAAATTGAATGATTAACTACCCTAAGCTAATTAATTAAGTATAACAATTAAATAATTTAACTAGGCTAAGCTAATTAAATATTTACAACACAAACTAATTTAATTAATGAATCTAAACAAAATTAAATAAGTACGAAATAAACTAATTAGCTACAACTAATTCATTACAACAAATAAATAACTAATTGCTAATTAAACTAATTAACTAGTCCTGGGAAGCAAAGGAGGCTCATGCCTGCTCGGTTTACATTTGAAGAACGTCCACTGTCTGCCTTTGAAAGCCTCTGTTGCATAACCTTTGCATTGATTTTTCCACTTCTGGACCAACTCTGTTTTATCTGAGAAGAACACTGCTGAATTTGCACTGGTGGCCGACTAGGGGCCGGTCGGCCACTGATGGTGGCCGGTCGGCTACTGATAATGACATGTCAACCACTGCTGATTTGAACTTCCTTGCTGCAACAGAGAGCAAACAGAGCAGGACAGTGTATTTCTCAAGGGTTGTTTGTATTGTGTATCCCTCCTTATCATCAAAACATCTAAAAGGAGTGATACACTTAGCTCTTAAACCATCAATCAAGCAATTTCATTGCATGATGGCCAAAGAACTAAGATGTACAAGTTCAATAAATGCACAAACAAGACTAAAAGCCTTCACTCTATCATGCATGGTTAAGGGCAATGGAGACCTTGGAAACTTGGCACATTTCACCACTTTGAGTGTGAAATCTCCCAATTTTCCTTGTGTTCAATTAACGTCCGATTGAACACATTAAAACACAATCAAATTCTTATCTTGCACCATTTTAGTTGCAACTTTTTAGTTACTTATTTTAGATTACCAACCATTCCTTAACCAATTAAGTCCATTGGTGAATCAAGTCCTCTAAAGAGAAGGAAGTGTCAAACAAGGGGTGGTTTAAGGCAAGAGAGAGGTGTCATGCTGTTGGTAATGAACCCCCAAAAGAGGATTAAACCATTAAACATGGACCTCAATCTCAAGCTTACATAATCCCAAGGTTAAAACAATTCTCAAAGCAAATGAAAAGGTCAAGAAATGAGGAAGGTTGCAGACATTAATAGTGCTGAAATTAAGTGAGAAAAGCACTAAAACAATGTAATCAACTCAAACGAGTGGTGTCTAAAGGCCCAAAACACCAAGCTTGTAAGGACACTTACACTAGAAGCATGCAAAACAAGACTCAAATGCAACAACCAGCCAAAAACAGAGTTAAAACTGTCACTCCCCAAGCTCCGTGACAACGCCGCACACTCATTTAAGTGAGCATGTAAGGCTAAGAGTCCAACACATAACCAACAATGTAAAATACTCCAATTAAATCCTTAATTATCATAATGCTAAAATCTATAAAAATTGATTATTCTTATCATATGAAATTATCCATCAAGTCCACTAATAAAATCCATTAACAAAACAATAATCCAAGTACTTAAATCATAGTCCTACTTTCGGCACTCCCACATGTAAAAATCCCGTGCAGTTCTACTCTTTAGAGTCTGAAAAAGAATAAGGGTAAGCTAGATAGCCCAGTAAATAACCAACCATCACTGCTAGCTGGATTAAGTATACAAAAAAATAAAAAATAAATCAATAACCAATAAATATAATTTTTTCTACAGTTCAATAAACGAACAATTATTTGTAAGATGGTTTCATAGCTAAAAATAAACAATGTACAATACATTTTAAATGAAAAGCCAACAAGATAATTCAAAGTAATTCGTTGTTCAAATCGATGGTTCGATATTCAGATGGTTCAATGATTTGATTCACAAAACCCAAGTCTTAATGACTATGGTCACTTTGCCCGTGACAAGGCCCAGAACCACACATAGGCCGGTGGTAAAGCCCCAAAAGAAACTAATTTCTGTGCCAATAAATAACCCCCATTGGCTAGGGTCCAAATCATAGTCAGACTTGGGTGATGTTCGAAATTCAAACAATACACAAATTTTAAATAAAACATTTGATATTTTCAGAATAAACGTTTAGTACAATTTTCAGAATAGTTCCACAAAATATTCAAATAATTTTTATAATAATATTCGATACTGTTTTATACTTGACCCATATTTTATTTTAAGAGAACATGAAGGTTATAAATAAATACTTATAATTTTACATGATTCAATAGGAATAAAAATGTACCAACAGTGATAGAGGGTTACTTACCTCAAATAGCTAAAATAATATTTCCCAAGCTAATCTCAAATTACCAAGATCCACCTCAATCTCACAAACCTAATAAAATATTACTCTGCATAAACAATTATTATGTGCACCCATCTTTCTCTTCTTGTAACAACAATAGAATAAATTAACCCAATTGCCTATTAGGAACTCCCACAATTTAGCATCAAAACAAAGCCATCACGGCTTCGGAAATTCTCAACCCATATTATTCTATTGTTGTTTATATACATGTAAAAATTTGTAATTGCTTGTAGTCAATCTTGTATCCCACAAACACACCACCATTAAACCTAACCTATCACATATCAATCTCAAAATATGAGCCACCCAAATGGAATGCAAAATACACTCTAAAATTGAGTGAAACCGAGACCCCAACATAGACTACATCAACATTTTTATTTAATCATATATGCCCATAAAATCATCTATTAATATATTAACACTAAAATCATAGATAGGAATATAACAAAATAAATCTTACCTAAGTGATGAATAAAGCAAAACCACCACTCTTATGAATCCTCCCTCTTCCTTTTGGTTTTGGTTTCTTTTCTTTAATTTTTTTTTTCAAACCCTTGTAGCCTTGCCTTTTCGCACATCCATGCCTCCCCTTGTTTGTTTGTGTTGTTTTTTGTTTTCTTCTCCAAGACTAAAAGCCACGGGATGATGGCTTACTTAACCTAATATTCTTTTCTTTTTCCAAAATTGCAAAATTACCCACCTATGTTATAGAAATAATAATGCCATCTCATAATTAATTCCTTGATATTACTAAGTGACCCATATAAATTAATTTAATTACCAATCTATCCAAAAATAATAATATACAAAACTTGGGTTTTACATCCTTCCCTCCTTAAAAAAAATTTCGTCCTCGAAATTTGATGTACTTGAAGTCTCAAAAAGTTGTGGATACTTTCGCTTCATTTCATCCTTGAGTTCCCAAGTTGCTTCTCTTTCTAAGTGATTACTCAATTGAACCTTAACATAGTGGATGACTCGACGCCTCAAAACCTGTTCCTTCCTATCAACAATTCGTATAAGGTGTTCCTCATATGTCAAATCCTCCTTAAACTGCAACGGTGCATGATCAATCACATGACTAGGATCCGGTATATACTTTCTTAACATTGAGGCATGAAAAACATTATGAACTCCAGCTAGTGAAGGTGGTAGGGCAAGTCTGTAAGCTACCTCACCAATTCGATCTAAAACCTCAAATGGCCCAACAAATCTAGGACTCAATTTACCACGAACACCAAACCTCATTACTCCTTTCATAGGAGACACCTTAAGGAACACATGGTCTCTAACCCCAAACACCAAATTGCGTCTCCTGTTATCTGCATAACTTTTCTGCCTACTCTGTGCCATGCGAAGTTGCTCTCTAATAAGATTGATCTTGTCCACTGTTTGTTGCACAATCTCAGGCCCTAACAACTTCCTTTCACCCACATCATCCCAACAAATAGGTGATCTACACTTTCGTCCATATAAAGCCTCATATGGTGCCATCTGAATGCTCGCATGATAACTGTTATTATAAGAAAATTCCACTAAGGCCAAATGCTCATCTCAAGAACCTCCAAGATCAATAACACAAACCCTCAACATGTCTTCCAAGGTTTGAATAGTTCTCTCTGACTGTCCATCAGTTTGAGGATGAAAGGCAGTGCTAAAATTCAAACTAGTACCTAAAGCTGTATGCAAACTCCTCCAAAACATAGATACAAATCTGCTATCTCTATCAGACACTATGGTCACAGGAATACCATGTAACTTTACAATCTCCTTGATATACAATTTTGCAAACTTCTCTAAGGAGAACCCTACCTTAAAAGCTAGAAAGTGAGCGGATTTGGTCAATCGATCAACGATAACCCAAATAGCATTGTTACCACCTTGGGTCCTAGGCAACCCTATCACAAAATCCATCGTAATATGTTCCCACTTCCACTCAGGAATAGGAAGAGGTTGTAACTTACCTGCAGGTCTTTGATGTTCAACTTTCACTTGTTGACATACCAAACATTGAGCAACATACTGAGCAATTTCCCTCTTCATATTATTCCACCAAAAGTTTCTCTTCAAGTCTTTATACATTTTAGTGCTCCCTGGATGTACATTATATCCTGAACTGTGAGCTTCTCTCAGGATTTCTCTCTTGAGCTCAAAATCATTAGGCACACACAACCTCTCTCCAAATCTCAAGGTTCCATCTTTATGCATACGAAATTCCATCTGTAGCCCTATTTCCATTTCAGCCTTAAGTTTTTGCAACTGAAGATCTCTTCCCTGAGCATCTTTAATTCTATCAATCAATGTGGGTTGAACTCTAAGGTTTGCCAACTGCACTCCATGGCTATGCCATCTAATCTCAATATTCAACCTCTGCAAGTCCTCCAAGATATTCTTTTGGTCAGTGATCAAGGTAGCCAAATTACCCGGGGTCTTTCTACTCAAGGCATCCGCCACTGCATTGGCTTTCCCTGGATGATAATTGATAATCAAATCATAGTCCTTTAATAGCTCCAACCATCGCCTTTGCCTCATATTCAATTCTTTTTGAGTGAAAATATACTTCAAACTTTTATGATCAGTGAATATCTCACATTTCACCCCATACAAGTAGTGCCTCCAGATTTTCAATGCAAACACCACGGCAGCCAACTCCAAATCATGCGTAGGATAATTCTGCTCATATGGCTTCAACTGCCTAGACGCATATGCCACTACCTTATCATTCTGCATCAGGACACAACCCAAGCCCATCTTCGATGCATCACTATAGATGGTAAAACCTTTATCTCCGGACAGAACTATAAGTACTGGAGCAGACACCAATCAACTCTTTAGATCCTGGAAACTCTTCTCACAATCATCAGACCATTCAAATTTAACCTCTTTTTGTGTTAAATGAGTCAAAGGCATAGAAATTCGGAAAAATCCCTTAACAAGCCTTCTATAATAACCTACTAAACCCAAGAAGCTACGAATTTCAGTGACACTAGTAGGCCTATTCCACTCTACCACCGCCTCCACTTTCTTGGGGTCAACAGACACCCCATCTCTAAATATCACATAACCCAAAAATGATACACTCTCTAGCCAAAATTCACACTTCTTTAATTTAGCAAATAATTTCTTCTCCTTTAATATCTGCAACATTATTCTCAGATGTTCTTCGTGCTGCTCTTTACTCTTCGAGTACACAAGAATGTCATCAATAAAAACTACCACAAACTGATCTAAAAATGGTTTAAATACTCTGTTCATTAGATCCATAAAAGCTTCAGGCGCATTGGTAAACCCAAACAGCATCACTAAAAATTCATAATGCCCATACCTAGTTCGGAAGGCTGTCTTAGGTATATCTTCCGCCTTAACCTTCAACTGATGATAGCCAAAACGAAGGTCAATCTCAGAAAAGACTTGTGCTCCTTGCAACTGATCAAATAGGTCATCTATCCTAGGCAAAGGATATTTATTTCAAATTGTCACCTTGTTCAACTCTCGATAATCAATACAAAGGCGAAAACTACCATCCTTCTTTTTCACAAATAAAACAGGCGCACCCCAAGGAGAAACACTAGGCCTAATAATGCTCTTATCTAGTAACTCTTGTAATTGTTCCTTCAACTCTTTCAACTCTGCTGGGGCTATCCGATACAGAGCCTTGGAGATAGGACCCGTACCGGGTATCAATTCAATGGCAAACTCAATCTCTCTATCTAGTGGCAACCCCAGTAACTCTTCGGGAAAAACATCGGGAAATTCCTTCACATCTAGAATATCCTCTAACTTCAATTTAGTCTCACGAGTATCTCTCACAGAAGCTAAATAGCCCTCGCAACCATTCCTTAACAACCGTCTAGCTTGCAAAGCTGAGATTACCAGAAGAGGAGTGTTAACTCCACTACCCACAAAACAAAATTCTAGTTGATTAGGAATCTAAAATACTACCCTTTTGCCTTGACAATCAACAGAAGCATAATTGGTTGCCAACCAATCCATTCCAAGAATTATGTCAAAGTCCCGCATATCTAAAACAGTTAAGTCTACAAGCAATTTCCTGTCATCTATACTAACCACACGAGATTTGCAAATTAAGTCAGTAATCATAACACCTCCTATCGGGGTTTCAACACATAAGTCGATCTCTCTAGAGACATATTTCCATCCATGTTTCTCAACAAATCCCATAGACACCAAGGAATTTGTAGCGCCAGAATCAAATAACACATGTGTATAAACAGAAGACACTAAAACAGTACCTGACACCACCGTGTTGGAAATCTGAACATCTTGTTGCGTGAGTGCGTACACTTGACCCTGAGTCTTTGGCTTATGACCTCCATTTTTCTTTTGACTTCCTGAAGACCTTTTGTCTGTTGATGCTCTTTTATTTGTCCATGTTTTCTGTTCAATCTCATGTCCCTTCCGGTTAGGGCAATCAACTATCCTGTGCCCCTGTTGCCCACAAGAGAAACAAGCCCCAGTATTCCAACGACACTCACTATCCCGATGGAATCCATTACACCTAGTGCACTGTACCCGATCGTTCTGCTTGTCAACACTACCGTCCACAGTTCGACTTCCCCAACTCCCAACCGAAGAAGTGTTTTGTCTCTTAGCATTGCCCTTTGAACTGTTGTTAGTTTGGAAGTTGGAAGAACTAGGCCTCTTCTTATAATTCTCTCATTTCTCTTCTTGGGCTCTAGTGAGGCCACTCTCAACCAACAAAGCCTTATTCAACACTGCTCCAAAAGTAGATAACTCGAAAGGAACCGCTTGTTGCATAATGTTTGTTCTTAGCCCACCTTCGAACTTTCGTGCCCTGCTATCCTCGTCTGCTTCAAATACCGATGCCAATTTAGACAACTTCGTAAACTCGGCTTCATATTCTGCAACCATCTTATTCCCTTGCTCTAACTTCGAAAATTCCCTCTATTTTTGTAAACGAACACTCCTAGGGAAGTATTTCTCATTGAATGCATTCTTAAACCTTTCCCATGTATAGGGGTTGGCATCATGCTCATGTATACGCTTCTCCATCTGCCACCAATCATCAGCTATCCCTTGTAGCATAAACGTAGCATAGGTCACCTTCTGATCATCCGTATACTCAAAAATGGGAAATAACTTGTCCATTTCTGTCAACCATTTTCAGCCTCCAAAGGGTCTGTGGCTCCATCAAATGCCAAGGCTATCTTCTTAAACTCAGTAATGTTACAACGTGGCCTCGGTTGTGGCCCAACACCTGGCTGCATCCGTTGTTATTGCTCCATAAGTCTAGTCAAGTTATTCCCTATGGTGGTTTGTTGTTGCACCACCCCGGCCAAAGTCTGAAGCACTTGAACCATTCCAATTGGATTGGGGATTGTAGCTCATTCTTGTCGTCCTAACTCTTGCCCCTGATTTCCTCTGATAGCTTGAGAACCACTGCCATTATTAGTCACATTCCCTCGCCGATTGTTATTACCAGTCCGTCGATTCGTTTGACCCTAGCGTGTATTCCTAGCCATATTTGCCAATGTCGCCTCATGTTCCATTGCAACCTATATGCATCAATAATAAAACCTCATCTCATTCTATTCTCAAGCTCCTATAACATAAAAATAAAATTAACATTATATCAAATTATAAGCGTTCCCAATCCTACATCTACCCAATCTCACCACTATTCTATACCAGCCTTTAAAATTACAACTTGGCTTTGAAACCACAAAATTGTCACACCCCAAGCTCCGTGACAACGCCACACAGTCATTTAAGTGAGCATGCAAGGCTAAGAGTCCAACACATAACCAACAATGTAAAATACTCCAATTAAATCCTTAATTATCATAATGCTAAAATCCATAAAAATTGATTATTCTTATCATATGAAATTATCCACCAAGTCCACTAATAAAATCCATTAACAAAACAATAATCCAAGTACTTAAATCATAGTCCTACTCTCGACACTCCCACATGTAAAAATCCCGCGCAGCTCTACTCTTCAGAGTCTGAAAAAAAATAAGGGTAAGCTAGATAGCCCAGTAAATAACCAACCATCACTGCTAGCTGGATTAAGTATACAAATAAATAAATAAATAAATCGATAACCAATAAATATAATTTTTTCTACAGTTCAATAAATGAACAATTAGTTGTAAGATGGTTTCATAGCTAAAAATAAACAATGTACAATACATTTTAAATGAAAAGCCAACAAGATAATTCAAAGTAATTCATTGTTCAAATCAATGGTTCGATATTCAGATGGTTCAATGATTTGATTCACAAAACCCAAGTCTTAATGACTACGGTCACTTAGCCCGTGACAAGGCCCAGAACCACACATAGGCCGGTGGTAAAGCCCCAAAAGAAACTAATTTCTGTGCCAATAAATAACCCCCATTGGCTAGGGTCCAAATCATAGTCAGACTTGGGTGATGTTCAAAATTCAAACAATACACAAATTTTAAATAAAACATTCGATATTTTCAGAATAAACATTTAGTACAATTTTTAGAATAGTTCCACAAAATATTTAAATAATTTTTATAATAATATTTGATACTGTTTTATACTTGACCCATTGTCACGCCCCAAGCTCCGTGACAATGCCGCACACTCATATAAGTGAGCATGCAAGGCTAAGAATCCAATCACATAACCCACAATGTAAAATACTCAAATTAAATCCTTAATTGTCATAATGCCAAAATCCATAAAAATAAATAGTTCTTATATGAAAAAGTCCACCAAGTCCACTAATTTAATCCACTAACAAAACAATAATCTAAGTACTTAAATCATAGTCCTACTCTCAGCACTTTCACATGTAAAAATCCCACGCAGCTCTACTCTTCAGAATCTGAAAAAAAAATAAGGGTAAGCTAGAAAGCCCAGTAAATAACCAACCATCACTGCTAGCTGGATCAAGTATACAAAAATAAATAAACAAACCGATAACTAATAAATATAATTTTTCTACAGTTCAATAAATGAACAATTATTTGTAAGATGGTTTCAAACCTAAAAATAAACAATGTACAATACATTTTAAACAAAAAGCCAATGTGATAATTCAAAGTAATTCGTTGTTCAAATCGATAGTTCGATATTCAGATAGTTCAATGATTCGATTCACAAAACCCAAGTCTTAATGACTATGGTCACTTAGCCCGTGATAAGGCCCAGAATCACACATAGGCCGGTGGTAAAGCCCCAAAAGAAACTAGTTTCTGTGCCAATAAATAACCCCCATTGGCTAGGGTCCAAATCATAGTCAGACTAGAGTGATGTTCAAAATTCAAACAATACACAACTTTTAAATAAAACATTCGATATTTTCAGAATAAACATTTAGTACAATTTTCAGAATAGTTTCACCAAATATTCAAATAATTTTCATAATAATATTCGATGTTGCTTTATACTTGACCCATATTTTATTTTAAGAGAACATGAAGGCTATAAATGAATATTTATGATTTTAAACGATTCGATAGGAACAAAAATGAACCAACAGTGATAGAGGGTTACTTACCTCAAACGCTTAGAAATAACACTCCAATCACCAACTCCAAACACCCAACTACACCACTTCAATCACATAAACCTAATAAATAGAACCTCAAATAAATTAATATTTTGATGTCTTTCCACATCAACAAGAACCCATTATATATATATATATGCGCTTAAAATCCAAGAGACACCAAATCAATCCACCCAATTCAATAGACAAACACACCTTACCCAATGTACAAAACCCAAAAGTCAAAACACACCTTGATCCATGATACAAAATTCCATTGTTTCTATTACCCACCCAAAGTTACACTTACACATTACACCCAATTCTCAAAACCTAAGTAGGCACCTATAGATCTTCCAAATCCCTTTAATGCATGGATTGTTAAATTCCTCAACATAAACTTAATAATTAACAGTAAAGACAGATTTTACCTTAACCAATGGGTGTCCCAAAATCACCAACGTGCAGCCTTCAATCCCTATTGTAGCCTCACTTGAACCTCTCTTCTCTTTTTCTTTTACATTCTCAAACCCTAGCCGCCTATGGAGCAATTCACAGCCTCTGTTTTGTTTGTTTTCCATGACTTAAAGCCACAATAGGTGGGCTTATTAACCTAATTTCTCAAAGTTACAAAATTACCCATTTAAGTAATAGGAAATATAATGCCATCTCATAACTAATTCTTTGATATTAAGAAATGACCCATATAAATTAATTTAATTACTAATTTATCCAATAAAATAATCCTGTACACAACTTGGGTTTTACACCCATATTTTATTTTAAGAGAACATGAAGGCTATAAATAAATACTTATAATTTTAAATGATTCAATAGGAATAAAAATGTACTAACAGTGATAGAGGGTTACTTACCTCAAACAGCTAAAATAATATTTCCCAAGCTAATATCAAATTACCAAGATCCACCTCAATCTCACAAACCTAATAAAATATTACTCCGCATAAACAATTATTATATGCACCCATCTTTCTCTTCTTGTAACAGCAATAGAATAAATTAACCCAATTGCCTATTAGGAACTCCCACAATTTAGCATCAAAACAAAGTCATCACGGCTTCGAAAATTCTCAACCCATATTATTCTATTGTTGTTTATATACATGTAAAAATTTGTAATTACTTGTAGTCAATCTTGTATCCCACAAACACACCACCATTAAACCTAACCTATCACGTATCAATCTCAAAATATGAGTCACCCAAACGGAATGCAAAATACACTCTAAAATTGAGTGAAACTGAGACCCCAACATAGACTACATCAACATTTTTATTTAATCATATATGCCCATAAAATCATCTATTAATATATTAACACTAAAATCATAGATAGGAATATAACAAAATAAATCTTACCTAAGTGATGAATAAAGCAAAACCACCACTCTTATGAATCCTCCCTCTTCCTTTTGGTTTTGGTTTTGGTTTCTTTTCTTTAATTTTCTTTTTCAAACCCTTGTTGACTTGCCTTTCCGCACATCCACGCCTCCCCTTGTTTGTTTGTGTTGTTTTTTGTTTTCTTCTCCAAGACTAAAAGCCACGGGATGATGGCTTACTTAACCTAATATTCTTTTCTTTTTCCCAAATTGCAAAATTACCCACCTATGTTATAGAAATAATAATGCCATCTCATAATTAATTCCTTGATATTACTAAGTGACCCATATAAATTAATTTAATTACCAATCTATCCAAAAATAATAATATACAAAACTTGGGTTTTACAAAAACAGTCCAAATCAGAGGCTAAAACATGTTGGAATTAAGCTACAAAAGGCTAGAAAATTAAGCTAACACATGGAGCTAACTAGGCTAGCAAACAAGACACAAGGCGGGGAGGCTAACCCCTCCAAATTTAGACCTCAAAACATGATTTTTATCACTGAAAATACTCTAAAATTCAGTGTTCAAAAGCTCAAAAAGAAGATAGTTTGAAAGTAGAAAACAAAGGTGGAAAGGCCTTATAAACAAGGAATAAAGAAATTGTGAACCACCCTGGCCTAAAACCACCAATTTCAGCCCACAAAAATAGAGTTTTTTATAGCTCAAAAACAGCCCAAAAATAGTGGGAAAAGATTGAAAAACAAGTATGCAAAGCAAGCTAAAAAAGGGAAGTATTATACCTCTTGAAGCAAAGATCAACTTTAGGTAACAATTCAAGCCAAAACCACCTTCTAGAGCTCCAAGAATGCCTTAAGGAACCTTAGCTCAAAGGTGTTCAATTTTGGTTAAGGAGGTATATGCAAAAGTGTACTGTATGTAGGCTAGTATGCACAAATTTGCAAGAGAGAGAGAGAGAGAGAGAGAGAGAGAGAGAGATTTTTGTTCCAAAAATTCTAACCCTAAAAAATGGGGGAGGAGACCCCATATATATAGAAAACATGAATTCCATACAAGGAGATCTAGCCATACACGTGGGTGTAGATGCATGTATCTGTGCAAACAGCTGGCACAGCTAGCATAAAATATCTGCAAAACACACTGGTGGTCGTTGGCCACTATTGGTAGCCAACTGGCCATACCAATGGCCGACAACCAGAAGAGATGGCCAACGGCCCATAGTGGTGGCCGACAGGTCACCAAAAGGTTTGGGCTAGAAACACCAAGGTTTTGGTCCAAAAACAACGTGACAGGGGTGCAATGCTCAAAGCTGTGGCATTTCACCGAGGACTTCAAGCACTAAAACGAGCACATGCAATCATAATCACAAAGTGCACAAACGAGGACGTTCAAGTCTTGAGGACGATAAAAAATTAGGTGTCTACAGTGGGATATGATTATGAAAGTAGATGGTGAGTGGGAATAGTGGGGTGTAATTCTGAAAGTGGATGGTGAGTGGGAATTGATGGGTAGAAAGTTTGGCAGTGGAGATTTGAAGATACAAGATTCTTTTGGTAGTAGAGATTGGTGAATTTTGGATGAAAAATAATTTGGCCAAAAAATGGGTTAAGGTTGGGATTAAAGCTCAAATTTCATTTATCTTATTGAGGATTTTGTGAGAAACACATTCTAATTGTCATCATCAGGTAATAAAAAAAAAAAAGTGCCTAAGTCTTAGGGCTGGTCAAAACGGGGTGTCTATAAAATCATAAAACATACATAATTTGAGTTCCACCTCAAGATTCATGGAGTTTTTCCCCTTTAAGTTTCAAGAACCATGCAAGAGAATACAAAAACATGGACATGAATTTCCAAAAACACTTAATTTGCCAATTGAAAGTTCAAAAACTTCAATTAGATTATAAAAGCATAAAACATAAAGTTAAGAGCTCCAACTTCAAAATCCATAAGGAAATTCCCTTGAAATCCTTAGGAACTATAGGAATCATGCAAGAAAAATAGTGTTTAAACATGAATCTCATGGATTGATGCCATACATGGTAACTTTATGAGCTAATTTCCACAAATCCGACTATACATGTTCATATAGGTATTCTCCTTCACTTACACCACAAAACACTCTCTCTTAAGCATGATTCCATCCTTATTCAACTTCAATTCCATAGACTCACGAGTGTAATAACTTTAATTCAAGAATTAAAAGAGAAATCTTACCTTAGAAGAATGAATTAGGAGGGTTTTCCTTGTTCTTCTTCAAGCTTCTTATTCTCTTTCTTCTTGGAGTTCTCTAGAAAGTCTCTGTCTCTCTCTCTCTCTCTCAGATTTTTATTTTGTGTTGAGTCTCATCCATATATATATATATATAATATTTAATTAAATCCAATTAATTAATTATGAATCAGATTTTTACAAAACTTCATATTAGGCCCTAAAAATCACACTGATCGCAACTCTGGAATTAATTTTGGTTTCTGATGTCTCTAAAGCCTTCAATTTCTAGTTTAAAGTTGTAATTTCAATAGGTTTTCCTACAATCAACAAATATAAATTCAAATCCTTATAATTTACACCAAACACATAAGCAATTAACACATAAAAAATGCAATTAGACGATTATTTAATCAAATACATGTCCGGGTCATCACATCATCCCCACCTTAGAAAGTTTGGTCCTCCAAACGTAGCATATCACGTCACAAATCAAATTTGGTTCCGTTTCTCACATCAAAAATCAAATTCTAGTAATACAGAAGTCAAAACCCATGAGTACATTATTCCAACAAGCAAACAAACAACATTTCTCAGTCCGTCCTAGAAGTTCAATAACATGAGGTGACGCATTTCAATATAGATTCATATAATTTTCATATGTCATACACACAAGTCATTCATGCCATTCACAATTCTCATTTCCCATGGTATCAAATTCTAGTTACAATAGCACGGAAGCAACCATTTTCTAAATGACCAATCCTATGATAGTGAAAGTAGTACTCAAGCAATTTTTCTTTAACATCATACATGTGTTCCCAAACTGTCGAAAGTACGAGTTCAAGTAACGTTCATAGTCAAATTTCAAAGCAAGGTAAGCGTTCAAATCATACATAAGTTCTTGGTTAGAATCCAAACATTCAGTCATAAGTAAATCATGGCCCCCCGTGAACAGGCTCAAATCAGATATAGGTTCATCAGGTCTCATAGTTATATTCATAATGTCTTGAGTCATATCAAAATTATATCAATACGTATCATGTCATTAGCCCATCACAATTTTCCAAAAAGTCATGGTTCCACATGTATACATTAGTTCCATATCACAGTTAATCACAATATGTTCCCAAGTCCATTCATTTCTAATATAGTGTGAATTGTCATACATAATAGTAGATAGTATATTCGTAAAATTCACTAGTCCAAACAGTTTTTCTAGTATGAGTGATTTATCAAAGTCATAGCGTTTCAAAGCATCTCATATATGTTACACTAGTTGTAAGGCTTAAGAGCATTAATTCTCTACAGTTCAACCTTATCATTTTTCATTGCATACATGTAACCCTTTAAAAATCTTCTTGCTCAAATCAAACAAGTCAATTGTAACCCAACAAGTCAAATAACCGTCTACATATCAATAAAAATCAAAACATCAAGCATAGGTTCACAAGTCCAATAATTCAATAAGTTCAGTCAACATATTCACAAGTCATATCAAATCAAGAAATGTATGATTCTCACACTAGTTGCCACATAAACATTTTGCACATAAGTAGAATAATACCTGCGTCCGTCATCTTAATATTCTGTGTATTCTCTTAAACTAGGGTATGAACCCTTGCCTCAAACTGCTTCCCTCGGGAGTAGATGTTGCAGTTGTTCTCAGTATCATTGCTGATCCAACCCCACTAGGAATGGGTTTCCCACTGTTTGGGTGAGCTTGTGAACACAATTTAACTAAGTGTCCTTTCTGTCCACACCTAAAGAAAGCTTCAGATAAGTGGCAACAAATGCCCCAATGTTGCTTTCCACATTCTCTACAGGTGGGTATGCCATTGTTTCCATTACTTTCCTAACTTATGGTGCCAAAAGTTCTTGAATTTTCTTTTTCATTCATGGAGGTTTTTGATTCACTGGTCATTTCAACTTTCTGCTTCTTTTGTTTCTTACTTGCCCCTTCGATTACTGATGTTGACTTGGACATCTTTAAAGCTGCTATGTTTGCCTCAGATATCAAGGACATCCACATACTTTAGCAATTTTAATACATTGACTCGATCAAGTACTTCAACAATAAGTCCACCCTCAAATTTTCTCGCTTTCTTGTAGTCGGTGTCAACCATGTGAGGTGCATATCGAGCTAATTTGGTAAATTTTGCCTCATATTCATCCACAGTCATGTCACTTTATTTTAGTTGTTCAAATTCAGATGTCTTCCTATCTTGGATGCATTGCGGGAAGTACTTTTCATAGAAAATTTCTTTAAATTGATCCCATGTCAAGTCTCTATTCCCATCTCGGGCGAGCATCCACCATCTTCTAGCTTCTTATTTTAGGGTAAATGTTGCCAACAACACTTTATGCATTTCAGTACATGGGAATACTTCAAATATCTTTTTAGTTTCAAGTACCCAAGCCTCAACTTTTAGCGGTTAAAAACCCCTCCAAAAATTACAGTGGCTTCATTTTCTTGTATTTCTATGTAAGAGCAATGATGTCATCATTATGAGGTTCAATTTGAACTGAAGGCGGCGGAGGAGGTACAAGTTGTTGCCTTTGCTCTTATTGTTGTGTCACTCGTTCAGTTAAAACCTCCACCATTCTTTCTAATTGTTCTATTCCGGCATTAGAAGATTCTGACTCATCTACATTTCTTGCGTTCTCCATTGGTCTATATAAGCATGGGTTATAATAAACATAGGAGCTTTCATGTTCACATAAGCCACATATTCCATATCAAAAGCAAAATTGCATGTTCCACATAGTTTCTTTATTCATGCTTATTCCACATTCTCATGATTCATATCTTCACTCACACACTTGTAACACAATACAAATGTTCCTAACTCTTTTCTAGACTTCCTATTGCTTAATTGGACACGTGTGTGGGTAAATTAACTCGTGCTCTAATACTATTCTGTCACGACCCGAACCCCCTCCCCGTAAGGGTCAGTGAAGTAACTGGCTAGTAATCCGCGATTACCAAAGGCTTTCTTGTACAAATCAAAATAATCAGGGCAAGCAGAAGCTTAATATAAAAATAAACAATGAGTAGTCCAATGAGCTATGAATCTATATGAAAAGACATGCACATAACGTTAATTTACCTATTTGGCATTACATACATAATATCTTATACAAAACATCTTTATATACATATACACATGTATCAGAAAATTCAACATAAGTAGGATCAAAACTTGACAACAGTTTTCCGGACCTAGCCTTAACTCAGAGGCATCAAAACAGAACTTCGAAGACTTTACACAGTGGCTCAGCTAATGGATTCCTTTTGGGCTTGTGCTTCCTGACGCTCACCTATACATATACATACACATAGTGAGCTAAAGCCTAGTGAATAATATTAAAGTAAAGAGGTTAGTGAACGAATTCCAAATCATATCATATACATAAAATTGATCATACATATCTATCATATCAGTCTCATATCAGAACATAATAATGGTACATCCAAAGAAACATTCCGTAATGTCTTCCAACTAGAGTAATCAGTCCAAGACACCGATTAAACATATATCACCACAATAAAGTGGCTAATGAGATCTCGTAATCACATATATGTCATGGACCCGCTGTGACAACCCTCACTACCGTTTATTGATAACCCCACTGATCATTGCTAAGCTGAGACTGATCATGATAAGTAATTGAATTGATAGAAATTCTGCACTGATTGATTGAGTGTGTTAGTTGAATGCAATTCTATCTGTTGACTGTTAAATGATCTGTCTATGTTTTATGTTTTAAACTACAAATTGAAGGCCTTATCGGCGGCCGAACCAGAAATTGATTAGTGTTTTGAGCTAATTAGAATTTATGTGATTTTATGGCATGTTGAATTGAAATGTGTTTTGGTGTGATTAAATTAGATTAAATAGCTTTGAATCACAAAAGTCCAAGTATTTACCCTTTTGCCATGTTAGTGGGCCACTTACAATAACATGTTGAGCCTTATTCAAACACACTTCTTCAGCCATTTTGAGAGCTTGAACCGAGTGAGAGAGAGAGACTTGAGAGAGAGTTGCTTCATCTAGAGAAATACTTGGAGAATTGGAATATTTGAAGGGAGGATTGCATTTTTGAGCTGCCATACTTGAAATTGAGGACCTAAGGTAGTGAATTTACCTTCTTGCTTGTGAATTCAAGTTGTATCTTGCATGATCCATGAGAAATTAGTAAGTTGAGTCTAGAATTGGTTTAGATTGTTGAATTGAAGCTTAATCCATGCATGCATGTCCTTATATGGAAGTTTTGAGGTTATGTCCATGGGAATTGTTACATGCATGTTCATATTATAGTTCTAGTACATGAATTCATCATGTTTTTGGAAGTTTAGACTCAACTGAGCTTGCATTGAAGCTTTGAATTTGGTTGAGCACTTGCATGTCACATTTAAAGTATGTTTTTGGACTTTGGATGAAAATTGTGCTCAATTGAACTACTTTTGGGCCTTGATTTTACAAATTGAGCTTTGAATCATGTTATACTATGAATTTACAAGTGTTCTCCAGAAAATTAGCCCAAAAGGATCGATTTTGGTACATTTAAAGTTGATTTTGAGCTTGAAGGTTCAATCTAGAATTTCCAGAACTTGGACCCATGCTTGAGCGGGGAACTCCACGCTTTTCCCGCTCGAACGTACAACCTGTGTTCATGCATTTCTGCTCGAGCGGGGAAAGTGACGCTCGAGCGGAAATTGCGTGTATCCAGTACTTTGCATGTGTTTACAGTCCGCTCGAGCGAGGTAATCCACGCTCGAGCGAGGACTTGTGTCTCGCGCTCGAGCGAGGACTTGTGTCTCACGCTCGAGCGGGTATCGAGCGCCCATCGAGCGTGAATTTCGTGCATCCAGTACTTTTGCTTGAGTTTACAGTCCGCTCGAGCGGATACCTTTCTCTGCATGTCCGCTTGAGCGTATAAAGCCACGCTCGAGCGGGACCCCTGTTTCAGCAAATTTTGAAAAAGTGCTTTAAAGTACATCGTTGCATCCTCATTCCATCCTAGGCATTCCTAGGCCTAGTTTAAGGCATCTTAATGAGGATATTGATGTAGAACCACACCGAGGCAAATTAGGAATTAATTTATTGTTTCCCAACTATGTAGCTTAGTGTGTGTGTGTTCATTTTGTAACTGTAGGGTTAGCATCCGGGGACGCTCTAGCTGCTTATAGCCCAGTGCTCTGTGAGCAACTATGTTGTAAAGATATGTTCAATTGAGATTATTTTCTGAACAAATGACTGCACTGCTTTATGAAATGATACTGTTTACTGAATGAATGTTTGTCCTATTTGCGAACTGTATTCGTGGCATCCATAGCAATTTACTATTACTGTACTGTTACTGCTACTGTCACAGAGATCTTTGTCGGTTTCCATATTGGAACCACTACTGTTTACTAATATGATGGCCATCAACTGACTGTTCGGTCTGATAAGACCTACTGTACTGTTTGCTATTGGATGCACCACATATGACTATTATGGTTTATAAATGACTGTTATGACATGAAATATGAGCCACAAACTAGTTGACTGATTTACTGATAAATGACTGTTTTCAGTACTGAAAGGACATTCATTCTTAACCTCTTTACGCATATGTTATTCACTGGGCTTTAGGTCACTGTTTATATATATATATATGTAGGTGTCCAGGCACCGGATCGGAGCTAGGAGCGTTGGGTTAAGCTCCCTTTTTGTCAAGCCAACCAATGTGCCTCACTGCGAGGTCCCATGTGTGTCCAAGCCAGGGCCGCTTAGGGGTGTTTTAAATTCCCCCTTTCTGTTTCCGTTTTGTATGAACTGTATAGACTGTATAGACTCGTACTGTACTATTATGATGGGGATTTGGTCCCTAACCTGAATGCCTGCAAATGATGTATGTATATACTGTTTTGTTCTGAATGTGAACATGTTATGAAAAGTCTTTTTGCATACAGACTGTCACAGCTCATTGGACATTTTTCATTTATTGTTTTGGCTTCCGCCAGCCCCTGTACTATGTATTACTAATATTGCTGTTAAGCAGGCCTTCGGTAATCACGGATTACTGGCCGGTTACGGTACTAAACCCATAGGGGCGGCTTTGAGTCGTGACACCCGCACTAATGTGCCGTCCCACATGACTTGGGACTATCCTTGGATGCCACACTAAATTCGCAAACTGGATATTCGTTCACAGAATCAAAATCACATTTCAAATACATATCATATCATATAGCATTTCGTATAACATTTCAAGTATAGTGCATATCAACATATCTTTACAGAAATGTTACTTACAGTGGCTTCCAGAACCGGTTGCTCGGTTTATGAACTTTGACATATAAATGCAAACATTCATAGCACAACAATTCAACACATATTCAATTCATTCCGTTAGTTCTTACACATATTCAGTTTGGTTCATCATTACTTGTTCGTTCGTTTGGTTCAATTCGTTTTCTCATTTATTTCATGCTCATGATATGCGAATGCATGTGAAAAACATGTGAAAACCATGAATATAGGCTCGGAAGTCCGAAAAATGGAAAGAAAATAATTCTGAGCCTATCCAGCAAAACTGCACATACGGGGGCACTGGCCGCACGTGCGGAAACCCCACCGTGCATGCGCCTACACGTGAAATTCTTTCAAAATACAAAGTGGAACAGGGGAAGTTGGGCCACACGTGTGGGGCCTCAAGCCACACGTGCGGTCTGGGCAAAAATACTGTGCGAAAATCTACTTTAAAGGGGAACTCAACCTTTCCAAAATCCAACTTCAATTTCTAGCAAATCAAGGCAAAACTCTTAAAACGAACTTAAATTTGACATTTCAAACTTCAAATGAAAATCATGATTTCAATGCAAAACCGAAATTTCCAATTAGAATAGCACAATCTTTAATTAAAGTATGAAATCATAAAACATACATAATTTGAGTTCCGCCTCTAGATTCATGGAGTTTTTCCCCTTTAAGTTTCAAGAACCATGCAAGAGAATACAAAAACATGGACATGAATTTCCAACAACACTTAATTTGCCAATTGAAAGCTCAAAAACTTCAATTAGATTATAAAAGCATAAAACATAAAGTTAAGAGCTCCAACTTCAAAATCCATGAGAAAATTTTCTTGAAATCCTTAGAAACTATGGAAATCATGCAAGAAAACAAATGTTTGAACATGAATCTCATGGATTGATGCCATACATGGTAGCTTCATGAGCTAATTTCCACAAATCCGCCTATACATGTTCATATAGGTATTCTCCTTCACTTTACACCACAAAACACTCTCCCTTAAGCATGATTCCATCCTTATTCAACTTAAATTCCATGGACGCATGAGTGTAATAACTTTAATTCAAGAATTAGAAGAGAAATCTCACCTTGGATGAATGAATTAGGAGGGTTTTCCTTGTTCTTCTTCAAGCTTTTTATTCTCTTTCTTCTTGGAGTTCTCTAGAAAGTCTTTCTCTCTCTCTCTCTCAGATTTTTATTTTGTGTTGAGTCAACAACTAAGGCTCAACCATATATATTTAATATTTAATTAAATCCAATTAATTAATTCTAAATTAGATTTTTACAAAACTTCATATTAGGCCCCAAAAACCACGCTGATCGCAACTCTGCAATTAATTTTGGTTTCTGATGTCTCTAAGGCCTTCACTTTCCAGTTTAAAGTTGTAATTTCAACAAGTTTTCCTACAATCAACAGATATAAATTCCAATCCTTATAATTCACACCAAACACATAAGCAATTAACACATAAAAATGCAATTGGATGATTATTTAATCAAATACATGTCCGGGTCATCACACTAATAAACCAAATTTTCTGAGAGTTTCTTGATAAATTCGTGGTTGTCTTTGTAGACGATATTCTCATTTACTCTCCTTCCAAGGAAAAGCACGAAGGGCATCTTCATACCATTTTGTAACTTCTTAAAGAGCATCGTCAGTATGCGAAATATGAGAAATGTGAATTTTGGATTTTAGAACTAAATTTTTTGGGTCATGTAGTATCAGGAGACGGGGTTATGGTGGATTCTTCAAAAATAAAAGTAGTATAGAATTTGGAACAATCCAAAAATGCTTCAGAAATTCGCAGTTTTCTGGGTTTAGCCGATTACTACCGCCGGTTTGTAAAGAATTTTTCTTCAATTGCCCCACCTTTAACGAGACTGACTCGTAAAGGAGTGAAATTCATTTGGAATGAAGCTTGTGAGAATTCCTTTCAGGAATTGAAGCTTAGATTGACTACTGCTCCTATTCTTATTATTCCAGAACATGGCTTGGGATATACTATCTATTGTGATGCCTCTAAAGAGGGGTTAGGATGTGTTTTTATGCAAGAAGGTAATGTGGTCACTTATGGTTCACACCAATTGAAAACTCACAAGAGGAAGTACCCAACGCACGATTTAGAGCTTGCCATCATTGTTTTTGCTTTGAAACTGTGGAGACATTACCTATGTGGTGAAAGATTCAAAGTCTTCTCCGATCATAAGAGCCTTAAGTATCTATTCTCCCAAAAAGATTTGAACCTACGTCAAAGGAGGTGGATGGAATTTTTGGAAGACTACGACTTTGAGATACACTATCACCCTGGCAAAGCCAATGTTGTAACGGATGCCTTGAGTAGGAAATCCGTAAGTTCTCTAGCCAGCCTAGCAATGAGGGAATGGAAGATGATGAAGGATGTTAGTGAATTTAACTTGCAATTCCATGAATCTTCAGAACAAGCCACCTTATTTGCTGCCATAGCACAACCCACTCTTGTTGCAAGAGTAATTGAAGCCCAATCAGATGACTCGAAAGAACATGCAATAAGAGAGAGAATCTCCCAAGGGAAAGAAGAAAGGGGCCTGAACATTTATACGGACTCTAGTGTTCATTACATTGACTGGTTGTTTGTACCTACATCAATGAGGGATGAAGTTTTACATGACTTTCATCATTCACGTTTTGCAGTGCATCCAGGAGGCACCAAGATGTATCATGACCTCAGTCGACAATTCTGGTGGAGAGGTATGAAAAAGGACATAGCTTTATTCGTGTCCAAATGTCTAACCTGTCAACAAGTTTAGCCAAGTACCAAAGACTTGCAGGACTGCTCCAACCTCTTTCAGTTGCCAAGTGGAAATGGGAGCATGTTAACATGGATTTTGTTACAAGTTTTCCTAAAACCCAACGAAGTAATGATGCCATATGGGTAATCGTCGACATGCTTGCCAAATCAACCCATTTTCTCACCATGAGTAAGGGGGATTCTATAGAGTTTCTAGTTAAACTTTATATTTGGAAGATTGTTCATCTCCATGGAGTTCAAGGGAGTATTGTATCCAATAGCGACCCTCGTTTTACAGCCAGGCCATGGCAGAGTCTTCAGAGTGCTTTGGGTACTCAGTTGAATTTCAATACTGCTTACCACACACAAATCAACAAGCAATCTGAATGCACTATTCAAATTGTGGAAGACATGTTGAGGGCATGTGTGCTAGATTTTAAGGGGTCTTGGGAGAAGCATATACCCTTAGTCGAATTTCCTTATAACAATAGCTATCAAGCTAGTATCGAGATGGCACCTTTTCAGGCTTTATATGGGCATCCATGTAGATCACCTGTCTGCTGGACCGAAGTAGGAGATTCACCTTTGCTAGGCCCAGAACTAGTTCGGGAGACTACGGAGAAAATAGCCCTCATTCTGAAAAGGCTAGTCATAGCTGAAACCCAGCAGAAGAATTATGAAGATAGACGAAGACGACCTTATCTTTTGAAGTAGGTGACGATGTCTTTTTGAAGATCTCTCTTAGAAAAGGGTTGATGAGGTTTGGCTAGAGTGGAAAACTGTCACCTAGGTTTATTGGTCCCTTTGATATCATTGAACGGATTAGAGGAGTTGTATATCACCTTGCATTGCCGCCATAACTCTCTAGAGTCCATGATGTGTTTCACGTGTCTATGCTTCGCAAATATGAACCTGATCCCTCTCATGTCTTAGATTGGACAGAGATTGAGATAGATGAAGATGTGTCATATGAAGAAAGACTGATCCAAATTCTAGATACTAGAGAGCAAGTTTTGAGGGGTAAAACGATTCCCTTAGTTAAAGTGTTATGGCATCATCACGGTGTGGAGGAAGCTACATGGGAGCATGAAGCCAAGGTCTATGAGAGATATCCGGACTTGGTTTCAAACTTATGATGTAATTGCTTGTTTACTCTTCCTTGTATATGAAGAATTGGAAATGGACTATTAATTTTCCAAGTCTCCCTTGCCTTTGTTTTGATCTTAAATTGACATATTGTTTGATTGGGAGTTGCTAAGGATTGATAAACATATTTTGTTGCAATATTTTGTTATTGGCTTGGGACTGGATGCTATTTCAGGGATGAAATTCCCTAAGGAGAAGAGATTGTGACATTTTGTCCAGGCACCCACTTGAGAGAAGAATTGCAGCTCTCAGAATCTCTTGAGTTTACAGGAAGTTGCGCTCTAGCAGAGAATGTTGGCTCCCAGTTGTTTCACTATAACTCTATAAAACTTTTGGGACTTGTCATTTTATTCTCGAGCGAGCCTTCCGAGGTTTGTGTCTCGCGCTCGAGCGTAAGAAGTTGCGCTCGAGCAAGCTGCGTGATATCAGCAATTTAAAAAGATGATTCTAGATCATTTATTTACCCTTTTCTTTTATATTTTCCTTCTCCACTTCCTCTCTCTAAGAAAACCTAAGTTTCCATCCCAAAATACTTCTTATTCACTCAAGATTCCACCTAAATCTCTTGCAAGGAGTGAAGAACACTTAAAGATCATCATTTTCACCAATTGGATTGTTGATTTTTGCAAAGGATTTTTCTAGAGGCATGGTTCTTGTGCTCCCAGCTTGAGGTAGGGTTACTTTTAACCTAGTATTTCCTTGTGTTGAAAAGGTATCTATGGTATTGTTGTGGACTATGACCTAATTTGATTATTTAATTGGAATAAATTGCCATTTCACACCAATAAAGTGTTTTACTCAACTTTTACTGTGAATTTCCTAAATTATTTTCTTAAGTAGGCATATTAATGACAAGTAAACTTAGACATTTGAAGAATGAGAGAAAACCCTAAATTTAATTAAAACCCTAATTTCAACTCAAGTAGAGAATGGTATTTAGCTTGGGATTTTCTTAAATGTGTGAAAAGTAAAGAGATGAAATATATGATATGGTTGTTGTGATGGGATTGTGGATTGGACATTGGTTCTTGTTGAATGCTATGTTGTGTATTATCTCATGGAGCATTGAATGTTTGTTAACTGAATGATGGTTGGTGAATTGGTGTTTGTTTTTGGCATGAGCCCTAGACAAGAGTCGATTTTAAGGGTGAGTTGTGTTGGTACCCATGCGGGGAAAGTAACGGTACCCTGTTGTCTTGGCGGTCAAATGTTTGGGGGGGGGGGGGAGGGAATGTTTTTGGGTGTCCACTGGTCCTGCCGTATTGTAGTCTGTAAAAGTGGAAAAACAGATGATTTCGGGTGTCCACGTCCTGCTGTATAATTGTCAGTAAATATGGGGGTTGTTTTTAACTTAAAAATGTTGTGGGTGCCCATGTCCTGCCATATAATAGTTGGTAAATAGGAGGGATTGTTTTAAAGAAAAATGATTCATGTTTTGACTCGCACTCTTGTAAAGGACTCATGGTGCTATCCTCCTTGTCACGACCCAAACCTACCCCTAAAAGTTTGGTCCATGACCGGCCTGTACATAGGCCTCAAAACAGAATTTTAGAATAATATCTAACCATATACGGGGCCTTAAGCGGAAGCAATATCAATAAAAGACAACATCCATTGAGCTTGTGCATACATAATGGTTTAATTAGATTCAAGCATTTAAATACATTCCTAGAGTTACACATACAATCACAGAATTTATATAGATCTCACACATATTTACATAAGACTTAATAATTTATATGACTCCCAACACAAATTAGGGCCTCAACACAGAGGCATACCCTAGGCGTCTTGGCAGACAGGTAGACCTCAATACCATTCTAGTGTTAATCTCCGATGGCTCACCTACATAAATATACATAAAAATGGAGTGAGCAAGGCTCAGTGAATAATAGCAATGTAAGGAGGTAAGTTAAACGGGTATAGGCTTAAAGAATGTAAACATGCATATCAAACCATACATAGATCTTATTCATAATCATATTTTAAAACGGCCTCAGACCCACGTGTAACTCAGAACGACCTTAGGCCCATATATAATACAGAGTGGTTGTAAGCCCAGATATGATACATGATGGCTCTAAGCCCAGATATAATACAGAACGGCTGTAAGCCCAGATATAAGACAGAATGGCTGTGAGCCTAGATATAATACAAATCGGCTGTAAGCCGAGATATAAGACAAAATGGCTGTGAGCCCAGATATAATACAGATCGGCTATAAGCCCAGATATAATACAGAACGGCTTTAAGCCTAGATATCAACAGATTGGCCTCGGGCCCATCATTAGTAAAACAGAATGATTCCAGATACACCAAGATATCATTGTTCCATAATACACATATGTTCCATTTGTTCATCATGAATTCAGCTAGTTAACTTGCAGATAACAGAACATCAGTATGAACCATTAACAGTAAGCAAAACGTACTACTACATTACCATTACTCAATAGTGCACAAAGATTTTCCCGTAGTTTATTACAAGTCGACATAGTCGTCTTGCGGATAACAGAACATGAATAATAACTATTAACAGAAGGCAAATGTATCACTACATTAATAGGGACAGAACAATTCACATCATAATGGCCTCGGGCCCATGTCTATTACTAGGGACAGAACGACCTTAGGTCCATATCAATGCCATTATTCAAGCATATCCATTAATTGAATCAAAGCACAATATCAATGGAATAGACCATTTCCAAATAACAATACATAAATCATAATCACAGGAAGTAAGTGAAACAAATCATTACACTACTATTACTCACAGTGATCGGCTCCCGGTAGTCATGGGACAATGTCCTCGTTTTGACTTACAAGCACAATGCACAACACATAGTATGAGATTATAATCGATCATTTACTTATTCTCTTTGACCATTCAATCAATTAGCCATGGTGGTACTAAGCTCATTATTATTTAATAAGTTATAATCCATGTCTCAGAAAACAGGAGAAATCAATGGGAAATGGTTTAGGTGAAGAAATGGTACAAAACTGGTTGACAGAAAGTGAATAGTCGTCACTAATTTTCGCATAACTATTTCTGTATTTATAATTTGGGAGTGAGACCACCACCATTGGAAACTAGACTTCCGGAGCTTGATTTTAGGCTCAAGATTCACTCAAAACGGAGTCTAGAGGCAAAAGATATGCTTATTCAAAGTTGGTTGAACAGAGTAGTCTCCCGCACGTGCGGGAAATAGAGCTGCACGTGCGGCATTGGACAGTTTGCAGTCCGAAAAAGGCTGTATAATTTGGAACCTCTCATTTTCAAAATCAAACCTCAATTTCATGTAAATCAAAGCCCAAAACCCTTTAATACATGATAAATTTCACATTACTAATCTCCATCAAACATCATAACCTCAAAATAGTACTCAATTCCCAAGCACAAGAACACATGGGCATAAAATAGCCATAGTTGGGGTTCAAAGTTCACATCTTCCATATCAATCCTCGATTTCATGTAATTGATGCTTTAAACATAAGGATTCAAGATAGATGGTCATACCTTAGTTCAATCTTTGTCTTTCTCTTAGCTTTCTTCAATTTCCCCCAAGTTTCCCATGGGTGATCTTGTTTTTCTTTCTTCAATTCCCTTCAAGCATCTTCAAAACCACCATAGATATTGAGGAGCTTGTCTCTATTCTCTCTCTCCTTTAGATATTTTTAGGTTCCAAGAGATGAGTTCAACTCATGCCTCTTATATACATATATACATTAAGGTGCCGTTTGGTAACACTTACGTTTTCATTTTTTTGTTTATATTTACAAAAATTTTAAAAACTCAAATAAAAACTTGTTTGGTAAAATTTTTGATTTATAAATCAGTGGTCTCAGTTTATAAATTTGGCCAAAAAATGAAAACACAAAAAATGTGTTTCCATTTTGAGTTTTTAGTTTTTTTTTTTTTTACCACCCAACACTAGCCACCATCCACCACCATTTTTCACCACCGTCTTTTGCCACCACCACCCACCCCCCACCACCATCTGCCACCACTCGTCACCACCACCCACCTGCCACCCACTCACCACCACCACCCACCCCTCGTTGCCACCACCACCACCACCACCACCACCCACCACCCACCTGCCATCCACCCGCCACCCGCTACTACCATCCACCGCCCGCTACCACCACCCGCCACTTACTTGCCACCACCACTCACCACCTACCTGCCACCACCAGCCACCCACCACCACCAGCCACCTGCCACCACCACCACCGGCCACCTGCCACCCACCCGCCACCACCACCCACCACCATCACCCACCACCCACCCGCTACCCACCTGCCACCACCACCCACCACCCACTCGCTACAACCTACCACCCACCACTGTCACCCACCCACCCACCACCACCACCACCACCCGCCACCTACCCACCACCCACTTGCCACCACCACCACCACCCACCACCTGCCACCACCACCACTGCCACCCGCCACCCACCACCCGCCACCGTCACCTACCCACCCACCCACCCACCATCACCACCCACCACCACCACCACCCGTCACCTACCCACCATCCACTTGCCACCACCACCCACCACCTGCCACCACCTGCCACCGTCACCCACCTACCCACCATCACCACCCACCACCCACCCGTCCGCCCGCCACCACCACCCGCCATCCGCCACCCACCACCCACCACCCACCTGTCACCACCGCCCACCATCCGCCACCACCACCCACTCGCTACCACCCACCACCCGCCACCGTCACCCACCCACCCACCACCTACCCGCCACCACCACTACCCATCATCCGCCACCCACTTGCCACCACCACCCGCCACCGTCACCCACCCACCCACCACCACCACCCACCCGCTACCACCCGCCACCGTCACCCATCCACCCATCACCACCACTCACCCGCCACCACCCACCACCACCAGCTACCCACCACCCACCGTCACCACTTTCCACCACCGTCTTTCGCCGCCACTTGCCATTTCTCACTCTTTTTTATATTTTAAAATTTTTTAAAACATTTTGTCAGTTACCAAACGCGTTTGTAGTTTATGTTTTTTTAAAAATAAACAAAAACCAGTTTATAAAATTTTTGTAAATATAAACTGAAAACGTAAATGTTACCAAACACACCCTAAATATACACACATATAAGTTTAACACAATAGGGAGAGCCAAACGCGGCCTTACGAATCGCATGAAATCAAATTCCAATTAAACTTCCCAGATGACTCTAAAAATTGTGCTGATCATAAATATGTCCCCTGTTTTGGTTTCTGAAGCCTCTAAGGCCTTCAATTTGCAATATAAAGTTAACCACCCAAATGTGCATTAACGAATCAGACAAATTAGATTTCCTATTAATCTCCCTAAGTAGTTCTAAAAATTCCCATTAACATACCCAAGCACTCAATTTCGATTTCTGAACTCATAAAGGTTGGTAATTTCAATTCTAAAGTCGTAACTCAACAGATAATGCTTCAATTCAAACATATATCATTAAATTAAAATGCATTAACCCACAAGGGCATAAAAGTAATTTCAGATACGAATTTTGGGGTTGTTACATTCTCCCCACCTTAAGAAGTTTGGTCCTCCAAACTTGATTCACCCTGTCACCAGTCCAGTTTCGTCTTGGGTATACAACACTTCCCTATTATTTAACAATTCCTAATCCTATACAGTCAATTTCAAGTTTGCTCCCAAAATCACAAGTAATTCATCTTTACTGGCTAATTGGTAACCCAATTAATAATAATATTTAATATCATCAAAACATCATCTCATTATTCATGACCCTTGTACATTTCAATTTATTGCTTCACAAGTCATATCTTTCAAATATAACAACTTAAGGGTATTCAGAAATGAATTCATTTCGAGTATTCGATTGCATGCGACTCATAAGCTATCTGTAGACACCCCATTTTTGACCGACCTTAAGACTCAGACGTCACCGATTGAGCACTCGGTGATGTTGCATGCTGTGCTCGTTCAGAAGTCTCAGAGTTGCGGCCGTGCGCCCTGCCTCCGGACTTCCGAACTTTCTTCTCTACCTTGTCTCGGTTTGCGAGCCAGGCTCGGTTTTCTCTGTTTTCTTTCTTGAGGGAAGGGAGTGGTCCCGTAGACTATCTCCCGGTGGCCGTGAGCTACGTTTCGTGGCCGTAGGCCATTTTGCCCATTTCGGAGCCCGGTTCCCGGTTTTCGGGACCGTTAGGCCGTGTGCCTTGGCTCGGGACCGCCCAACCATCTCCGAGTTCTCCGATTTTTGGCATGTGCCTCTGTTTTAATATTCCGAGGAGCACTGGGGCCCCTGATGCCCACTTCGCAGCCGAACACCACTTCCGGTGCCCGGCGACCCATTTTCGGGACCCCGAACTGCGTGATTTGGGCCCCGAGCATCCATTTTGCATCAGCCTTCTCCGGTTTTTGGCGGAGACCTCTGTTTTAATGATCCGAGGAACACTGGGTTCTCAGAAACCCACTTCGCGGCCGTATGCCACTTCCGGTGCCTGTAGCCGGTTTTCGGGACCCAAAACCGCGCGGTTTTGGTCCCGAGCATTCATTTCGCATCCGCTTTCTCCGGTTTTTGGCAGGTACCTCTGTTTTGTCATTCCGAGGGACACTGGGGTCGCAGATACCCACTTCGCTGCTGAACACCACTTCCGGCACCAGATGCCCATTTTCGGGATCCCGAATTGCTCGGTTTTGGCTCCGAGCGCTCATTTCTCATTAGTTTTTGTTCAAACTTGGCAGGTACCTCTGTTTCAACATCAGGAAGATCACTGGGGGGTGAGAAGCCAGCAGTTATCCCAGATAACCAATTTCGCTCCTCCGGAGCCCGTTTTTCTCACTTCCGGGCCAATGTTGAATACCTTGGGGGTATTTTCTTCCAACCAAAGCTACATATCTGTGATCAGGGAACATGGGAGGACCCTAAACAAGAGTGGTCGGCCAGAAACTGTGGGCTTCATTTTTGGGCCTCTCCTTCAAGTCTAATGTTGTGGCTCCTGCTTCAGTGTTGCCAAATTCCAACCTTGGATCCTTGTTCTACACACATTGGAGGACACAAAAAACTACTGGTCGGCCAGAAATTATGCAGTTCATTTTTGAGCCTCCTCTTCAAGCTCTATGTTGTGACTCCTGCTTCAGAGTTGCCAGATTTCAACCATGGGGCCTTATTCTACACACTTGGGAGGACACCTTGGCATGGTGGTCGGCCAGAAAATCCTCACTTCATTTTTTGGTGGTGGCCGGCCGGCCATGGTGAGTGGCTGGCCGACCAGGTGGGGTGGCCGGCCGGCCACCTTGCAGAAAAATACCTGGCCGGCCAGATTCTTGCTTTCCAGCTCAGGACAGCTGTCCGGATATTTTGTTCAAAATATCACCCCATCCGGGGGATATTTCAAGAGGGAGGGATTGTCTCCATTTCCCTCCCACTCTACACCTTGTTTTGCCTATTAAAGGGGCTGGGGAGCTCCTTCCTCAAGGTTACAAAATTTGTCTTCAAGAACACTTAAGCAAAAACCCTAATCTCCATAGCCAAAACCTCCAAAAAAGCTTCAAGTCTTGCTTGATTTCTTCACCAACACCTAGCCTCACCATTCCAACTTCGATTCCAGCAGCTAGGAAGTGAATTTCAGAGGTTGAGAAGCTACAAATCAAAGCCAAGAAGCAAAGAAAGACAAGTCTTCAAGGGTAAGTATTCAAAACCAACTTTTAGGGCTTTTTCTTGATCTTTTTTTATACTCTAATTGGTTGAGAATTGGGGCTCCGACCCCTACTGATTTTGTGCTCATTTTGAGCCCCTCTACAACATTGTAGAAGGGCTCAACTTCATTTGGTATTTCTATATACTAGTTCCTTCAATATTCACCAAGTTTGTCACATTTTTGCATGCTAAAATTGACCTATTTGTGTTGGTTTTTAGGGGTCCGACCCCTAATGCTTTCTTGCTTATTTTGAGCCCCTCTACAACATTGTAGAGGAGCTCAACTTCATTTGGCCATTGTATATACTACCTCCTTCAAATTTCATCAAGTGTGCCCCATTTTGTATGCAATTTTTGACCTATTTCTATTTGTTTTTGGGACTTCGACCCCTACTGACTTTGGTCTTATTTTGACCCCCTTTACACATTTCATGAAGAAAGTTTGGTCATTTGATGTATAGATAGCATGTCTCTTGTTATAACCTCTTTTGAGCTCCATTTTGCATGGAATTTTTAGCATGATTTTATTCTGATTTTGG
This sequence comes from Camellia granthamiana, assembly GCA_036172215.1. Lineage (NCBI taxonomy): Eukaryota > Viridiplantae > Streptophyta > Magnoliopsida > Ericales > Theaceae > Camellia > Camellia granthamiana. Next base: position 93,790,526 of record CM069909.1, read on the forward strand.
GGTTTCCATAAACTGAATATATGCTTATTTTTGGGCCCTCTTCAGTGTTGTAGAAGAAAGTTTTTCCATTTGAATTTTCTATACACTACTTGCTTTGTAAATCTTCTTTTTTACCGTATTCTTGCGAGCTATTGTTGATCTATCTATGCTTGCATTTTGGCCAAGTTTGTTACTGAAATAAGCCATTTTTGGGACTGCCTTGCTACTGTTCTTGCTTCCATGATCATATTTTGCATGTATAGCATGGCTATAGGCCATTTCGGGGCTTAATTTTACATTTTCGGGATGATTGCATGCTTCGGGTGCCATTTCGTATCATTTCGGGGCTGTTTTCCCCTTCATTTAGCTGCTGAAATTTGATTTGCATGCCTTAATGCATTGCCTCGGTTTGCGTGCCCGTGTGCACGCATTTCGAGGCAGCTTATTTTTATCCGTCGGCATCCCGTATGAGTGTGGTTGAGGCCCTCTCATGTTGGTGTAAGCCCAATTTGCATTTTGTATGTCATATGCACTCCGTGTGCATCGCCTCGGTTTGCGTGCCCGTGCGCACGCATTTCGAGGCAGTCCGGTTTTATCCGACGGCAGCCTATGTGAGTATGGTTGAGGCCCTCTCATGTTGGCGTAAGCCCAATTTGCATTTTCATGCTTGTATGCCATTGCCTCGGTTTGCGTGCCCGTGTGCACGCACTTCGAGGCACCTCTGTTTTTATCCGACGGCCTCCTATGTGAGTGAGCTGAGGCTCTCCCATGTAGGTGTAAGCCCATCGTTGCATTCCGTATGCCATTTCATCCCATTTCATCATCGCCTCGGTTTGCGTATCCGCGGGCACGCATTTCGAGGCACTTCGGTTTTATCCGATTTTGCATCGCATATCATCGCCTCGGTTTGCGTGCCCGCCTGCACGCACTTCGAGGCACTTTGGTTTTATCGGATTTTGCATCGCATATCATCGCCTCAGTTTGCGTGTCCGCGGGCACGCATTTCGAGGCACTTCGATTTTATCCGATTTTATATTGTACATCATCGCCTCGGTTTGCGTGCCCGCGTGTACGCATTTCGAGGCACACTTCTGTTTTCTCCGATTTGCATTCCATATGCCATTTCCCCGTGGACACGCATTTCGAGACATCTCATTCCCATAGCATTGCGCATGCCAGGATTGAATGTTAGTTGCATTTCATGCATATCATGCATATTGCACGGGAAACGAGGCGCGTTCTGTACTCCGAGTAACGGAACGGGTCTCAATTCCCAAGTCACCGACACTCCGGATTACCCATGATGGAGTTAGGTTTTCATTGTAGCATTCATCCGCATTCATCCCATATTGAGTTGTGCAATCCGATTCCTCGGCCATCATGCATCGGTATGCGTGATTGGTGGCACGAGGATCGAGGTATGCATACATTTGTGAAATACATTGCTGTGCCCTTTTCCTGCTCTCTGTTGCAGCAATATCGAGGACCAACAACTTTTCAGAATCCAACGCGCATTTCGAGATAAATTATAAACAGAGGCTAATTGGGGCATCCCAGTGGATTTCCCCCCGAGGCAGCCCGGCATACATCATTCATCAACAGCAAGGCAGTCCCTGGCTTGCATGCCAGTTTACTTCTTTTGTAATTAATTTGTCAATTAATTAGAATCTGTATTATTTTGGACTGTACTATTCTTTCATTCGGGTCTGTATTATTATTTATCCGGACCCTCTGCGCGAGGGCATAAATGTAATAAGGGTGTGTGAGTGTGATGTATGTCTTCCAACCCCCATTTCTTTCTCCCTTTTATTTACCCGCTTACGATGGTTAGATATAGGGCATATTTCAATTAGCATACAGTATGACAGCATGTTTGCATCATTCATCTGTTTTGCATGCACCGGGCTCGGCGCATCATACAAACTGCATCTGTATTTCAATTCCAAGTTGGATACATGATACTTGTAGCATTTCATATGCCATGTTTAGAATAGCCGAGCCTACTATAGTAGCATTTTTGCATGTGTTGCATTAGGCAATCTGTGCATCTAGGATCATGCATGGATTTCTAATTAGCTTCTTGTTTTGGCTGGGAGTACTCGGTAAGTGGTTATGCTTTAGCATCCTTGCATGCGTGTGAGTGTTGCCATGATAGCATGCTTACCATGAGGCTATGTGCTTATGTGATATAACTGCCTTGAATGCCTGTGGGTGGAGGTTGAGTTATTTGGATTGGAGCAATTCATCAAATGTTTGTTAAGCCCACTAGATAGTGGCAAAATCATGTTTTCTTAAGCCCACCTGAGGGTGGCAAATCCGCATTTTAGCCTACTTGCGAGTAGCACCATCAAACCATTTTCAAGCAAACATGAAATGTTTTGTTCCAATTCAGACGACCCAGTCTATACTTGTTTGCTGTGAGCATCACATAGTAACCTAGGCTAATAACCGGAATAAGAGCATACAATGTTTTCAAAAACAGATATCATGGTTAGTAGAGGCCGGTCTTTGACCGGGCGAGCGGGGGTGCTCACGATGTGACCTTCCCTAATCGTACCCAAGTTCCCGAGCCAACTTTGGTGATGACGGACACGTGGCCTTTTGGCACCGAGTCAGGGTTTCCTAAATTTCCCATTTTAAAATATTTAGGTGGCGACTCTGTTATCTGGCAAAGCAGTCCATGTTTGGCACTTCTTTCAAAAAATCTGTTTTTCTCAAAACGATTTGCCGGATTTGGACTCTTTGGTTCGAGATTTGGAACCGCAACACAAAAATCGAGTCCGAACTGTAGCGAGGTCCCTTGCGGGCGTTGTTACAGTTTCTGGCGACTCTGCTGGGGAGTTAGAGAACTTGACTCGAACTCGTGATATCTGCTTTTGACTACACTTGTGTGTTTCTTTGCATTACATTTGCATTGGTGCGCCTAGGACACCGTGTTTGCCATCTGCTATTCCTGAGCGGTTTGCTGGAGGCTTGTCTTGTCAAGGCATGTCCATAAGGCTGACCGGTTACGGGCTCTGCCAGTATGGGAACACAAACCCCGGTTTTACCGGGGCACCCTTTTCGACCATTCGACCTAGTGCATATTCGGATCCATAGTGACCATTCCAAACTAGGACAGGTTGCTTGCCCGTTTATAGGTTGTTTGAAGCCGCTGCGTGCGTAGTGAACCCCTAGTTCCTGACAAAATAGGACAGGGAAACCCTTCCCCAACATAGGGGTGTTTTGGCTCTCACTTATCTGTTATGTGCTTGTTAGAGTGCGTCTCTACAGGGAATGCATGTATCAGTATGAGTTTGGGCATCAGGCCTGCGGGCATCAGTTTTTGAGTTTGGGTATCAGGCCTGCGGGCATTATTCAGTGTATTGGGAATCAGTTGTCCGTGGATATCAGATTCAGTCTATCAGAACAGTGGTACTGGAACAATGATCAGTGGTTGAGGGCAATGTATTTCCAGCTTATCCAAACTGTGTGTTGTATGCTCGACTGTGTGTTGTGTGTATTTAAATTTAAGCTGTTATGCTGCCCGTTTTTCTGGTCATTTATTTCCTTTTGCTTTATTATCTTTTTGCTAGGGCAGTTTGTAGCACAATTGCTTCTGAACCAGTCGATACTCCCCAAGCAATTTGGACACGCGGTCGCCGACTTAACCGATCCGAGGATCTAGTTGACGGACATCCAGTGTTCCACTCGCTACCCCCAATCGCCAGAAGAAGGCCGAGAAGGCGCAGTCCGTCAGAACAGAGATTACTGGGACAGCAGTCTGTTTTAGTAGCAAACAGTCAGGTTGAGATTCCTGTTTCTGCTATAGAGATACACTTGCCGGTTATTCAGATGGAACAACAGAATACAGCTATGGAGGCGATGATGCGCCAGATGGGTGAAAGCATGAAACAAATGCACGACGATGCTATCCGCCAGGCGGAATTTTCTAAACAACAGGCTGCGGTCATGGCCCAGCAGTCTGAGTTGATTACCAGATTACAACAACAGAACGCTGCATCTGCTTCCCACCAGGTCCCTCCTCCACCCGGGGCACAGCAGGTTCCTCCTCCACCCGGGGCCCCATTACCTGAGCAACTGGCTACTGGCCAGAATGCCCCTCCAAATCTGCAGAATACCCAGAATACCCTCCCAAACCCACAGAACCCTCCACCTAACCTCCAAAACACCCAAGAGGACACGGGTCTTCCAACGGGGCTGGCTCCGCCCCCGCTTCTACCACAACTGTCCAAAAACATTACACCAAACTACCCGGACGCTCCATTTGAGTTCGAGGTAGACCAGACAGCTCTGAAATTGAGCAAGTTGGAAAAACTCTTCAAGAAGTCGCAGGGGGTGAAGGCCATCCCAGATATTGAAGACGGCTATACTGATGTGGCCGTGACATTGCCGGATAGATTTAAGATGCCCCAGATCGATCGCTTTGATGGATCCGGAGACCCTATGGTTCACCTCCGGCTATTCTCAGACGTTCTAAGACCAATGGGCCTAACCCGACCGCAAAAGCTTTCCTTGTTCGGTCGAACCCTGTCGGGTGTGGCATCTACTTGGTATTCAAAGCTGGAAGATCAGGTGAAAATAAACTGGGATGAGATGGCCGAGGCCTTCGTGGCACAATATTCATAGAACACGCAGATCGAGATCACAACTCGTGATCTCGAGACAACGAGGCAGGAGCCCAAGGAATCTTTCTCTGACTTTGTGACCCGGTGGAGGGCGAAGGCATCGATGATGACCTTAAGGCCAACAGACAGAGATCAAATACGGATGATTGTGCGCAATCTCCAGCCGGCATTAATGAAGAAGATGATTGTAGTTCCCTTCCCCACTTTCGCAGATCTGCATGATATGGGGATGCAAATAGAGGATGCGATGAAGCAGGGTCTGTTTGACCAAGATCGGGATCAACCCCGGAGAACATTTAACCGGAATACCAATGCAGGCCCGAGTGGCTCTTCCAATACCAGAACTTCAGAGGTCGGAATGGTCACCACCAATCCCCCTCCCCAACCAAGGTCCGCAGCGGCCACACCTTTTTCCGATGCCTCTGGGAGCAGTGACCAAACTTCAAGGTACCAACCCAGGGGTCAACGAACCTTCTCTCCACTACATATGCCTTTATCCAAAGTCCTCGGAGTTCTAGTCAGAAAGGGGCGCCTGAAACCCCTGGAACCGAGGCCCCCACCAAATCCACTCCCCCCTTCCCACAACCCAGCCAAATATTGCAAATACCACCAACAGCATGGTCATGACACCGACCAATGCTACAGGCTACGTCATGAGATTCAAGATCTCATTGATAAGAACATCATTCTACCTCCTCAAGGACCCAATGTCGCAAACAATCCACTCCCCAAACACAACCAAGATCCACCTAAGAGAGTCAACCTTATCCACACTGGGGGCGTATCTTACGATCCCAGTATCTATATAACTCCCTCCCACCTACCCAAGCCGGAGGTGATCCTCCCTGATAGCACGGACTTGTGCATGGTGGACACCTCCACAACCCAACCAGAGCCAAAGGTGGTGATCACCGAGAATGGAACGGGCCAGGCTTCTGAGGAGAGCAAAACTGAGTCTGGGGTGGAGCAAACTGAGAATTTAGCTGGCAGAGCTTGTGATCCGAGTGGATATATCTTGTCAGTGAGCCAACCAAAGCTGAGTGCGGGGCTGTTGCCAGAGGCTGAATTGTGTATGATCCGGGGGGACAAACTTGAATCAGCAGGGGATGATCTGACAACGGTGGAAGAGGACTTCGCCGACCTCCAGTTTTTCAACGATCAGGAATCAGGGGATGCGTCGATCAACTGGTACGATTATGAGGAGTCAGCAGAAGTCGTTGGGTGGTTGGATGATCAACCAGATGTTGCACCATCTGTGGCCGGAAGGGCCGAAGATCAGATTGAATTGCCGGAGAGCGCCGGTACGAAGAATTTCGCTCGGGACCAAGACACTTTGAAAACTGAACAATTGACACTGGAGGAACAAGGAAAGAGATGGGATTCTGAGAGGATCCGAAAAGCAAAGAAACATGAGGAATTTGAAAGTGCTGCGAGCACGAAAACTGAACATGCTGTGAGCATGTGGGAGGAAAATGCTGAGAGCGCAAACAAGCCGGAACCAGACAGGTGCCTGCTAGATGCCAATGGAATGTGGTGGGAGGATGACGACTTGTATCTTGCCCACACAGACGAAGACTGGGCAGGTGGCCAACCGGACAGTACCTGGTACCTCGAAGAGGTGGACCATATGACGAGAAGTGGGCGGTATTTCAAGCCTCCACACCTTGATCAACCCGAGGCATCAGGGAAAGATAAGGAGGCAGAAAAACAGAGAGAGAAGCAGGTTGAAGAAGAGGCTGTACTGAAGCAGCTAAAGAAAATACAAGCAGACATCTCCATCTGGGGACTGCTTATGGCTTCGAGGGTACACAGGCAGGCTGTCTTATCTGCCATGGATAAAGCCAAACTTTCCATCGAAACTACGCCAGAACAGTTAGTTGGGCTAGTCTTTCCGGGAGGAGGTTCCCCGGCGTTGACATTTTCAGACAAGGAATTGCCGCCTGAGGGCGTGGATCATAACAGACCTCTCTACATCTCTGTAGAATGCAGGGACAAATGGATTCCGGTGGTGCTGGTTGACACCGGGTCCGCTATCAATGTCTGTCCGGCTAGAACGGCGTATGCAATTGGGTTAAAACCTGCGGACTTCACACCCACTACTCAAGTAATCAGAGCATATGACAATACAAGCAGGGATGTCCTGGGGACAGTAAAAATCCAAACCAAGATCGGGCCTGGACAACACGAAGTGGATTTTCATGTCTTGGAGGTCCCTGCATCTTTCAACATGCTTTTGGGGCGACCCTGGTTGCATCAGGTAAAGGCCGTCTCATCCGCTCTGCATCAAATGGTGAAATACCCCTACGGAAAGGGAGTAGCCATTGTTTTTGGGAACTCATCAATCCATCCCCCACCGGAGGTATCTACGCCGGTCCTGGAGATTGAACACGGCATGGAGGACATGTTCATATCGGGATTTACTTTGGCTGAGGCCCGGGTGGTACAAAACATTATGGCTGTGAATGAGGGTTTGTATGTCAGCGCTCAAGCCGTATACCTCATGAACAAGCTACAGCATATCCCTGGGATGGGATTGGGAAGAAGCGGCCGGAAAGGCGTCGCAGCGTTGGCCGAAGTGCCACATAATCCACATACCTTTGGATTGGGTTATCTGCCCACCAAAGAAGATTGGGCGAGGAAAGCAAAGGAAATGGCCGGCAGGGCCAGAGCGAAGCAGGCTGGGAAGCCTTTTGATCTAATGCATAGACCCATCTGGGGTACCCTGAACGGACGCTTCGTCCGGGAGGGGGAAGATTTTCCATTTTGTGGCTTCCCAGAGCCATGGTTCAACGCGGAGAGGAAGCGCGTGCCAGGCTTCGAAATCTTTTTCGACCTACAACTATCCGGGGATGACGTCGCCACAGAGCGGACAGACCCAACAACTGAGGCTGAGCAGAATAAGGCAGAGGAGCCTAAGGGCACTGAATTGGAAATGGGGGTAGCACTGGCAAGTCTCCTCTCTGATCCTCTGATCGACCAAGATTGCTTGGGGAATAACGCCGTGGTTTCCATGATTGGGAATGAAATGGCCGCGAGCCAACCAGCAGCTATTTTGGACGCATCAATCGCACCCTCCCTCACTTGGCAGTATGAGGAGGGATTCCTATCCAGCAGCACCGGGTCAGGTAGTGAGCCGGAGTCTGATTCCACCGAGTCCTGTGAGTCGGAATCAGATTCCAGCTCGACTGAGTCTGAGTCTGGTACTCTTGGGGGTGTCAACCCGGATGCCACAGTCCTGTCCAGGTCGTCTTTTTCCTTTTCTTTTGAGTATGTTGTAACAGAAGAATTGGACGATTTGGATGAACTTAATGAGAATGAGGTGAATGTGGTTTCCGAGTACTTTTCTGTGCCCCTAATTTATTGCTTAAATCAGGACTTTCAAAATTTTGATCAAAACGACGAGGACGAAGTTCCTCCGGTTTTACAACGACTAATTGAGCAAGAGCAAGAGAGATTTGTTAAGCCATTAATGGATGAAATCATTTCTGTGAATATTGGTACTGAGGAGGACTCGCGGCTGGTCCAGATCGGGTCCACGTTGTCTTCGGAGGAACGCGAGCGCTTAGTCGCTTTATTAAAAGATTTCAAAGATGTTTTCGCGTGGTCCTACGAAGACATGCCTGGAATCGATCCTGAGATTGTACAGCATCGGATCCCCCTTAACCCCGAGGCCCGACCTGTCAAACAGAAGCTCAGAAGGATCCGCCCGGATTGGGCTCTTAAGATCAAGGAAGAGGTCACCAAGCAAATTGACGCAGGCTTCCTGCTAGTCTCTGAATATCCGACTTGGTTGGCCAACATTGTTCCGGTGCCAAAGAAAGATGGCAAGATCCGGGTGTGCGTAGACTTCAGGGAT